>QEPC01001041.1:9043010-9101647 GCA_003113815.1 Sphenodon punctatus | reverse complement strand
CCGCAAGCAGGTAAGTCCAGGTGGGGGAGAGGATCCCTGCAAACAGGCTCTGCGGCTCCAGCCGCTGTCTATGGGCTTTTAGCCCCTGCTACTTCCGGGTGGGGGGGGAGGGGACAGGACAGCCCACGTGGCTGCCCTCTGCGTTCCCCCCCCTGCCCCCAACTCACAAGTTCTTTCTTCTTGTCCCCGCAGGTATCCCGCGGGGACGAAGCAGCAGCGGCGGCGGCCCCAGCGGCGAGCGGCGGCAGTGATGGAGGCGGCGGCGGTGATAATGCCGGCAGCGGCAGCGAGGAGACCAGCCCCCCCCCGCACCACCCTCAAGCAGGTAAGTCCAGGTGGGGGAGAGGATCCCTGCAAACAGGCTCTGCCTGTGAAGTAGGTGACAAACTCCTCACAGCGGGCCTGGGACAAGTCCCTGTCCAGGTGGAGGGAGGCCGGACCAATCAACCCCCGCACCACCCAAAACAGTTCTGCTAGGTGTGACTTCGCAGATGCTATGAGGACAGCAAGGAACCCCTTCCTTGCTGTCCTCACAGCCTCAACATAGGACCGCAAATGGGCCCTATGGAGAAGTTGGTCGGAGTCAGATCGAGACCGATGCCAGTGTCACTCCAGCCTCCTGCCTACTCGCTTCATACACCGCAGCCCCTCAGTAAACCAAGGGGCCCTGAGGTGACGAGACAGAGGCAGGGGGCGTCTCAGAGCCACCCTGTCAATGGCCTCCTCCAGCAAGCTGTTTCAATGCTGGACCAGATCATTGACAGAGTGACCATCCAGGTCCAAGGTTAACTCCCTCAGGACCTCTTGGAACTGCTGAGGTTCCATCAGCCTCCGAGGGCTGACCATCCTAACTGGGTGGACCATCCTAAAGTTGGGACTTTAATGCCCAGAAGGGCTGAGCAGTGAATGCAGGGACACCCGCTAGACCCCTCGGAGGAGGGAGTTTGATACAAGGGGCTAAGAAGAACCCAAAGTCAGAACCTTTATAGAAGGACTTAAGGGGCTGGGCTGAAAGCCCTGTAGAGCCCAGGGTGAGGCTTAAAGGAAGGGGTCCTGTGAGGTCCATAAATGGTGCCCAGACTGTGGACTGATAAAAGAAATAAAGGGTTTATAAAAAGAAAATAAAAATGTGGTCCCCACCTGAGAGTTCTGGGGAGCTGGGTCACCCTGAAACAGGTCCCGGGGATAGTGGGGTGTGAACCCCACTATCACACTCTGCTTCTTTAAATATTAATAAAACAATGTAAGAAGCCTCTGGGAAACTTAGAGAATACAACAATGTTAAAGGTTACTGTAACAGAGTGGACTCTTAGCCACCCTGTCCCTTAAGCAGGTATGACAAAGAGAGCCAGGATTCTCTTATGGCAATTCCTCCCTCCCACCCCCAGTCCTGCCAGGACCCTATCACTTTAGATCTCTCTGAGACACTAGTGTACCATTGAGTCCCATCTCTATTAAGATTTGTCCATTCCTGTTAATAAGGGCAGGTAGATGCAAAGTTGGTTTCTAATTATGTCTATGAAAGAAAGTCACCCCCCCCTCCAAAAAGTTTTAGTCTCCCTCCCAACAAATAAAAAAATAAGAAGAAAACATCAATTTCACCTACAGTATTTAAGCTCTGGGTTTTTTCCTTAGCTCCGATTTGGGTGAGCTTTGGCCATTGCAAGATACTTGACTGAAAGTGAAACAAACTGTCATCTAAATGTAATATTACATTTTCCTTCAGGGGCAATAAACATATCCTGATCATGTTTCTTCTTGGATCTACAATATGTTATTGATGAACGTGAGCTTTAGCATGTGGTTTGTGAGAGTCTTCTGGCAAAATAACCTCAAGTCAAGAGCATTCCCAAAGTTTAGTTTAACTTACCAAGTACTGTGTGGTTTACCTTATTAGGCAAGATGGTTGACAGCAAACCCAGCATCAGCATTCCATATGAGTGGAGTTAGCCACTGAGTTGCTTACGGAAATAACGATATTTTGAAAGATGAGTATTTCGATTCCCAGCCAGATGTCACCACTCCTGGATTGTAATTTATGGCTTTGGATATTGGAAGCTCACTGTCATACAAAGCTAATGGCTATTTGTCTTTTTTTTTCCTCCAAAAAATCATTTTTATGTGTTGCTGAAAAATGACAACTTTGCCAAAGATTTCACAATAAACATAAAGGCTCATCTAAAATTTATGTAAAGGAGACCTGACATATTTTCTGAGAGAACATAGTTGAATCATACTAGCAAACTGAAGTATCTTGGTACTGAGCAAAGTGGAAGGAAACAACCACTGGAGTGTGACTGCTTGTGTAAAGATGTATGTGAAACAGGAAGCCTCATCCTCTGGGACTTGTGCTCGTGGAGCACTAGGAGGATCAGAGTGTTATTATCCAATTGCAATCTTAAAGGTAGGATCAAGTGTTATATAGGGTTTTGTGTGGCCTGGGAGCAATGGATAAATTTCACCTAAGGGAGAGGGAGGAAGAGGAGAGGCCCAAGTGCTGTTGCCCAATTGACGAGCCCCTTCTTCAGCCCTGGCCATTCTAGTTCATGCTCTCTCCTGGTCTCTTGAGCTGCCACACGGTGGGTAGCTGCAGGCTGATCTCTTAGTGGCCAGCCTAAGGCCCATGCACACTGTGGATGAAAACAGACATGACGCTAACCACCCTTTAACCACCCTTGGTGGTTATTTATGCATGTTGCAGAGCTGTATTGGTGCCCTATGCAGTCCTGAAACATGCATAAATGACCACCAAGGGTGGTTAAAGGGTGGTTAGCGTCATGTCTGTTTTCACCCACTGTGTGCAGAATGTGCATATGTACCAAGCATGTATCACATTAAGCAAAAGACATACACACAGACACACACACTTATAGACCAAAGTGGTTTCAATAATATAAATGCAGTAATGTATACAATAAATGTGGATAGAGTATAGCAACTACACAAAAACCGGAGGAAATTCCCACCCAAAAAACCCCTATCAGATAAGTTAAGGTGCTTTCCTACCTAAACAAACCCTTTCCTACCCAAAAACACTTTCCTACCCAAAAAACCCTATTCAATGCAAAGAACCCTACCAAAAAACCACCTATCCAACCAACCCAAACAACCCTTTGGTAAAAAATACAATTATCCTACTAAATAAACCCTTACCCAGCTTTTTTTAAACTACCCCAAAAACCCTTTCAGGAATAATTCTGAAAGTGAATTAGCATCCTCCCAAAAAAACCCACATAAAATATACATCACTAACAATTCCAATCAACCACCAACAGGCATGAAAATGGAAAGTTAAGGCAGGAATGAAGGAGTGAAGTTACGGAAGCCAGGGTAAACTCACACACATCTAAACTCCTTTGCCATGATAGGATCTGGTGTACTAGTACACCAGACACAATTAATAATGAATAGATTGTATATTTTACATTGTACACCATGCATCGTAAATCATAATTAATACAGAGAGTCCTCTCTGGAATAACAATTGGATAATATATACATCTTCCCTTCCTGTTATAAACAGTTGTAGGGCTCATATATTCAGGGTCTGAATCTGTGAGGTGAGGAGAACTTGATGAAAGGTGCTGATGATCCTTGATTCCTATATCATTCACCACATCACAGTAGCCATCTCATGCAGTGCTTTGGAATTCTTCTGGGTGAAAAAGTAAGTTATCAACATACAATTAGAACATTTATATTTTTAGGCAAAGGAATATGGAGCTAATGAGAAATACATTTAACTACAAAAGGGACTTAAATATGCTAATAAACTCATAATGATTGTGGTTGATTCAGAAGTGCAGGAATAAATTCAGATGTTGGATATCCCCTGTATTTTAAAAGACAGACTCTGATTTTTACTACAGTATTAAGTCTAGTACAAACAAAATTACTGATCTGGAGTGGTTTCAATGGAAGCAAAGACACTCATCTTCTCAGTTCCATACTACTAATACAGAGTTTGTTAATGTGAGAATTAAGAGGCTGATTAACATATTTTCTTTTTGCAGATGTCAAACCTCGAAAATCTTAAGGAACCTTTCTTTCATTTTAGATTTTGGTTGAAAGTTTGATATTCAACACTCCCATCATAATCTGCCATGCATAGACATCACTCTGGCTCTGAACATAGATCATATTTTTTATTCAAGAAAATATGATGTCACTTCCTCAAGCTTTATTACCCTTCTGTTCTGCACTTCAGTCTGATCATATTCAGTTGCAAATGACATCAGAGTATATTCAGTTAAAACATATTGAGTTTATTGAGTCCTATAATATAAAGGAATTCCACTCTGTCTGTATCTTTGCGTCTATGAGAACCAAACACAGGACTCTTAAATTGTATTGTGTAGCCAGGTGTCTTTTGCATATGAAATATACTGTCATGATTTATACTGCCCAACTATATCTCTGGTTTTCATCAGACCCAGGTCCGGACGTCTTGGCGCTTACTCGGTGTTTGTCAGATGTGGGGGACTGGATAAAGGTGAACTGCTTGAAGTTAAATCCTGATAAGACGGAGGTCATGGTTGTGGGGAAAGCCGCGGGAGTGATAGTCCCCATCATTGATGGGATCCGTCCTCCCCTGGTATCCTAGGTCCATAGTCTGGGGGATGTTCCTTGATCCACAGCTCCGCCTAGATGTCCAGGTGGCAGCTGTGGTGAGGGGTGCATTTCGTCAATTACACCTGGTATGTCGGCTTAGGTCGTATGTCTCAGACTTGGACCTGGCCACAATCATCCATGCTTTTATTACCTCGAGATTAGACTACTGTAATGCATACTACGTGGGGCTACCCTTGATGATGGTCTGGAGACTGCAGTTGGTATAGAATGTGGCGACTCGTTTCCTGAAGAGTACAGGCCAACGCGAGCACATTACTCCAGTGCTCCGTTCTCTGCACTGGCTGCCGGTAGTCTTCCGGGCCCAAATGAAGGTGTTGGTGTTGACCTTTAAAGCCCTTAATGGCATGAGCCCCACTACCTGCAGGATCACCTCACCCTCTGGATTCTGAATCGACCTCTGCCGTCAGCCGGGAATGCCCAGGTGTCGACCATGAGGAGGGCATTCTCTGTGGCTGCACTGCGACTGTGGAACTCCCTCCTGTGGGAGGTCCGCCTGACTGCTGACCTCCCCTCTTTCCATAAAAAGTTTAAGACCTGGCTGTTCCACTGGGCCTTTGCCGAGGGAGATGGGATGGGTGTGTTGGGTTAGGGTGGGGTTTTATTGTTTTTTGAGGGGGGTTAATCCTGGGAAATGTTGATTTCATTGAAGTCATTAAGACTTTTATTATATGTTTGAAACATTTGTTAGCCGCCCCAAGTTGCTTGTAGCAGGAGGGGGCGGTATACAAATGCAACTATAAATAAATAAATAAATAAATTTAATATTTCACGAATGTGAATTTAAAGTCCACACATTCTTCCTAATCGATGCCCTGTAAAACTTACTAAAATATCTTCTTCTTTTTTACCATAATGAATAACAGATGTTAGAGCTCTAAAATGTGGTCTGTTGGGTTGCAGCATCTCATTGTAAACGGATTACGCTTTTCTTTTTTTTACTGCTAAGGAGAAGGCGTACGGCATCAGGAAAGCACATTCTCTATAGGCCCCATTTGAACATCAGAGATTCAACTTCTGAACTGTACATCTGTGTTTCCAGCTGGAAAAGCAGGATGTTCAAGAAATGTGGGAAAACACAAGATGCCAAGGGGAGCAATAGTCCCCTTTGTTTGTCAATGAAGTGGGGTCCCTACAAGCTTTCTTACTTTAAATGACCGAGGACACATCACAATCATGTGTTGGACACATCAACATTTAGTCATGGTAAGTGGTACAATACACTTTAAGAGAGGAGTTAAGGCTCTTACAAATTCACTTGTGCTCCAAAACTATGGAAATTGTAAGTTAAGGCTCACCCCTTAACTTGCATGTCATGTAAGCAGTAAAGACATTTTACAGTCTCTCATATTGTGCTTGCTTACAACTTAGACCCTATGCATCTACACCTTGCCTTGGTCTTTCAGCTCCAATCCTCTTCCTCTGAAGGTTCAGGGCACCGCTGAGGTTGGGGACAGCAGCTCCTCCCCTCCACAATATTGTGGACTTGATCCCTGTCTTCATTGAAACAAGGAATGTGTATGTTTTATGTACAGGTCCCTCTAACTTTTCTTCTATTCTCTGTGAGAGTGTGAAGCTACACATAGATAAAATGTCTGCATTTTTCATGTATGTACAATCCGCATCGATTCTGACATAATGTAAAAATCACAATCTGTAACCCACTAGCTTCCACTCCCTTGTGAGAGAACCCAGGAATCATTCTTCCCAGCCCCCCTTGATCTAAGCAATTAGCTTCCAACCCCCTAGCAGAGAACCCGAGGGTCCTGGATCTCAGCTCACCCCACTCTAACCCACTAACCCTCACTCCCCTTCTAGAGAACCCAGGAGTCCTGACTCACAGGATAATTTCAGACATAACGGGCCCAGAGGCCCGCCACACTGAACCATGGACCGGGATCCATTTGGATCCATTTGGATCCCGGTCACGAATCAGGCCATCCGTCCTTTAGACGTGCCGGCCTGATTCTGGAGGGGGATCGGGGAGGTGGCGGGGCTGTGCTGTGCAATATGTGGCCACACTGTCCCGCCCCCCATGCTCCCCCGGCCGCCCACCTTCTGGGAGACGGGCGGGCGCAGTGGTCAATCCGGACACTGTGCCCAATCCTGTCCCATGGTCGGGACCATGATCCAGCAGGGCTGAAGGTAACAGATGTTACCTTCGGCCCTTTCCGGATCGTGGTCAATCCAACCACTGTTGGGGTCCGATCCTACCATGAGTGATTTCAGACGTTACGTGGTCAAAGGCCACCACAGTCAATCCCCTGTGGTGGCAGCAACCATGTAACGTCTGTTGGGGGAAACGGATGTTTCCCCCCAGATGTTACCATGGCGGGGAATCACATTTGCCGTGTGAGCAGCCGAAGCAGCGGGGCTGGAGGTCGTCGCGTGGCGAATGTGATTCCCCGCCGTGGTGACCCTCGCCGTCATGTCTGGATGGCGGCCCGTGGCCAAAGCGGGCGAGCGCTGTGGTGACATTGGCCACGGCGCCCGCCCGTCTCCCCAGAGGGCGGGCAGTGGGGAGCGGGGAGGGGGCAGGGCCATGCGGCTGCACATTGCGCCCCGCGGCCCCGCCCCCTCCCCGATTCCCCACTAGGATCCCCCGGCACATCTGTTATGGCATGACGGGGTCATCCCGACGGGGAATTCAAAATTCATTTCGTGACGGGGCGAATCTGCCCCGTCATGTCTGAAATCACCCCATGATTCTGAACCTCCGGTGGCCGGAGGTCCAGAATCATGGTCAATGTGATTCCCGTCGGAGGTTCACTGGGGTGAACCTCTGGCGGAACTCACATCAGACATTATGGGAATCACAGCCACCACAGGGGATTCACTGTGGTTGATCGTGATCTCGTAATGTCCTCACCCTAACCCACTAGCCCCCTCTTAGGGCTGAAACTTGATTCTTGCATTAAGAACATAAGAACATCAGATGTGCCATACTATGTCAGACCAATGGTCCTTCAAGTCCAGCATCCTGTCTCCGACCGTGGTCAATTTTGGTCTCATGGGAGAAGTACCAGTGGTCAGAGTGGGCAATCCATTCCCTGCTGATCACTCCCTGCTTCCGACAGAAAGAAGTTCCCATCTCATAATCTACTTGTCTAAGAGCCATTAATGGATCTATTCTCCAAGAACTATCAAGTCCGTTTTTAAACACAGCTGTACTACTGGCCCTGACAACGTCCTCTGGCAACAAAGTCCACAATTTAACTGTGTGTTCAGTGAAAAAATACTTTCTTTTATTTGTTTTAATTCTTCCAACAGTTAGTTTCATGGAGTGTCCCCTAGTTCTAGTACTACTTGAGAGGGTAAATATTAAATAAAAATTCCTTATCTACTGGTTCCACTCCACTCAAGATTTTATAAACCTCTATCATATCCCCTCTCAGTCTTCTCTTTTCCAAGCTAGAGAGCCCTAACGTATCAAGCCTCTCTTTGTACAGAAGTCATTCTAAACCCTTGATCATTTTTGTTACTCTTCTCTGCACCTTTTCAAGTTCTACTATATCTTTTTTGAGATGTGGTGACCAGAATTGTACACAGTACTCAAGGTGCGGTCGCACCATCAGTTTTTATAGAGGCATTATGATATTCTCAGTTTTAATCTCTATCCCTTTCCAAATAATTCCTAATATTTTGTTTGCTTTTTTGATGGCCGCCACACATTGAACTGAGGATTTCAATGTATTGTGCACAGTGACTCTAAGGTTCTTTTCCTGAGTGATTAATCCTAATTTAGAACCCAGCACTGTGTACACCTAGTTTGGATTATTAATCCGTATGTGCATCACTTTGCACTTGTCCACATTAAATTTCATCACAAAAACACTATCCTGAGGGGAGGCGGGGTTCCCCAATCTTGGGGTAAGAGTTGAATTGTACCCGTTTTTAAAAGAGGTGACCATCGCGATCCCTCTTGTTACAGACCAATAAGTTTGCTTCCAGTAGTAGGCAATCTATTTTCATCCGTCATTTGTCAGCATTTACAGGAATGGGCCGAAGAAAAGGAGATAGTACCCAAGGAACAATTTGGCTTTAGGACCAATAAGTCTACCTTGGATTGCTCCTTTATCATGATAGTACACCTGCTTATGAAATACACAAAAATCAAGTCAGAGAAATTGTATATTGCCTTCGTGGATTTCACTAAGACCTTCGACTCCATTCCTCACCACCGTCTCTGGAACAAACGAAGAGATTATGGTATAAATCCCTCCCTCCTCAGAATATTGGTGGCTATCCATGAACAGAATGAGGCTAGTGTGAAGGGGAGGTCCCTAAGGGAAATAAGTGACCCGATTTCTATTCAAAGGGGGTTACCCCCCTTTGAATAGAAATCGGGTCACTTATTTCCCTTAGGGAAGGGGGCAGGGGTGCCCGCTTGCCCCTCTTTTATTCAACCTGTTTGTGGCAGACTTTATTGCCATAATTAAGAACTGTAATCCTCATCCACCAAAGATACAGACTTACCCTCTATATGCATTACAGGACGCCGATGACCTGGCTATATGGCCCAGAAGGAGAAGGGCCTGAGAGCTACGATCAGAGGATTACTGAACTACTCTGCAATCAATGGATTAGAGGTTAATGCAAGCAAATCTAAGATCTTTATAGCTGGGGGAAAGTTTAAGAAGAAAGTTAAGTGGTTGATATCTGGTATGGCCATAGAGGTGGTGAACAAATTTTCATACTTAGGTATGGTTTTCGCCTCTAGGGGCACATTTTATTTACTTATTTATTTATTTACATGGACTCAGCATGTCCAAAATAGGGCCCGATTATCTCAGGCCACCACAAAGTCGCTACTTAGGACTTATAATTCTTCGAGTGGCATATTTGTTGCCACGATATTAGAGGTTTTCCGGGCAAAGGTTGTCCCTATGTTGACTTTCGGGGCTGAATGTATTACTTTCCTGGAATTGGTGATTCTGGAACGAGTTCAGAATCAGTTTCTTCATACAATACTTAGGGTGGGGGCTAGTACCCCAGGAGCGGTGGTTAGAGCTGAGCTCAATATGCTTTCGATAGAGCACCAGATGAGGGTAACCCTTATAAGATATTGGGTTAAGCTGCTGACTTGTCCGCCTGATTCCCTACAAGCCATGTGTTTGAGTGAGGAACTGTGGCATGAGGGAGCCAGAGCATATCCCTGGATTTGCTATGTCTCAATAACATTGAATAAGCTGGGGTTTTCATTTCTGTATCTGGCAGATCATCCGTTAGCTGGTATTAAGCCACTTCTCCAACAAAGATCTAGGGCGATAGCGATCCAGGAGGACCTGGTTATCCGTAAAGACTGGAAGGTGGCTCTGAATTTAGCTGCAAGCACTGTTGGTTTCAGGAGAGAACCCTATTTAGATATTCTAAAGAATAAGCAGCTGAGACAGCAATATACCCTCTTACAGTTTAATTTGATTCAAACTTCAGTGCTAGAGGGTAACTATGCAAAGGTTTCATATCAAGACTGTAAATGTGCATGCTCTCTTTCAGAAGTGGAAACAGTGGAACATCAGATTTTTATTTGCCCATATTATATCCATCTTAGAGAGACTTGGCTGAATCCCTTACTGGAGGGTAAGGGATCTAATTGGGTGCAACTTCTTGCATTTCTGACTAATTTATCAGAGTCTAACGAGTTAAAGTCTGTAGCAACATTTCTCATCCTTGTAGCTAAACGGCGAGAAGCAATTAGATCCTGTTTAAAGGGGCTACAATTAAAGCTGGTGCCCTAAGTAGGCCCATCTAGGTTTCTTTCCACTGATAGCTCTCTAAGTTTAGTATCTGGTACAAATTTAGGAAGGGGAAGAAGAATTGAATCGATGTTAGCTACCCTCTGGTAACTTTTTGTGTGTATCTTATATCGTGTTTATGTATTATTTGGTAATTTTTTGCAATTTTATTTTAGCTTAAATACTGCTGTGTGGTTTGATAATTATTGTTGTATTTGTATATGTATTGTATTATACTGGTTTCTAGGCCATGGCGGAAGCCCGTGCCAATAAATTTTACTTACTTACTTAAATTTCATCTGTCATTTAGATGCCCAATCACTTAGGCCACTTTTACACACGACAAATATGGGTTCTTATAAGTGCTCGAGATAATACCTGGTGTTATAAATGCTAGAGTTTTGTCCCGTCACACAGGGAGGGCTGTGTGTGATGGGGGGGACACCATGCGCGGGGGTGGTGGTGGAGGGAGGTGGGGATGTGTGGGGCACGGGTTGTCACGGGTGGAGTAATAAATGTGTTGCACGGTATTCAGACTCATGGTGTCAGTTACAGGACCCCAGGGGCGGCCTGTTCCGGGCAGGGCCCGGGACCACCGGGGAACCTCCAGGGAGGGGCGGGCAGGGGGCACCCTCACACCTCGGCCTCCCGGCTGATATGCCTACCCAGCTGCTAGGGGCCACAAAGAGTCCAGGGGCCGGGTGCCCCACCCAGTGAACGAGGTGGGGCCAATGAATCATGCCCCAGCAGTACCCCAACAAGGACATGTGGTGGGCGATCAGGTAGTAAGCCTTGAAAGGATCCTGCATGGACAAGGCCAGCTGCACATCCAAACGGGACCACACGCCGGACAGCTCCCTTGTGGCTTTGTTTGCCCTCAGGTGGCCATGTCTGTGTCCTGCCCCTGCCTGGTGCCTTGTGGGTGTTTTGACCACGGCTGGGAATCGGCATCATGTCTGTTGCACTGCCCCGGCCCGTGATCCGGCAGCCCAATTCCCTGCCATGGTCCCAGTCCCGTCACGTCTGTTTGGGGCTTTTATTGACAACGGGGTGTGTGTGTGGTTGTTCAGTTCATCCCCTCCGGGGATCCACTGTGGTGAACTGGGCGGCTGTAACATCTGAAATCACCCAGCGTATGGGATATTGTGTTTTATTTTATTCTTGCTGCAACCATTGGTTGAGACAATAAATTGTTTATGACTACTTACTACTACTACAACACAGGTGCATCTTTGGGAGTATACAGGGAAGGCAAAAGGGTGTGAAATGATGAGAAAGGCACCAGATGCAGTAAGTGGAATGGTTGGAATGACAGGGAAAAATACAAAGAGTGTGCAGGATTAAGTAAGTGGGTGGAATGACAGGAGGAATTAGAAATAGTTAAAATAACAAGGTTCTGAGTGAAAAAACTGATTCAGAAGACTGATGGGACAGCAGGGGGAGCAGTCTTATCATTGCACCCACTTACCATAACTGACTCCCTATTCTTTGAATCCCAATAGCCTCCCTCCCTGTTATTCAATTACCTTTTCTGGGGTTTTTTTGTTTGTTTTTTGTCATTCCACACACACATGTTCCATATGACCCATACAGACAAACACTGTATTTCCCAGGACTTTTGAGATCTCTGTGAGGGGAGTGAGGGCTACAGGGTTAGAGGGGCGACTTAGACCTAGGAGTCCTTTGTTGTCTGTTACAAGGTTGAGAGCAGGGGAGATGAGAACAGGCTCAGAACCAGGACTATTGAGTTGTCTGTGAAGGGAGTGCAGCCTACTGGATTAGAGTGGGGTGGAGAGGCTGGAAGCCAGGAGTCCTGAGTTCTCTGTTACAGGGCTGGGACCAAGTAGATTAGAGGGGGAGAAGGGGTGGGAATTAGGAGTGTGCATGTAATTTTTGTTATAGCAATAACAAAACCAAAAATTGTCATTTTCGTTATTACAATAATGAAAATGACAAAAAATAATAACAAGATCAATAACGATAACGAAAGTTGTTATTGATTTTGTTATAGCCTGGCAGACTGGCAGGTGTTTTTTGGAGGGAAATGTGGAGAGGGGAGGAGGGAGCAGACATCTCGGAGCCAGAGACAGTGTTGAACTCTTGAACTGGGGGGAGGACCTGATGGATGTATCTCTGGCCAATGAGCAGCACAAGAAGATCCCAGAAGTTGAATGGCACCCTGTGATTTCTCAATGAATGAGAACTCTGGGGGAGGGTACTGCAACCGTTAATATTGTAGGGCTGGGCTACTTCACTCTGTGTTAGCTCTCTTGCTTGTCAGGGTTCATTTGTAGAAGCTGCTGGTGCTTGCACTAGAAATTCTCCCATATATACTGTTGGAAACTGCCCCGAGCTGTTTTCAGGAGCGGCGGGGTATAAATCCAGAAAATAAATAAAATAAATAAATATATATATATATCCCTTATTCCCTTCCCTATCACCCAATCCTTATTCCTTTCCTTAGGTACACACGCATATAGAGATAGAGAATAGAGATAGATTAGAGATAGTAGATATACCTCTGAGTTTTCCTTTTCCCTTCCTCTGTCTGTCTTCCACTGTCCATATATTTTAGGATTACGGATAGGAACATTTTGTATTATACATAGGTTAGGTTTAACTTAGATTCTGTATATATTATATAAATAAAGCTACATATTGTGTACAGTATATATTATTGTGTGCAGTTCTTTCTATATCACAATGAGAAGGGGAAGAAGTTCAACTTCTGACAATAATTGTTCATTGGCACATGAAATCGATACCAAAAATAAAATCTTCATTTGAAATCTGTACCGATACCGATACTGATAACAACTAGAATAATGAAAAATGACATTTTGTTATTAACAAAAACTAAAACAACACATTTTAATAGTGAAAAAGATTACAAAAAATGAAAAATGACATGGGGCCCTGGTGCACACCCCTAGTGGGAGCCAGAACTCCTACATTCTGTCTTTCTTAAAGAAGAAACAGAGAAGGTGAAGGGTCAGCTCACACCCTCCTGTCCACAGCTTCAGTGTTGCCCCCCCAACCTGCAAAGATGAAGGCAAAGTGTGGGTGCATGGAGCCTAAGTTGTAAGTGAGCACAATATGTGAGACTGTACAGTGTCTTTACTGCTAACATGGCATGGACGTTAAGGCAGGAGCCTTAACTTGCAATTTCCATGCTTTTTAGTGCATGAGTGAATTTACAAGAGCCTTAACTCTTCTTGTAAACCAGAGGTTTTTTTGAATATGAAATATTTGTTTATATTTATATGTTTATATTTATGTGTTTTTATAATTTTTGTTAGCCACCCCGAGTCGCCTGCGGTGGGATGGGTTGCAGGATAATAAATATAAAAAATTAAAATACATAAATAAATAAATAAATAAAATAATATGGGGAACGCCTGCGGTGATGCCGGACAGCACGTCACTTAAATTCTGTTCCTCTTCTCCGGGCCTGCTGGAAGTATGGGGAGGGAATGCTCTCCCCTCCTCCACCTTCTACCCATCTGCAACTGGGGAGGGGGAGATGAAACAGTACAGGGGCTCAGGGGTCCCTCACCCTCACACCAGCACACATGAGCGGCAGCCAAGCAGGCTGTATGGCAGTCACAATGAAGGGGAGAGAGGGGCGAGCCTTCTGGGCTCCCAGCCCCCCACAGCAGCTAACAAAGGTGAGCCACTTTGTACAGGGCAAGCCAAGAAAGATTCCAGCTCATCGAGTACAATAGGAAATCCTCCCTATGTCTCAGTAATGCTTTCTGTGTGTAGTGATTCAGCATGGTCTCTGATTCTGCCTTTGCCACAGTCTCACGATACTGAAGGGTGACAGCTGTTGCTGTGGTTGTGCTGTGGCTACCACCATGGTATGCAATGGTATTCCAGATCTCATGATTTTCATCATCATCACTGTGGGTTCATCATCCCCCTGTAGTCCATACACTCTCTGTTTGAATTGGGGATCCAAAAGAACAGACACCTGTGCTGTGGACAAGCAGTTTTTTTCATTTCATGAAGTATTTTTTTTTTCTCAAACAAGACCCAATGCATGTGTCTTGCAAGATGTGCAGTAGTAGCAATGTCATTCTTTTGGAATATGTCAGCCAGCTTAGAAAACCTGGCAGGAAGCAACAAAACCAGCAACAAGTGCTGGCTCAGGGTTGCATCGTCTCTGCTGGTAGCATTACTGGCCTCATACCTTGGTTTCAGCAGCCTCACAAGCTGTGAAAGAAGAGTCTAGTGCTGAGGAAGAGCATTGGTGTGCGCCCCTGCATCCTCTTTAATGGAGTTTGTGCCCTCAAGATACAGGAAGGAACTGCATAGCCTGTCTCTGTGCCAGCAGCCTTTGCAACTTAAGAAAGGTGGAGTTCCACCATGCCTTAACTTTAGTCAACAGATACTGCTGTGGCCGATATACCTTTATTTGGACAGCCCGCAATTCCCACCTTGCTGTGACTGAATGACTGAAATAGGTTGTGAGGTCCTGGCATCTTGCCAGAAGATCTTTCACCTCATCAGGAGTGCCTGCAACACAAGATTAAAACAATGCATAAGGCATGGCACCTGTGTAAACTTGCCCAGATGTACTGCATTTGTCATGTTTCATGCATTGTCCATCACAATAAAACCAACAGATAACTGCAATTGTATAAGCCAGTTCTCAATCACTGCCTGCAGCTGGTGACAAAGGTTTTCTTATGTGTGTGTCTTTTGGAAAGGACGCAGACTCAAAATGGCTTATTAGCGAACCAGATTACCATGATTGTCCCAGGACAGTCAATATGCGGTCGGAGACATGTGGTGTAGGGCTGTGCTGGAGTACATGTCTGTAGTCAGGTGGACAACCCCCGCCTCACAGTTCTGCAAAGAGTCCTCAATGGAACACCAGCACAATGGGTGTTTTTAAACACACATTTCTCCTGCATGTTTGCTGTTACATCGTGAACATTGTCCCCCACCCTGGAATAAGACACTGACACTGTTTGTGGAGTAAAATCAGGTCGCACCAACTTTATTAGCCTTATCGGGGAGGAGGGGGCTATGCCCCACCAGGTCCTGTCCACCTAAACTATTAGCTGACTTAGGTAGAGTAAACCTGAGGTGGTCTGATGTCCCTCAGTACCGCAACCATGTTACCTATAGCTGCTGCAATGTCACACCTGCCCGGCCGCCCCCAGGCCAGGTCAGGCGGCCTTCACCTACCATGACCCAAGGAAGGAATGAGGGCATCCGGCGATGACCCTGGACCGCCCCTGTCCTAGGGTCTTTCAACCAACCCACTCCCTTTTCTGGGTCCTGCGCGATGCTGGCTGGCAAGCTCTAGCATTCGCGTGTACCCCATCTCTTTAAGGAGATGACCTGGCAGCAGACTATCCCCACCTAACTTAACTAACTTGCAGGACCCCTGCGGTGTGACAGCTATTAATCTCCAATCCCCTTCCCACACGTGGCCAATACAATTCAAATGACACTGTGAGGAAGGCGAAAAAACCAATCAGGAAGTATGCCAATTATCCAGTTGGCCAAAATTCTTTCCCGGCCCTGAACATAAATTCAGCGACCAGTGTTACCCACAGTATCGCTGGGTGGGTGAGAGGGTGTTCTTTCATTGTTGTCTAGGCGCGAATGCAGGGTTCGCGCCTGACACAAGATGGCGGCAGCGAGCTCCCGCTCATGGCGAGAGCTCGTTTCCCGCCGCTTGTCCTACGCCGTGCGCCACCTCTCCTGCAGCATCTCCTCTTCCAGCCCCAGCGGGGGGTGTGTGACAACAGCCACTGCCCCCAATCCGCTCCCCGCATCGGGAAGGGCTGGGTAGGTGACGATCATTCTTTGTGTCTAAATCACTCATCCAGATCTTAAACATCTGGTGCTTTGAACTTCTGCACAGAACGTCTCCCAGAACTTTTGTGTGTAAAACGTTCTCCTGGTAAACTGCTTTGCTCCAGGCAGCTGTGAACACTTGGTTTCCATGACAGCCCCTCACGCCTACAGCAGCATCTACTTTAGGCTGCCTCAGGGCAGTGTTTGTGTGAAGAATGCATCCAGGAACTTACTTGTGGACTTGTAAACCCAGAAGACTGAAAGACCAGTGCTGTAAGGTGTGTGTAAAAAAATGCCCATTGCCATACAGTTCTGGAAGTGCCTTGGTGGCAAAGTACATTCTGCTGGACACTTTCCAGCATGGCAAAGCATGTGCGCATACAGATTGAAAGCATCTGTGGCAACAAAGGAAATGGCAGCATCCTTTCTGCCAAAAGCCATATAGTTTCCCTTGCCAGGAGGCGGGTAAGCCTTGGGATGCGATGCACTATACTTTTGTTGTTTTTCCATACTCTCCTTCAAGGTCAGCTTTGTTCCCAGAATACATGTGTATATGTGGTCCAGTGATGGTGAGGGGGGCTCTGAGTTTTAAGCTGAACTCTGTGAAAGAGGAGGAGGGAAGTGTGAGGCAGTAGCATTTAGTAAACAGCCACCACCAGCAACAGCAGCAGCAGCAGCAGCAATAGCATATTGTTGTGATGCAACGCTTGCATGCTATTTCTCTATGTGGTAAATCACAGAGGACGTCCCTATCCTACTTTTCTCATGTCTGAGGCTGAACTGTGCTTTGCAGACTCAAAAGACAACCTAGAACCTATTAGTGGGGTTCTTTTCAAAGTTTTCCCAAACCCAGGATGTGATTGGATAATACCACCATGCACTGGGCCAGGGCCAGGAGCCAGAGGCCTCTGGGATGGGGAAGTAGTGGCTTCTGCTGTTGGAGGAATGTTACTTGGGAGTGGTGCTGCAACTCTCACATTCGGGCCCAACACAGTACAAGGGGGGATTGCCATGTCTTTCTAGCAGAGGAACTTTTCAATACCGGTTCCTTTGGCTGTTGATTGGTGGTAGTAGGAAGCTGAGCTAGACGAGATGAAAGATGTGGGGACAGTGGGGGAGGAAGAACGTCAAGGAGGCTCTTCTGGTAGCCATTCCGGGTCCTCTGATCCTCTGGGAACGCCTTGTCATTTTCCCTCTCAGAAGCAGACTGCAGCTGGAGTGGCTACTGATGCTGTGGCCCATGTGGTGATAACTGATAAGGAATCCTCTTGTAGGAATTTCTCCTCCAGGTCCTGGGTGTCCCAGACTACTTCCTGGTCTTGCGATGGTGAAGCAGATGTTTCCAGAAATGCACAGGCAAGTTCTCTATCATGGATGAAGGCACGGCACCACTGTCCTCATCCTTGTCCACCTCGGCCTCAACCTCTTGGAACAGCTGGTGCTGCTGATTTCTTCATTGTTGTTTTTAAAGGAGACTATAGTATGGGGGAAACTTAAAGTGAAAATTAGATTGATGTCATCCAGGAGGTGTGTGAGTCCATAAAGGACATTTATTAGACCCCCTGCACTGAGGACCCCTCGCCAACAACCACTGCTATCTTTATAACATCTTTTCAGAGTAGATTGTGTAGATGAGGAATGGTTTATTTACATTATGTGTTCTCTATGTGGCTGTTTCTATGCATTGTGGCATAGATAGATTTATTAGGGATGGGCAAATGCGGTTCGGAAGTTCGGAGTTCGGCCCGAACCCGGCCTGTTCGGACGACCGAACCGAACCAAACTTCCGAACACAAACGGGCCAAACCGAACTCAATCCAAACGTTGAAATGACCGAACAGTTCAGTAAGTTCGGATCGCGTTCGGGTAAGTTCGGGTGGCAAAAAAAGTTTCACTGTAAAAGGTCAAACATGACAGGGAGGGGTAGTACTAGTCACTGAGGAGCAGACTTCCAGGCACCAGAGGCTTGCAAGAAATGAAACTATCTGCCTCCCCCCGCTTCCCAACACCTTCTGAGCTAGTCACTGTTCCTGAACAGCAGGCGTTGAGTAGGATTATTAGATTGCTTTAAGTTTCATTTCAGTTTTCTACTGAAATGAAACTTAATCCTTAAACTGAAACCTTGTGTTTGTAATTTCCCACCCCCAATTCCATATAGAGAGATAGAGAGGTTAGGGATAGTCATTGTAGGAGCTAGCTTAGTGATAGAGATAGCGTTAGTGATTTAGTTTTAGTGTTTGTAGGAGTAGCCCTGTGTACTTATTAGATAATCCATTTAGTTCATAGCATTTAGAATAGTTAATAGCAGTTAGATTTAGTGTAGATAGATAGATAGATATAATATTAGATTAAAAAATGAAATTAAAAAAACCCATATAAAAACAAACAACAAAAAAAAAAACCAAAGAAAACCATATGAAACCCAATAAAAAACCAAAAAACCATATAAAAAACACCAAAAACACCAATAACAACATTTCCCCAATGGCCGAACAGAACGGCCGTTTGGAACGGCCAAACCGAACGGCCGAACCCGAACCCGATGAACTAACCGAACGGACGAACCGAACGGACAAACCGAATGCAGCCGAACCGAACAGACGAACTGAACGGACGAACCGAACGCAGCCGAACCGAACAGCCAAACCCGAACCACGATCTGTTCGCCCATCCCTAAGGTTTATTAATTTATTATTAATACAATCTATTTATTATACCCTTAATACAAGTTGTACTGTCCAACATTTAATTGGAAAATAGCCCCGGTCTGGAGGACTCCCTCCCTTCCGAGAGAGGCTTAAATGTAGGAGCAACAGCAAATGAGTTGAGACAGAGAAAGGCCAAGGGGGACAGAAACACAGAGAAACAGATGTGTGTCAGTGCATGCTATTTTTTTGCCTTAAGTTACTTTCATGGAGATGGAATGGAAACTCTGAAGGAAGGCCAGTAGGAGGAGTATTGGCAACTAGTCTGTGCTGGCTGATGCATTCATATATAATTGTCTTAATACAAACAATATATCCATCCATCAGCGGCTTTATATTAATAGAAAAGGATAATACAGTGGAATCTCTTGAAGTCAAATTTCTCCAGCCACTTAAAAAAGTTTGACTCATCAGAAATTGTAATTGAGCAGATTTTAGGGAAACAGAGCTTGGGATGGATAAAACTGATGCTCAACTTAAATTTCTACTAAGTAGGTTTGTCTGGGTGTTAACAAATGTGACAGAAGAGCACCACCATCACGACCCAATCTGAGTCAGGAACCTGACCGGAGAGGGCAGGGAGCTACACAAAGGTGAGGTTGGCTGTCCCTGCCCCCATGCTGTGCCCAGCACCCCCACCTTCCCACCATTACAAGCAGCCATGGCAGTCAATGATGGCTGCCATGGAGACTGGCCATGGCAGACTTGATCTGGGCCAGGTCATGGTGGACTACAATAGATGTGATAACTCACTATAGCCAGGGCCCCGAGTCTTCTGCGCTTCTGCGATTCGCGGAATTTTCGCAGAATCCTGCCCTAGGCAGGATTATCGCAGAAACTGGGAAAATCCCCACGGAATTTCCCTTCCTTGGCGGTGAGTCAATCCAGGACCTGCTTTATTCAGGTCACAAGCCAATCAGGGGCTTGCGCGGCCTTTATAAAGCAGGTCACATCAGCACATGTCACTTATGGTCCGGAATTCACTTGAGACCGCCGCTGCCGCCGAGGGACCCGACTCCAGCCGCCGCTTCTCCGGCCGCTCCGGGATCGCCGCTGCTGCTGCTGCCGCCACTGAAGGACTCCAGCCCAACCTCCAGCTGCCGCTTCTCCAGTCGCTCGAGGGATCGACGCCGCTCCAGCATAAGGTAAGTAGGTAGTTGGGTGGGGTGTTCTCCTGGGGGGGCCGCTGCGCGCTCTGCATTTTACAGTTTGGGGGGGAGGGGGTCCCTCTGCACGCTCTGCATTTTACAGTTTGGTGGTGTGTGTGTCCTGCTGCGTGCTCTGCATTGTACAGTTGGGGGGGAGGGGGTCCCGCTGCGTGCTCTGCATTTTACAGTTTGGGGCGGGAGGGGGTCCCGCTGTGCGCTCTGCATTTTACAGTTTGTGTGTGTAATGTGTGTGTAACATGGCAAAAACACACTTTGCCATGTGTTTTTGTGGGTGGGTTTCCTGCTTTGCCATGTGGTTTTTCTGGGTGGGTTTCCTGCTTTGCCATGTGAGTCGCAGAATTTTGCCATATGGGTCACAGAATTTTCCATTTTGGGTCGCAGAATTTTGGAAAATATTTTGCAGAAGAATCGGGGCCCTGACTATAGCCTGCTGTGGTCCAGTCGGGCGGCCTCATGTGATCCCAAAGGTGTCCAGGATCACAACTCGGACTCACTGCTGACATACCCAGGAGCAATCACCAACAAACATGCTGGTGGCTTGTGGGCCAAAGCAGGCCACCATCATGTTCAATCAAATCAGTTTATTGTGTGACCGGAGGCCATTGCCGACAATACATGAACAAGAATAACAGGACATCACAAAATTTTATAGCTACAAACTAAAATCATATCCAACTATCTTAAAATCCTACACAGTTGTAGTCCCCTTGATATTAGTTATTCGGAGCAACCACATGTTAAAATAAACTAATTAACTCTCCGGCAGGCCTTCTCAAGGGAGATGAAACAGCTCTAAAACTTTTGATCATCACCTATTATCTTTGAAGAAAGGAAACGCTTCCTAATCTCCATAGCTGCTACCAAGAACTTCTGGACCTGCCTGGTTGTCTCCGAAGAGGCATCGGCAATTGCTAACTGAGTCATATGTGCCACTATGGTATCTGGTGCCCTTAAAGTAAGAGCATCCAGGAATTTGCCACGGATGGTGTCATACAGATGGCACTCAAACAAAACATGCTGTGTGGTCTCTGCTGTTAGTGCATCATAGGGGCATAAACAGTCCCCATAAGGAGTGCCATCAAAACATCCCACAAGTATGTTAGTGGGCAGGGCGTTAACTCTGGCACAAAGAAACAGATGTTTCTCTCTGAACGTGCCCCTTGTGCCAAGGTAATGCGCCATTTGTCCCATTGGCGGAGCCCACAGCCTGTACTCTCGAAGATGGTGGGAATCAGCCACCCGCGCCATTTCCTCCTGTCTACCTATGTCTCTGGCCCTTGAAATTATCTCGCTCTTGACAGAGGCGAAGCTATGCCTCTGTAAGTGCTCCAGTGAAAGGCCCCTACGAGTCAAGTGTTTAGTAATGGCAGCTTGCCATGGGCTCTCAAAGGTATCCAGTAAGACTGACTGGGTCAAATTGTTGCTAGGCGCCTTGCTTATTTTGAGCCAAAAAAGCTCCACCTGTTCCCAGGCCACGGCCACCCAGGCTCGGGTGCCAGCATCTAGCCTCATGACCACAGCTGGAGTCCCATTCGGTACCTTTATGAGAGCACTGAGAAAACACGTTTGGAGGGAGTCCAAGTTGGCATCCAATAAAGGGGCCCAAAGCTCTGCCCCATACAGGAGGGAAGCTTTCGCTTTAGTCTCATAGACCTTATTTGCTATGTCCTCCCTGTCCCTGCAAACAGCCTAAGGATTGCTAACATCTGACTCCTGACTACTGCCTCTACCCTCCTGAGGTGCTCCTTCCACTGCCCATTTGTGACAAAATGCAGTCCCAAATATTTATAAATCTTACTCTGTACCAGGCATGCACTGCCTATGGACCACCTATGGACCCGATGCTCCCTTGCAAAGACCAACATGTTAGATTTGGAATAATTGATCGTAAGACTGTTACTACGACAGTAATCTGTGAATGTACCCAGCTGTCTAAGCAGCCCTACCCTAGTCTGGGAGAGAATCACTAGGTCGTCAGCATAGAATAAAACCCCAACGGGACTGGTTGCCAACTTTGGGGGGAAGAAACTCTCCTGCCTCATCAGTGGAATAATATCATTTATAAATAAATTAAACAGGGTTGGTGCGAGCACACAGCCCTGTTTCACCCCTTTAATGACTTAACATCAGGAGTAAGCTGGCCAACTCGGTCTACTCTGACCTGAACAGTGGTGTCAGTGTACAAGGCCTGAATGAGCCAGAGTAGCCTATTGTCTATCCCAAGTGAAGTGAGCTTACTCCACAAATGGGGCCTGTCCACAGAGTCGAACGCCGCCCTCAGGTCTAAGAAGGTGGCATATAACTTCCCATTGATACTCCTGTACTTTTCAGTTATGTGGTACAGCACTAGACAATGGCCCAGCGTTGACCTTCCCTTGCGGAACCCTGACTGCTCAGGGTGCAAAATCTGCATGATATCTATCCAGTCTACAAGCCTGGCCAAAAGATACTTGGTGTAAATTTTACTGACGACACTAATCAGACTAATTTGTCTGTAGCTTCCGGGGTCAGATGTAACTCCCTTTTTATATATGGGTGCAACTATGGCCTGGGTCCAGCCCTGCAGGAGAATTCCCGTATTATTGATGCTAGTGAAGAGTTGCACCAGGATCGGAAGCCACCAGTCTGAGTTCAAGTTGATGGCTTCCACCTGGATTAAATCTGGTCCAGGTGCTTTCTCATTTGAGAAAGTCTCCAGGATCTGGCCCAGCTCCTGAATGGAGACTGGGGGCAATTCTGGGGTGCCCTGATCTAGAGGTCCCCAACTCCCCACATGGATGGGGTTCCTCCCACCCACATCTGCTTGTGTCCTTCCTATAAAGTCCACCCAGGCTGAAGGTGCTATAGAGGTAAGACACCCGGGTCTCGACCCCACCATTGCTCCATTGACTATACGCCAAAAGGCCTTAGTATCCTTAGCACTACTTGCCTTCAGGAGATCCTGCCATTGCGCATCCGCACAAGAGCGTTTCTTTTGGCGGACGAGAGTCTTGTATTCCCTCCTCAGGTAGAAATACTGCTCAGGAAGACAAGAAAACCTCCTGTAAATTTCATCCACCCTACTTCTAGCCTGCCGGCATTCCAGGTTGTACCACCTCTGAGTCGGCCGACCAGTTTTTTCCCCCTCCTTATGTTATTACTGGCAGCCTCAAGCAGCTGTAAGCTCAAAAACGAGCTTATCTCATTATATACTGCAACTGTACCCTCGTTGACTGGGGCATTCATCAACTTAGTTCTCCTATTCCTACAAAAATCTAGCTCCCACAAGGACTCCCAGGTCTGGACTATTGCACCTCCCCACCTACAATATATGAAAGGGGCGGACTCGTTCTGAGGCTGTGCAACCACCTCCCTGCCCTTGTAGTTCTCCAGAGCCCGGAGGCTCATTACCAGAGGCAGGCGGTCAGTAAGTGTAAATGGGGTCATCTGGAAGCAAAACACATTATCATGCACTCCAGGGGCAACAAGCAGGTAATCCACCACACTGCATCCTTGTGGGCCAGCAAATGTATACTCCCCCTGTAGATCTTGATGGCCTGAACCATTAAGTAATACAAGATTCAGGCTCGATATCATTTGGGCGAATCTTATACCAGCAGCATTCAGCTCTGAATCCTTAGAGGCCCTAGCTTGTATGCTAGATGCATAGGGTAGGCAACATGCAATGTCTATATGTGGGACCAGCATATCATCCCCAGGGCCAATCCTAGTGTTGAAGTCCCCTGCCACAACACACTGAGCCCTGGGGTGATCAAAAATAATCTGGTTTATGGCATTCTCCAAGCTGGCCCATGTTCGAACATTGTAATCCCAGGGGGAATGTAAACATTCAGAAAAACATAGCTAACCGCCCCCGGGCCAGAAACATTCCCAAGAGATAGGGTGGATACCTAATCTCCGTCACCACCTTGATAGGGATGGGCGAACGCGGTTCGGAAGTTCGGAGTTTGGCCCGAACTTGGCCTGTTCAGATGATCGAACCCGAACCCAAATCCGAACACGAACTGACCGAACCAAACTCAATTCCAAGCGTTGAAATGACCGAACAGTTCGGTCAGTTTGGATCGCGTTCAGGTGGCAAAGTAAAGGTTCACTGGAAGGTCAAACGTGACAGGGAGGGGTAGTCACTGAGGAGCAGACTTCAAGGCACCAGGGGTGGAGAGGCTTGCAAGTAACAAAACTATCTGCCTCCCCCCTTCCCAACACCTTCTGAGCTAGTCACTGTTTCAGCAGGCGTTTCAGAAGACTCCCTCTCCCAGCATTTCCCAGCTCCCCAATCCATTGCAATCCTCCTCCCATTTCACCCATCCAACCCATCTACCCCCATATTCTCATTCATTTATTTAGCTTAGCTTAGATAGATTTAGTGGTTATTTTTTGTTTTTACCCCTCCCTGTGTTCAATCTTCCTTCCTCCCTCCCCCCTCCATTGAATCCTTTCCCTCTCCCATATATTCCATCCCAGATTCCCTTCCCTTCCCCTGTTTTTTCATTTAGAGTAGGATTATTAGATTGCTTTAAGTTTCATTTCAGTTTTGTACTGAAATGAAACTTAAACCTTAAACTGAAACCTTGTGTTGTTTGTGATTCCCCCCATCCCATATATAGATAGATAGATAGATAGATAGTAGACAGTTGTAGGAGTTAGCTTAGTGATAGAGATAGCGTTAGTGATTTAGTTTTAGTGTTTGTAGGAGTAGGCCTGTGTACTTATTAGATAATCCATTTAGTTCATAGCATTTAGAATAGTTAATAGCAGTTAGATTTAGTGTAGATAGATAGATATAATATTAGATTAAAAATGAAATTAAAAAAACCCATATAAAAAAAACAAAAACCCAAAGAAACCATATAAAACCAATAAAAAAACAAAAAACCATAT
The DNA here is from genome assembly GCA_003113815.1 of Sphenodon punctatus. NCBI lineage: Eukaryota > Metazoa > Chordata > Lepidosauria > Sphenodontia > Sphenodontidae > Sphenodon > Sphenodon punctatus. The sequence goes on along the minus strand of QEPC01001041.1, from coordinate 9,076,714 downwards.
AAAAAACAACAGCAAAAAAACCCATAACAAAACATTTCCTGAACGGCCGAACCTGAACCAAATGGCCAAACCGAACGGCCGAACCCAAACCCGGCGAACTAATCGAATGGCCGAACCGAACTGCCGAACTGAACGCAGCCGAACCAAACGGCTGAACCCGAACCGCGATCTGTTCGCCCATCCATACACCTTGAACCCCAGGCTTTCTGCAACCAGGCAGGCCAAGCCCCCACTAGCCCTACCTCTCGTTGCTACTATAGCAGCCGGGAGTGAGATAGCAATATAGCCCTCAAATAAAATACAATCTACAGCCCACGTCTCCTGCAACAAAAGGACTTGATGCTGCCTAAGAAAGGTAACAAAATCTCCAATGTCTACAAGGGAGCGCCACCTGGAGATGTTCCAGGAGCAGACATTAAGGACTTCCCCTGGGTGGTATACCTGTCACACCAGCTTGGTGCCCGAACCATCCGGTAAGGGAATCAAGTGACCAGATGGGTCCCACAGAGGGGGAGGGGAAGTACCCTTCCCCTCCATTCCTGGTCTTCGAGTGACAGCATCACCTGCCTCAGTCAGAGGGAGAGACCCCCCCATAGCTCTGAGAGGGCGCTGATTGCATCTCTTGACTGCACCTTCCTGAGAAGGTTCTTGCATACTGGGTATTTTTCGTAAAGGAGTCCGTGCACAGCTCAAGATGTCTCTCACTATCTCCTGAGTGCTTGAACAAAAACTTTCACAGGCCTCTAGAACCATCGTCCCTATTTCTTCTGAAAGGGCTACTAGCTCCTTAGCTGATTTCATTACTGCCATTTCATTGCCATGGCTTTCTCGCTTCTGAGCCAGCAAGCAAGGGGTGGCTTCTAGGGCTAGACTCTGCAACCTATCATTTATAGGGGGAAGCCCTGTTGGGCTGACCCCATCCTTCTGTGGCGGCTTACCACCCCTGCCCCTCCTGGCCTCATCATTAAGGCTCGGAACCGTATTCCACACCTCATCCTGGGTGGGATCTTCTATAACAGATGGGAGCAAGGGACCCCCACTCTCAAAAACCTCCCCCATCTGGACCCCCAGGAGAAAAACAGAGGGACATGCCACAGAAGATGGGAAACCAGCTCTTCGTCCTGAAAATGGACTACAAGCCTTTGGCATGCTCCCCGCTCTGGAAGCATCTGGCACCTACCAATATGATTTGTTGGAATTGGGGTACCCAGAATGGAGGAAAGATGATGCTGGATATCTTTCTTAGTCCTCCATATGGGGGTTTGTCCATCGAATACGGACGGATGCAAAAGGAGAGAGCCCTAGGTACCACCCTCAGCCTCTCATGCCTGGGTCCACAGGACCTCATTTTACACAAGTCCTTTGCATCCAGAGGAGCCCTACAGAAGGTTTGCTTAGGCACTAGCTTGGCATTCATGTGCCCTGGATTAGGTGAGGTCTTTGGGGTCACTGGTCCCCCCCCGGAGTGTGGAATCTCACTGGACTATGACTGCTTGTTGCCTGGGCACCTTGAGTCATTCTTGTCTCCTGTATAAATTCAATCACCCTATGCCATTGACTGTCCTGCTTCTTTAACAATTCAACCGCAGTTGTTAAGAGGAAAACAATTTCCTCTAGCTGACTGCTAATTTGGGCCTTGCTTCCCTCGTTTACCTGGAACAAAGAGATCTTTCCCTCATCCTCCTTGGAAATCTTGGCACTGGGCACCTCTAATTGGAACTCCCTACCGGAGGAAGCTTGCCTGGCCCCAAGCCTTTTGACATGCCAGCGAAGGTGTAAAACCTGGCTGTTTGCCTAGGCCTTGGGGGGGGTTAGTGGATTTTTTATCTCCCCTACCCTATTTATTGTTTAATGTATCCCGGGCCCTGCTCTTAATATTTGATATTGTATTTTTATATGTTTTAAATTGTTTTATATTGTATGTGTTTTTTATTGCTGGAAGTAGCCCCAAGCTGTGTTCAGGAGGGGCGGGGTATAAATTGAATAAATAAATAAAATAAAAATAAATAAATAATTGGACCAAGACAGGAGTACTGAAGGGAACTGGCAAGAGGTCGGGAGAAGAGCCGGTTGCCTCCTGTTCAGGGACCTGAGTGACCTCCACTGGAAGCTTCTTACCCTTCCCTCTATGGGGGGCCCGGTTGGATGACACAAAGTCCTCTAGGACCCGCTGCTTGAGGGGCAGTTTATCCATGGCCTTGTGCATCCCCTGGCCCTTTCTGGTTATCATTAAAAGTTAATACAGCACGCAGGGACCTCCGACCTCCATCTTTCCCAGGTCCTAAAGTTCAATCCTGGTCCCAGTCCAGAGGGCTCGCCCTCACCCTTTGCTGGCGCGCTAAGGCCATGCACATGCTGCCCTTAGGCGCACTGCTCCGGTGCATGCCTCTGGCGCAGCCGGGGTTCCAAGGAGCCTTTATAAGTCCTGCTAGGGTGTCCCCGCCCACAAGGGCATGCGCATTCGGCCCACCTGTCTCACCAGGCTCGCTGTAGTTCCAGTCTATCGGGCCCGCAATAAGCCCTGGGGCGCCTCCTGGGTCCGGGGCAGGGGGAGATGATGGTCCCTGAGGGTTCACAGCATTCACCCACGACTCTAACACATAGCGTACCAGCTCTGTCTCCTCGTCTCAGCTAACGGCTCCGCCAATGGCTGCTTCGCCCTTTGGCGGTGCCCTTCAGCTGCCGCCCTGAGGGCGCTGCCCTCAGTGCAGCCCTCTGCTATATGCAGTTACCTGGGGGAGGAGACATGGAGATAGACAGGGTAGATAATCCTCCCTGCAGCTTCTGCCTCTGAAGCCAAGCTCTCCTAGGGCCGCCATCATGTTTGATAACACCCCTGGTGGTGCACCAACAAATATGCAGGAGACTCGCAGGCCTCAGTAGGCCAAAGTGAGCCACTGGGCATTTTTACACACACCTTAAAGTTCCAGATTTTTCAGTCTTCTGGGTTTATAAGTTCACAAGTAAGTTCCAGATGCATTTTTTAACACTGCCCTGAAGCAGTTCCTGGATGCATTCTTCACACAAACACTGCCCTGAGGCAGCCTAAAGTAGCCGCAGCTGTATATGTGACAGGCTGCCATGGAAAACAAGTGACCACAGCTGCCTGGAGCAAAGCACGCAGCTTTCCAGGAGAACTTTTTACACACAAAAGTTCTGGGAGAAGTTCTATACAGAAGTTCAAAGAGCAGGATGTTTAAGATCTGGGTGAGTGATTTAGACACACAGAAAGTTCAGGATGTAACAGCAAACATGCAGGAGAAATGTGTATGTAAAAACACCCATTGTAACGCTTGTTAACACTCTCTGTTTCCTGACTGAAATGGGACTGGAGAAGAGAGCAGAAATGTGAATTAATTTAATTATTTCTCATTATACTGAGTTCCATGGCTTCTATACTGATACACTTATAATTGAATCAGAACCTGAGCTGGTTTACATCCCCAAAAGTATACTGAAGTTAAAGGAGATACACTAATTTACAACAGACAAGGATGTGCCCTACTTGTATTTAAATCACATAGGATGATAAAGAAAATGGGTTTAACGTGGTACATTTGCGGTACATTAATAATGTACATGTGTTTTTCTCACATCTCTGTCTTTCATTGTAAACGTTATACATTTTCTGTATAGAGTTCTATCAAAACAGTTTAATTCTAGCTTGTCTATGCTATCCCAATGCTGGTCTTCTCCTTAGCATTGCATTAAAAACATATAAAATTGGGGGGGGGGGGGTTGTGGTAGACAAATGTCCACTAGGGACGAAGATGAGATCACCAAAGCCATTTCCACTTGTGACCTAAGCAGAAAAAAACATTACCGTGTCATCATTATGACCACAAGTGAAATCTGGTTTCACATCTTAAGGGCAATATTTATGTGGTTTCAGTGAATGGCTATTACAGTTTATATCACATAAGTAATATGAACAAGCGGATATAACTGATTTTACAGTTTCCTTTCAAGAAGAGACAGCCCTTCCTTGGAAGGAATAATACAATATTTTAAAATGAATTATTGTGCAATACTCTTGGTCTTCTTTTTGCTTCTGGTTTTGCAAAAGTGCTTGGGTTTGTCCACAGCCTGATGCTGTATTTTATTTGCTCCCAGCTCCATTCGATGTTGTATTTATCTTTGAATTTTCAGAACCTTGGTTCACTATGAAATTTGTGTTGCTCATTGCATAACTGGGTCTGAATTAAATTCATGAACCTTCCAAAATATTGTGTAATTCCTGCTGAAGTATTGTGGGACCAAAGGGAGGGGGGTGTATGTGTGTGTGTGTGTGTGAGAGAGAGAGAGAGTCGAGAACATGTTTGTTTGTGATGGAATTTCTTTTGTCTTTTTATGTAGTAAATATATGTTACAGAAGTAGGATGTTTGTACTGTGGACCTGTGTTAGCCTTGCTGTGGAGTGGTGGTTGCACTCACATTTTGTAGTTAATTCTTTTTGGGTGTTTTCAAATGAGATGCTAACTGGCATGGTCACCCAGGAGCCACGGAGCCAATCAACCATCTGAAGGTGAAGTGGCTGGATGTGCACTCCCATGAGCCATGGAGCACCCAATCATGGCCATGCACAGAGCACTGCCAGGAAATCGAGTCACAGATGTATGGGTGGGACTGCTGTGGCCAAGGTAGCCACGCTGGGAGCCACCTGTCTGAGGTACTCACCATTCACTCCACCTGCATGAGTGCTCTGTGGCAGTGTCACTCCGCGGCCATGGACCCCCACCCTCCTCCGCTTGCCCTGTTAATTGAAAATCACCCTTTCTTTCATCCTTGTGGCCCCAGAAGAGATTTATTATAGATTCCCTTCAAGCTGAAGAATTTTATGGGACTGTAGAGGCTTTTGAAAATGGGATGATGTTGTAAGGGACTGACAAAGAAGGAAGAGAGTGTTGGAGAGACAAAATGTTTTATTTTTAGACAATACACAATACGTGCTTTTGGCCAATACACAATACATGGCTGTTTTTAGACAATACATTATAACGTTCTAATGGTTTTTATGTCATTATAAAGGTGATTGTCTATATAGTTGGAACGTTAAAAATGTTGACACTTCCAGTTTGCTTCCTGGTTATAGAACATTTTTGTAAAACACCCTTTTCAAGGTTTTATAAAAATGTTATACATAAATTAAGAACATTCGATAACAGTCAGTTTTACCATCTGTCCAGGTAGATCGTTCTACAGTGGTGGCTTGACTATCCCACTCACTTTAAACTCCAGAGCAGCTTGACTCAGCCCACTTTAAACTCTGCTCCCTTTGAACTCTGGACCAACTTGGTGGAGCAGTTTGACCACTCACTTTAAACTCTGGAGTGGCTTGACTGTTCTGCTCACTTTAAACTCAGCTGCCAGCCAGAACATTGAACATTATAATTGTTTAGACAACCAGGAATGGAATACTCTAATATACTAAATATAGTGTCACAAAAGTGGTCATCTAGCCACAAAACCTGGATTGATTATGATGATGTCATTCTGACAAGTCACTGACATATCCTAAGTACAGCCCAGAAGTGTGCTGTGCCAAGGTAACATCAAATGTATAACTCAAATAAATAAATAGAATAATATAAAATGGCAGTGTTAGGGTGATGTGTGCGATTTAGGTCATGCTTGCCCATATAGATTTTGATTTTAAAATTTAAGTACAGTCCTACGGTGATGTGAAAAGGACTGAAGCACAAACTTCTCTTGCTAAAGCTCTTTGTGTGCTTATTGCTTTGTCTGTTTCAGTGTTTTCAAGATCATTTTGGAGGTTTAGGTTTTTAAAGATGTCCAGATTGGTTTTTAAGGATGGTTGTTTTAAATATGGTTTTAAAAACCATGTTTTTTTCATGGTTTTAAAATATGTTTTAACGATGGTTACTTTAAAGATGGTTTTTAAAGATCTTCAAAGAGTAAGTAGGGTTAGGGATGGGCGAACAGATCGCTGTTCGGGTTCAGCCGTTCGTTTCGGCTGTGTTCGTTTCGTTCGTTCGTTTCGTTCGTTCGTTTCGGATGCGTTCGTTTCGTTCGTTTCGTTCGTTTGCCGAGTTCGGGTTCGGCTGTTCGATTCGGTCATCCAAACAGGCCATTCGGTTAGGCCGTTCAGCTGTTTGGTTCAGCCATTCGGCCATTCAGGAAATGTTGTTATGGGTGTTTTTTTGTTTTTTATATGGTTTTTTGGTCTTTTATTGGGTTTTATATGGTTTTCTTTTATTTTTTATTTGGTTTTTTTGTTTTTATATGGGTTTTTTTAAATTTATTTTTTAAATCTAATATTATATATATCTATCTACACTAAATCTAACTGCTATTAACTATTCTAAATGCTATGAACTAAATGGATTATCTAATAAGTACACAGGCCTACTCCTACAAACACTAAAACTAAATCACTAATGCTATCTCTATCACTAAGCTAACTCCTACAACTCTCTACATCTATCTATCTATCTATCTATCTATCTATCTATCTATCTATCTATCTATCTATCCATATCCATATCTCTATATATATAGATATTCATATCCATATATATACATATCCATATATATATGGATATATATCTCCATATCCATATATATGCATATCCATATATATATGGATATATATGGATATATATACATCCCATATATATGGGATGGGGGGGGAATCACAAACAGAAGAGGAGTCTGTAGTGAAATACATACATACTCAATGAGTCTGTACAGTGAAATGCATAACACAAGGTTTCAGTTCAAGGTTTAAGTTCCATTTCAGTACAAAACTGAAATGAAACTTAAAGCAATCTAAAAATCCTACTCAACGCCTGCTGTTCAGGAACAGTGACTAGCTCAGAAGGTGTTGGGAAGGGGGGGCAGATAATTAGTTTCATTTCTTGCAAGCCTCTCTCCACCCCTGGTGCCTGGAAGTCTGCTCCCCAGTGACTACACCTCCCTGTCATGTTTGACCTTCCAGTGAACCTTTTTTTGCCACCCGAACTCATCCGAACGTGAGCCGAACTTACCGAACTGTTCGGTCATTTTGCTGTTCGGTGTTTGGATTGTTTGGTTTGTTCACATTCATGTTCATGTTCGGTCATCCGAATAGTTCGAGTTTGGGCCGAACTCCGAACTTCCGAACCGCGTTCGCCCATCTCTAAGTAGGGTTTTTGTGTTTGTTTTGTCAGGAGAATCTGGTAGAAAAGGATATCATTGCTTGGCATCATGTGAAAATATTCTGCTAATGGAACAGTAAAAAGGAAATGACTTCAGAGTCACCCAGGGATGGGGGGGGGCATAATTGTGGCCTCCCAGCTTTGCTACGCCCCTGTTCACCCTGGCTGCTGCTAGCCAGTGCACTCTTCCCCTTCTGGGACCATGGAGACTACCTTGTACCCCAGTGATGATCTTAACATCACCTAATTGATTGGGTAGGGGATGGATGGACCTGCATGGGTCCGTCCAGTTTAAAAATGGCAAAAGACATGCCTTCTGATCAAGTTTCATTTGGGAATGTGACCCTATCCACAGATAGCATGACCTCACTTGTAGTTATGACCCAGAGTTTGGGAACTTCTGCCCCAGGGTAAAATCCAGGCTTTGTTAAATCAGTGGGAATACACACCCTTTGACTTCAGCAGAGTCAAGATTTCATCCCCTGTATCAAAGCCAAAGTCTTCAATACAGTCATCTTATGGAGTCTGCTTTGCGCCCGCACCACCCATATGAACAGACAGAGACACGCTCTGGGTAAAAAGGCCTTGGCTGCAACTTTATTAAAATATAACTTGCACATACATAAACAGACAACAATAGTAAAGAACCTGTGTGCATAAAAGCGGGGAGGAGCCATGCTACATAAAGCAGGTAAGAGGGCTGAGATAAATCTCGCCCCCCCCCGCCCGGGTCAATCGACCCTTCGAGTTCGCCCTCCCCTTGGGTCAAAAACCTGGCAGCCCTCTGAGCCAATTAGGCCAGTGGAAAAATTCCTCATCGGTCCTGAAAACAGTAACCAGCCTTAGCCCACAGCCGTTGTCTTAATACTCATAGTAATACAACCACTGTCGTCAGTAAAACACATTGAAAAAAGGGGAAGGGTTGGGAGGGAAACCTCTGCGTGTGGCCCTGTGATGGAAGAAAGAGGAAGAGGCACCTGGCTGCTTCAGCTAAATATACCTGTCTACACCCCCGCCCACCAGGTGCCCCTCCTCTCCCCCCCATTGGCCTACCGGTGCCACTGCTCATGGGCAGGCAGGGGGGAGGGCAAAGGAGCCTTTTGCCCAATCCCTGCCTGGCACCCTGTTTGAGGAGGGCAGGCACAAACTCACCCCCCGCTTAGGGCGGAGGGTGTCCCTTGTGCCTGCACCACCCATGTGAACAGACAGAGACACGCTCTGGGTAAAAAGCCCTTGGCTGCAACTTTATTACAATATAACTTGCACATACATAAACAGACAGCAATAGTAAAAAAACTGTGCATAATAGCGGGAAGGAACCATGCTACATGAAGCAGGTAAAGGGGTTGAGCTAAATCTCCCCCCCTCCCCGGCCCCCCCAAGTGCCCAATATATGCCCACATGGACCTGTTGATTTTTTGCTTGGCGCACTCTATCTTGCCTGGCGTAGTGGTATACCACCAGACCCTACGGGCAAGCATGTTATCCTTCTTTGCTCCCATGACCTCCCATGTGCTCCATAATCTGAGATCATTCTCCCCCAGATGGATGATCAGGATGGCAGGCAGCCCGAACTGTTCGGTCCTGCAGAGGAGTGAAGGCATCAGATGCTCCCAGCACATACTGCTGCGCCCAAACCAGTAGAGGTGGACATGGCGCCCACAACCCAGCTGAGTACCAAAGTCAGAATTTGTCACATGGTATTCAGCCCACCATACAATGCTGTGCCCACGGACCCATACACTTAGCAACCGGTCAGCGCCTGCAGATAACAAAATACAACAGTAGTATTATATACATGTCGAACTAACTGCAGCGGCGGGAAAGGCCTCACATAGGTGCGATAGGCACCGGGCCGCCATCAGCCTATAGCCATAATCTGCAATGCAGGCAGGCCCCCTACGGCCGTCGTGGAAGCTGCTCCGATCCTGAAGGAGTGTGATCCCTAACCAGCAGGTGACAGTCCCAGTGCCGCCAAATCTTTCTTAAAAATGACCTGGAATTGAAATTTCGTCACGCTTGCCCCAGCGAAATGGATGAAGAGAGGGCCCTCTAAAGGTGGGCACGCTTCTAAATAGTCCCCCATTGCCGCCACCGGGCACACTACCCCTACCGTGGCTCGGTGTAGCATCAATTGTTGACCCCCTCCTCCCCAATCGGCCTTAGATCGCCGGAACATGATGGTGATAGTGTCAGGGGCATGAGTTATGTCCCTGAGCTCCAGGGCCAGGCCCCTACGATTGCCCTGTGATGAGGGCATGCCGAACGCTGCCAAGATTCATGAGCCACTGCCCACCGTATGGGCCCTAACATAGCCTCCCCCACGTGTGGCAGCAAGAGCTCACACACACACACACACACCCGCGAGGCCTGCCCGGTACTCACCCAATGCACGAGCCCAGTAGAGGGAAGAACAAACCTCTGCGTGTGGCCCTGCGATTGAGGAGAGAGGAAGAGGCACCTGGCTGCTTCAGGTAAATATACCTTTCTACACCCCCGCCCACCAGGTGCCCCTCCTCTCCCCCCCATTGGCCTACCAGTGCCGCTAATCATGGGCAGGCAGGGGGGAGGGCAAAGGAGCCCTTTGCCCAATCCCTGCCTGGCACCCTGTTTGGGGAGGGCAGGCACAAACTCACCCCCCCCCCTGCTTAGGACTCGGAGGTGTCACTTCTTTAAAGTTGGGCAAAACATCTGCTGGCTAGAATTCGCACGTGGCAACTGGAAATATGCAAACTGGCATGGAAACAAATTCTAGTCAGAGCCTCCACGGTTTCCCTTTGTTATGCAAATGTGGTCATTCAAGACAAGAATAAAATTAATCATCAAGAACTTCTTTTATTCTTTTCATAAAAAGAGAAATCCATACTGAAAGCCAAAATGCCACAGGACAGAAGCGCAACCTTTGCGGTATTTGTCAGTTGCAATCCTCAGTTAGAGTTAAAACAATAAATAAATGAGAATGTGTTTGGGAAAAATCAGAGAAAATCCACTGCTAACTCAGAAATAACTAAATGTTTATTTTCAAATCTAAACATATAAGTAGTGCTGAATGACAGGTTGACATGATATGAGATGTTTTTGAAATGACATTCATCAAAAAGGCATTTCTGTTACCAAAATAAACTACGTTATATATGAGCAAAGAAACCATTTGATGTGGGGGGGAAATAATGAAAACAAAACAACTAAAACAAATGAAAATCAGAGGGAATAAACAAAACCTAAATTAAACATAGAAAACCATTTCAAGGTGCCAGGACTTAAGGGCAGACTTATGATGGTAGACATTTTAAATCTGGAGTCAAGAAATTTCTGACTGGCAAAATGCTCTATGTCTTCCTCCTCCTTTTATTATTTTCCAGCACATTTCGTTTTTTGAACACTAACAATTTGGGTTTACAATGAAAAGATTTTTCAAAAATGGTAATATTTCTTCAAAGAACAAAATATTTGTGAAAATAGAATACATGGGTGGGAATTACTCGTTTTTTTACCATTTTCTTCAGTTTATTAAACAGTCTCATATTTGTGGCAGAAAATTTCCATCAGCTTCAGTATGAAGGAGTTTGCGGCAGGGCATAAATGTAAGTCATTGCAAGGTACGACCCTTGGTAGGTTGCTAGGAATGGGTGATTGTTGTTTCAGTAATCGGCCAGCTGGAGGCTTTCTGGGAGACTTTGAGGGTGTGGGCTATTGTAAATTAGGTAATAGGCCAGCTGGAAGTTGTCAGGAAGTGCATGCATGCAACCACGTGAGGGGAAGGGGGCTATAAAAGGGGAAACTGGGAATAAGAAGGGAAATTCTCCTGCAGTCAGGCTGAGGAAACTGGAGGGGGAAAGGTCAGGTAGGATTGAAGTCTAGGCGCTGACCAAGGAAAAGTGTATCTGGGGTGCTCTGTTCTATGAGCTGAGTAGAACTGTTAGAACCCCATCAAGAACAAACTTGTATGTGTACTTATTTTCTTAAGTATTGACTATCCTATCCAGCCAAGGCAAGTAAGTCACTGTAAAATACACTGGACTGAAACTGCTGCTTTCCAGGTGTGAGAGGAGGAACTTGGATATGAGGAGTACTCCTTTAGGGGTGTGCATGTCGTTTTCGTTATATCAATAACGAAAATGAAATTTGTTATTTTCGTTATTGTGATTGCAATAATGAAAATGACAAAAATAATAGCGAAATCAATAACAACAACGAAAGGGAAGAGGGAACAGGGAGGAGGGATCAGACATCTCGGAGCCAGAAACAGTGTTGAACTCTTGAACTGGGCCTGTGATGGAAGGGGAAGTTGGATGTAATCGCTGGCCAATCAGCAGTGCAAGCAGGTCCCAGGCAGTTGAATGGCACCCTGTGATTGCTCAATGCCTCCTGCCTCCCAGAACCAATCAGGGGAGCTCTGGGGGAGGGCACTGCAACCCTTTATACTGAAGGGCTGGGCTGCTTGTCTCTGGTTCTGTATTAGCTATTGCTCTGTCAGAGTGCATTTGCAGAATCTGCTTGTGCTTGCACTAAAAATCCTCCCATATATATCCCTACCACCTGCCTTTCCAATCCTTATTCCTTTCCCTTACATTTTACCTTTTTCCTTCCCCTGCCTGTCTCCTCCTGTACGCACACACATATAGATATAAGTAGTATAGTTTAGATATATATGTTAGATGATAGATATAGAACAGAGATAGATTAGAGATAGTGGATATGCCTCTGAGTTTTCCTTTTCCATTCCCCTGTCTGTCACCCCTGCAATATATATTAGCTATTTAGATACTAGGCTGTTTTATTATATATATTAGGATTATAGGATAGGAATATTTTATATTATACATAGGTTAGGTTTAGCTTAGATTCTGTATCTATCTATCTATCTATCTATCTATCTAGGCCCCTTTTCACACAGACACTCTAACACCTATAAAATGGGTGTTACATTTTATTAAACATGTTACAGGGCACCCACAGAGCAACACTGAAGCCCTGCAACATGGGCCCTTTTCACATGAGATGCATCCACCAAGTTTCTCTGGGTGGAGATAGTTGGAGGCATCTGTGTGAACACAGGCAGTGGGTGGGGTGCATTTCAGTGGGTGGAGATTGGTGGAGGTGTCTGTTTGAACACCATGTGCGGTGGGTGTAGGTGTATGCATGCTCCCACGCAACACCCATCTCCATCCACCACCCACCCATGGAGCAACAAACTAGATATTGTGTGTATACCAATACCAATAATGATACCAAAAACAAAATCTTTGTTTGAAATGGGTACCAATACCAATGACAACGATAATGCAAAATGACATTTCATTATTAACAAAATGAAAATGACACATTTTAATAACAAAAAATGACATGGGGCCCCTGGTGTACACCCCTCTTCTCCTTGTTACAGAGTTTATGATAGTGGGTGTTTTAGACACATATTTCTCTTGGATGTTTGCTGTAACATCCAGAACTTTCTGTGTGTCTAAATCACTCATCCAGATCTTAAACATCCGGATCTTTGAACTTCTGCGTGAAACTTCTCCCAGAACTTTTATGTGTAAAAGGTTCTCCTGGTAAACTTCTTTGCTCCAGGCAGCTGTGGTCACTTGGTTTCCATGGCAGCCTGTCACGTTTACAGCTGAAGCTACTTTAGGCTGCCTCCGGGCAGTGTGTGTGTAAAAAATGAATCCAGAACTTACTTGTGGACTTGTAAACCCAGAAGACTGAAACATCCAGAACTTTAATGTGTGTCTAAAAATGCCCAGTGACATCCTAAAATGGATTAAAAAGGAAGATGTTGCTTGACTATTGCTTCTTGGACACAGCTGTGGTGTGATATTTTTAAAAAATGAGAGAAATCACATGAGCTAGACTGAAAAGGCCTGGTTCAGGACCAGTAATTCACATTTTTCTGTATATTATATAATCACTCTATTCAGTTTAGATTTGCATGGCTAATGGGAATTTGTCTGAGATAGAAAGAGAAAGAAGTAAACATTTTGATGAGGGGAGGAGAAAAAAGACTGTAATCAGGTGAGACAAACTTTGGATCCAGATTGCTAAATGCATTGGAAAATCTGCAATCCATCATTAGGCTGATTCCCATGGCTTCTGTAAATGATGGGAAAATATGTAGGGGTAAGCACTCAGTGGAGTTCTGCTGAATCAGAACAAGTTCAGTGAGACCACATGTAGAGGGGGAATAAGGTCTTTTCCATTTTCCTTGGCTCTCATCATATGGCTGATTTCTTAATCATTCATTTCAGTGTACAGAGGGAGTACATCTGCAAATTTTATTATATGTGAAACTGTGGTATGTGAAACACTCTTTAAGTCATTGTCATTCAGACGACTCACTTCAATCCAGTCTTAAATCTCCTCTGAATAGACACTGGGTGTCTTTAGACATAATGTCAACATGTGTCTGAATGTGTGTTTTGTCCTTGCTATGAACACCGGTTTGGCTGTGTTCACCATGTGGTCCTGCTTAGACACACAGCCCATCTTGGGGCAAATTGGTGTTTTGCTCGCCACCCGATCTCAGCACGCAAGTGCTGCTGCCTCGTTCCCCATGTTGTACCTGCTAATGCGCCATGCGATATCATTAGACACAACATTGTCCACGTATTCAGTCAGAACACGCAAGTTGTCCTTGTGATGCAATAGTGTTCGCATTGCGTGTTCAACGGATGTTCAATCGGTGGCCAAATTGGTGTTGAGATTATTATGGTGCTTACACACAACAGTGCTTAGGGGTTTTGACACCTGATCTTTGTTATGTCTAAAGACGCCCACTGTCCCATCAAAGGTTAACCTTTTGGAAGCTGAAGAGATATACAAGTATTTTCAGTACTGGATGCTACAAGAGCAAGCCCACGGCAATTCTTTGGGCATTTTCAGACAAAACACTCTTCTCCCACCCACCACCCAACCACTGTACATGTTGCAGGGCTGCAGTGTTGCCATATGGGTGCCCTGTAATATGTATAGTGGGTGGGGAGTGGGTGGAGAGTGTCTTGTCTGAAAATGTCCTTCGAAAGCTTGTGAAATACAAACGCTAACTCAGTGTGGTGAAACTGAAAGTGATCACTGGACTACAAGTTTAGCCTTTAAGCCCTTCCAGGCAGGGATGTTATTAGGGGGTGGGACACAGGGCATAGGCCCCAAATGTTTCCCCCGGAGCTCCAGTTCTCAGGGGCTAGAGACAGCACAGCAGAGCATAGTATTTGTATGTCTCTTAGTAATTTCTTGGACTTGAGCCCCAAATCTTTTCCGTAGCTAGCAATGCCCCTGCCTCCAGGGGTTATAATCAGGGTCACCAATAGGTTTTTGGAAGCACAGGACAAAACGTCATATGAGGTCCTTCTTTCCTTCATGGTCACATATTCATATTATATGTGGGAGAGTGAGGGCAAATTGCACCACCTACCCCTCTCCTTTGCCCCTGCTGTAAGAGCTCCTTTAGCAGCAGCAGGAAGAGGAGAGAAAATTCCTAACGGCACAATCAAAAATGCTTCTAGGAATTTTCTCTTCTCTTCCTGCTGCTGCTGGTCAGTGTGACCCCAGTACATCACAGACTGAATAGTTCCCAGTGTTCAGACTTCACAGAATGATCAAGTAAGGAGGAAGAGTAGTCAGAAGATTGCATTCCCCTTAGACCACATGACCACAGAGGCTCTTGATTGACCTGTAACATGGCGCCCTGACTGTGCTCCATGGCTCAATAGAAATAGCAACCACCTCTCCACTGCTTCTGGTCAGTTCTCGATAGTACAAACAGCAGCAGCTAAACCACCTCTTCAAACACACTCTGCTTGACAGGGGCCACAGGTTGGTTCCTAGGGATCACATACAGGTGATTAGCAACTATTCGAAGCTTTAATATATTTAAGATATTAAAGCTTAGAGTAGTGAGATATTAAAGTTAAGGTACTATCAAAGTATATCAATAGATATATTTTGGTTGTTTGAACAATGTACCTTAATGTACCTTTGGGTGTTTTTAAATGAGATGCTACCATACATGGCCCACCCAACAACCACTCATACGAATGCCTGTGTGAAGTGGTGTGGGGGGGGCAGGGGGGATGTGTGTGCTGTAACCCAGAGCACCCACTCATGACCATGCACAGAACACTATCAAAAAACCCAGAGTATGCAGTGTGGCGGAAGCCAAGAAAAGTGCGTGGGGAAAGGCACCCATGCATTCCCTGACCATATGAGCCATACCAGAAGACATGCCAGTTCATGCCAGCAGACAGGTACCTCTCCAGTCCTGCCCACAGCCCTACCAGGAGCTCTCTGGGGAGCTCTTAAAGAACATGTGCACTAAAATACACCACCACGTTGGCTCAAAGCGCAACAACAAACCCTCCTCGCTATGCATGAGAAAAGAAACAATGGCATGGAAGACAGAAGCTTCCTGCATGTCACTCCAAATATGCACCTCCATATTTGCCCAGGACTGACAGCAGCTGAAGTGGCTCCTGAGCAGGAAGGGGTTAATGGCTGCTGTGGCTTCTTGTTTCCATGGTGTCCACAGCTGTGCGTCATGGCAGAGGGTGATCAGTGGGGCAGGGCTTGGGGTGAAGGGTTTTGCTGGAAGGGGGGAGGGGGAGCAGCTGCCTGTATGAGTTGATGATAGGGCTGGTCCATGGTGGCAGGAGACGGAGTGCATGCAAGCTGCCTGCATGGCCGTGGTGGCCACCCTGGCAGATGCCCATTAGAATCCCTCCCAGCTCACTTCACATGCATGTGCCAGTCAGCAGCCACGGACACACGCCCCCCCCCCCAAGATTTGCCAATTTAAAAACTCCCTTTCGTATGTATCTCATAGGTCTAGCGCCTCCCTTAAGTAGCCAAACCCCACATTGTAAGAGACGTGCTTCATCTATTGTTCCTTAGTCCTGTTTTAATATTTTATATTATTTATGAGAATTTTATTGATTTTATTGTATTTTAATGTTGGAAGCCGCCCCGAGCTGCATGGCAGGAGGGGCAGGGTACAAATTTATGAAAATAAAATAAATAAATAAATAAATAAATAAATCTATTCACTATAGGAACAGCCATGGGATTGTATCATAGGCCAGGACTTGATCATATGCCGGCTGAGAAACAAAGCTGTCATTGGCATTCATGGCTTAGGATCAGGACAAGTGAGGAAAAGCATAATGGAAAGCCATTTGTTGTATTTATTTATTTATTTATTTATTTATTTGCATTGTTACTTCCTCCTTCTCCAAAGACTCAGAACGGCTAACAAAGATATAAGAATGCAGGTAAAACATTTAAATACCATTCAGAAAAAAAACACCTGCTCCAACCCCAACCCCACAACACCACCTACTGCCAAATGCCTTACAAAAAAGGAAGATTTTACACCGCCTCCGAAAAGCGTCCAGGCTCAGACTCACGTGGACCTCCAGGGGGAGGGTGTGCCACAATATTGGGGCAGCATCTGAGAATACCCTCCTGCGGGCCCCACTCTGTAGGGTGCACTTGCCCCTAAAAAAAACCCTTCCTACAAGTTCTGTGTTCACTGTTGCTGTTATGTTCTGCAATACACCAGCAGTTTAAAAAAATCCCTGGAGAGAGAAACAAGGGTTGTGACAACTGGTGAGATTCATGAAATCACTCAGTTTTGCCCTTGAGATGAGTGTGTGTGAGGAGAGTTAGGTCAATGACTACTCCTGAAAATCCCACCCTGTGTGCAACTCTTAACTGTTCTCCTCCTACATAACTGTCTACATTTGTACATGATTGTTTGTGAACATAGTTATACTTGTGGTTTTTTGTTCTTCTTTGCAGTTGCCAGAAGGAGGGGTTGGGAGTATTGGAGAAGTGGGGTTTGGCAGGATTGAGGAATGGATGTGGGAAACATAAATGGAAATATAAAACTACAGATAGGAGGCAACAATCCATGAAACAGTAGCTGAAACCCATGGGAAATAGGTGCATTATCTCTTTTAAGCAGAAATTCTGGTGGCACTCATCACGATGCTTTAAGGGCGAAAGGTAAAAATACTCCACCCTAACCAAGTAAAATCCAGGAATCTACATCTTAATAACAAATATGCCCCCTGTAAAATTATCTTCCTCTGAAAAGAGGATAGAGAGAGTGAGAAAGGCAAACTCAAATGACATGCTATTAGTATTCGCATTGCTAAAAGGTCTTCCAATATCATGGTTGTAAGAGCCAAAGAATTAGGGATGTGCGAACGCGGTTCGGAAGTTCAGAGTTCGGGCTGAACTCGGCCTGTTTGGACAACCGAACGACCGAACCAAACGTTTGAACAGCCGAACAGTTCAGAAAAGTTCGGATGAATTCAGATGAGTTCGGGGGTGGGAAAAATGTGACTGGAAGGCAGGAAAAACATGACTGGAAGTGGGAGGCAGCTAGGGCTGGGTGAACAGAACCGAGTTCAGAAATTCGGTTCGGTCCAGTTCGGTTATGAAATTCAGTTCGGTTCGGAAGTTCGGTTTGGTTGACCGAACTATTAGAGTTCAGTCCGAACACCAAACTTCTGAACAAAGTTCAGAAATTCAAACCCCATTGAATTAAATGGAATACTGTCTTTTAGGGATGGACGAACAGAGCCGAGTTTGGAAATTCGGTTCGGTTCAGTTCAAAAATCGAGTTCAGTTCAGAAGTTAGGTTCGGTCGACCGAACTGGTCAAGTTCGGTCCGAACTCCAAACTTCCGAATCATGTTCATCCATCCCTAAAGGCATCTGAGGAGCAGACTTCCTGGCACCAGGGGTGGAGACCAAGGGCGGTTTCAGGGTCAAATGATACCAATACCAAAAAAAAAAAAATCGAATTTGGTTTTGGTTTCGGTATCGATAGTGCTATTTTTGGCTGCTCGGCCAATTTCGTCCGAACTGAAGTTCGCTGAACCAAACAGCTGAACCCGAACTCAGGTTTCGGACCGAATAACCAAATGTCTGAACATCCAAATGGCATTTTGTTTGCCCATCCCTACAAAGAAAAACCTTATAGAATAAAATATTATGGATTTGTGAACAGAATGGGGTTCGGATGTTCGGACGTTCAGCTTGAAAACTTAGTTCAGGTTCATTGGTTTAGTTCCGCAGAGTTCAGACCCCCCTGAACGTTTGGAAAATTTGGCCACCTGGAGGCTTGGGGCACTCCAGGGGTGCCCATGGGAGCATGTCAGACCATCGGAGACCCAGCAGCAGCAGCAGCAGCAGAGGCCAGGAAGGTTTGGGGCTTGGCACCCTGGGTTGCCTGGGCAGGCAGGCTCAGCGCTTGGCCCCTGGGGGTGCCCGTGGGGGCATGGCTGGCTGGCGGAGACCCAGTGGTGACAGCAGCAGCAGCAGCAGCAGCAGAGGCCAGGAAGACTTGGGGCTTGGTGGCTGGCCTGGCACCCCTACTTCACTGGGCATTGCAGGCTGCCAGGCATTGGCGGAGCAGCAGAAGAGGCCCAACCAGAGCTTGGTGGCTGGCACCTCTACTCAGCTGGGCATTTCAGGCTGCCAGGGATCGGTGGAGCAGCGGCAGAGGTCCAGCCAAGACTTGATGGCTGGCACCCCTACTCGGCCAGGCATTTAAGACTGCCTGGATTTTTGGCCAGTGCTCTGTGTGTGGTCATGAGTGGGTGCTCTGTGGTATGGCACCTGCCACCGATGCATTATGCGGTATGGCCAGTATGGCACCCCTACTTGGCTGGGCGTTGCAGGCTGGCATCGCACTCAACCGATGTCAAGAAGCTCTACTGCAAATTGGGCAAGCCTTGCCAGGTGATGAATTTTGTGGACACCCAGACCCCACCTGCCACCGCACTCATCCGAGCTATGCCCGTCTACAAGATCAAGGAGCAAATGGCTGATGTGCAGTACCAGCAACAGCAGCAGACATTGGATTGCCAGGGCACAGAGCTTATGGCACAGCAGAGGTGGCATCAGCAGAGGCAGGAGCAACAGACATTCGATTGTCGGGGCACAGTACCCGTGGCACAGCAGTGGCAGCCTCAGCAGCAGCAAAAATTAGATTTCTGGGCCACAGTACCCACAGTACAGCAGCGGCGGCAGCAGCAACGGATATTGGATTGCCAGGGCACAGTAACTGTGGCTGGCACCCATCCTTGGCTGGGCATTGCAGGATGCCAGGCATTGGCAGAGCAGCAGCAGAGGCCTGGCCAGGGCTTGGTGACTGGCACCCCTACTCNCTTGGCTGGGCATTGCAGGATGCCAGGCATTGGCAGAGCAGCAGCAGAGGCCTGGCCAGGGCTTGGTGACTGGCACCCCTACTCGGCCAGGCATTGCAGGCTGTCAGGCATTGGAGGAGCAGCAGCAGAGGCCCAGCCAGGGCTTGGTGGCTGGCACCCCTACTTGCCCAGGAGTTAAAGGCTGCCAGGCATTGACTGAGCAGCGGCAAAGGCCCAGCCAGGGCTTGGTGGCTGGCACCCCACTTGGCTGGGCATTGCAGGCTGCCAGGCATCAGTGGCAGCCTGACTCAAGGTGGTGCGCGAGGGCAGCTTAAACTGAGCGAACAGGAAGCTAATCAGGCACCTAAACCCCATGTACCTGACCACTGGGAAGGGCTGCTGATTGAGCGCAATCATTTCCCACAACATGTGCGTGGCTTTCAACTGAAAGCCATGCCGCCCTCCACATCCTGCAGCTGCCGATGGACTTGGCAGCTGCCCCCACCCCAGCTCCTCCATGGTGCACTGACATTTCTGGTCCTCAATTGGCTTTTGCTACTGCTGCTGCTACTGCTGCTCTTCTAGCTGCTGCCATTGTCTGGGGATCGGGCCCTGCCTCTAGCAGCCAGAGTGGGATCCACCATCCCTGGACTGCTGGAGATCACATGAATAATTGGGGGACATTGGTGGCCCATGATGAACATCCGACCCTGAAGCACCTGTACCTACTCCTGCAGCCACAGAAGACAGCCGCAGCCTCCTGGACTGCAGGCCTTCCAATGCCCTGCATGGCAGTGGAGGATGCTGCCAGGAGGTGACGCCGAGTCACACCTCTAGTGCCACCGCTGGGAGCCTCTGAAGTCGGTCTCTTAAACTCAGGGCTGTGCCGTTTGGAGCGTGGTGATGGACTCGGGCTGCTGCTGATGCCTGCCGCTCAGCTGACACGGCCCCTTCCACCTCTGCCATGTGCCCCATTGCCCGCCTTACAGGAAGCAGACCAGCCTCTCCTGGTTCCCTTCTCCATTTCTCCCACCCAAATAATGCAGAGGGAGATTTTATAATTAAAAAATTTATTTATTCAAATTTGGAATATAATAACTCTAACTGCTATTAACTATCCTAAAACCTATGGAACTGAATGGAATATTATCTAATATCTACAAAGGCCTAGTCCTACAAACACATTATAAAATATTAAAACTGAATCACTACACACTATTAGGGATGTGTGAACAGAACTGAGTTCGGAAATTCGGTTCGGTTCAAAAATCGAGTTTGGTTCGAGATTTTGGTACGAACTATTCGAGTTTGGTCAAATTCCGAACTTCCAAACCAAGTTCGTACATTCAAAAAACGGGGGGTTTGGCCTTCCGAACTGGTTCAGATTCGACCAAACAGTTAGGTCGAATTCGAGTTTGGTTAAAAAAACTTCCAAACCACGTTCCCACATCCCTACACACTATCGCTTTCTATCTCTATAACTAAGCTAACTCTTACATCTATCTATCTATCTATCTATCTATCTATCTATCTATCTATCCACAGGGATGGGGGGAAACACAGACAGCTCACAACAAACAACACAGGGAGGGGTACAAAACTGAAATGAAACCTAAATCAATCAAATTCTACTCTAAATAAATTCAAAAACAGGGGAAGGGAATCAGGGATGGAATATATACAGGGAGGAGAGAAGGATTCAATGGAGGGGAGGGAGAAACAACACAGGGAGGGGTAAAAAATACAAATATAACACCTAAATCTATCTAATCTAATCTAAATAAATGAAACTATGGAGGTAAGTGTGTGGAAATGGGTGAAATAGGAGGAGGGTGGCAATGGATTGGGAGGAACACAAACTGCTGGGAGAGGGAGAGTTCTGAAAACACCTGTTGACAGGATCAGTGGCTCAGAATGATATGGAAGGGGGGGAGGGCAATAACTTTTGTTACTTGCTGTGCCCGCCTTACCACAAGCCCCATTGGCTCTGTGCAGCCTAGCCTGTGGCAAATCGCAGACTGCCATGCCAGTGGTCTGAGGAAAAGAGGGATGGTGATTGAGCAGGCTGGCTGCTACTCCAAGCCTCTCTCCACCCCTGGGGTCAAGAAGTCTGCTCCTCGGCTGGCCCCCCCCCCCGGCCCTGCCAGCGAGGTTTTTCCCGCCCGAACGCACCCAAACTGTTCAGGGATTTCCACGTTTGGTTCAGGCATCCGAACTGGCTGAGTTTGGGCCGAACTCCGAATGTCCGAACCACGTTCGCACATCCCTATAAAATATCTGTAAACATACTAAGGTCTTACAGAAGGAGGTAAAGGTGAGTTTGTCCATGGCAGGATGTATTTAGAAGATGTTTGCCTGCTTCTCTTCTCTGGATTCTGTGTATGTGCACTGTACTTTAAAGCTTTAGCCCCAGATGCCAATGAACTGAATCCATTGTACTGATTTTATGCAGTGCAGCTCTTTCTGGGAGGCAACCACCACTCTGTAAACTAGAGGAACTACTCTAGAAAGACTAATGAGCCAGAATCAATTAGCCTGGACCTTGTCTTTCTCTTTAAAAAGGTAGCTAGTGTACATTTTATTTGCACTGCCAGGTGATAATTTGGGAACTTATGGGAAATGGTATCTGTAGTCTTGCAAGTGGAGGGGACAGTGCAGGAGCTTGGGGGGGGGGGCAGGATTGTCTGATTATGGTAGCCCATGCCTCCCTCTCAGTGACTGGAAGGACTAGGTCCTCCCCATGAATTTCTTGCTCCTGGTCCATATTGTCTGCCCCCTTCTAGTTAATGTTCACTGTTCCTAAAACCCATCTCTCCTGTTAACTTTCCATCCTCCATCCCCCATTTTGTAATCTTCCAGAAAACAAAGTGGGAACAGGAGGTATTGGAAAGATAAGGAAGTTAGAAAGAAATGCTGTAATCACAATTTGATTTTCTTTTCCATCAGCTAAGACAATAAGGGGGGGAAGATTCTCAGAGTTGGAGACCTAGGCTTCTTTCCAGCTGCCTTTCAGCAACTTTAGTTACCAAAAATGAGTGCCCACTAATTGAAGCATGCAAAATATCATTTTTTATTTGACTTGTTACGAAAACAAAGTTGTGGGAAGCAGCGTGTCAGCTATTCATTCCGCTAAATAGGCTACAGAAGAAGCAAGTAGACTAAGGAAAATCTTTCATCCAAGAAAAGAGAGGCATGTGGAGAATAGGGATGATCTTATCTTTAGTTAGTGCCTTCAGGAACAAGCAGGCATTATACATAAAAGCTCTTTTTTATACAATCTCATCTGATACACATCCACAGAAAATGGAAAACATTAATTTGGAGAGCATTCTGCATCGAGGCCTTGTTTTTTATTTATTACTTTCTTTCTCCAGTCTCGTCCATGTTACTTATTACTAAAAGCCTTAAAGCCTTAAAGTTGGATCTGGATGTCTTAACAATTCCTGAGGTCCCGGTGTTGATTTCCTACCTGAAGTCATCGTTCTGTTTGGGACATTACTTTATGTTGCCATGGAAATAGTAGTGATATCACAAAGGGAGAATTAAAGGCCTTTTTTACACGGACGGTGCAGCAGCGCCGATGGGTGGAGATGGGTGTGGACGGGGGGGTGAGCACGCCCAGTGAACACCCGGCGGCACCGTGCAGGGAGACATTTACACGGACAGCGCCATGGGGGGGAGGGGAGGAGGAAAGGGGAGGGGTCCGCAAACACCCAGCGGCCAAACACCTATCCCGGGAAACACCCAGAAAACACCCGTGCAAGTACACAGACGGCCGGGAATGGCCAGGAAGCCCCGCCCGGCAGAGCAACAGCACAACATGGCAGACTGAGGGCAAACGAAGCCATGCAACATGGCTCCACCTCCCCCAGCTGCCAGGGCCCGCGCGAGTGGAGTGGGAGGAAGATGGGATGACAGCCACTACAATGGAGCCGGCTCCACAGAGCCCCGGCACGGAGCCCAGACAGTCTGGCACCAGCCCCCCCCTACACACAAACACAGCAGAGCGGTGCACATACTGCAGGCAACAGAAGCACACAGAGACGGGGACACGGCTCAGGGGGGGAAGGGGGGGAAGGCACCCACACAACACAGGCAACACCCCCCCACACACCCAGAGGCACCCGCACAAGGGGAGAGGTCACAGCAAAGCACAACACGGACACACCAGGAAAGGACAACACAAGCCTTTATTTGCTTGGGGAACCAGCAACAGGGGGCAACAACAACAGGGCAGGGAGGGGGAGGGGGCAACAGAAGGGGGGGAACAGCGCCAGTAGAGGAAGGTCTGGGACAGAACCTTGGTCAATAGGGCCAGCGACCCCACGCCCAGCACCAGCACTCGGCCTGCGCATGGTCCAGCCGGTGCAGCCATTCCAGGATGTACAGGAGAAGCTCCAACAACTCCCTCTGCTCTCGGGTCCACTCCACAATCATGGCCTGCACTGTATGGGACAGAGGGAGGGGAGACAGACATCAGAGCCGGCCCTGGGCACTGAAGAACAGAACCTCCCACGGAGGGACACAGGGAAAGGGCCGAGCAAACAGGCAGCACACTCGAACAGCTGCCCCACCACCCGCATGTCTCACGCCGCCCGCTCCAGCTACTTCACCATCGTGCCCACGTGCAAGATCACCAGCAGCACGACAACAGTAGCTTCAGGAGAGAAGGGACAGGACCATGGGGAATGCCCACACCTATGGGCCCTGGGAGGGCCAAGGGCAGCAACACCACCAGGGGCCCACCCCACACCCTGACAGCCACCCCCCCCAAGGAGCACCCTGGCCCCTGCAGGAAGGGGGATCGGTTGGGCCACAGGACGGGTCCACATCAACCCCTACTCACACTCAGCTGCCCAGCACCCATGGTGCCACCACCCATCCATCCCCACCACCACAGATGGCCCGCACCAACAGGGGGCGACAGCTGAGGGGAGAGGAGGGGAGGGGCAGGGGCACACCAATGCACAGGCAAGGCCAGGGGGCACCTGGCCGACCACCCACCACCAATACCACCCCTTGAGCGACCCCAGGCAGCAGCGCCCAGCAGGGAAGCAGCTAGGGAAACACATACCTCACAGCCGGTGCCCACCCCACAGGCCAGAAGCCCACCAGTATACCCCAAGCACACACCCCACACACAACCATACAGGTGGGGGCAGGAGGGCTGCCAAAGGGCAAGAGGAACCCAGACACCACAGCAGCAACAGAGGGAAGTCAGGACAGAACATCACAGAATAGCATTTTATTGGTGCCTGGGGAAAGTGGGCCCCCAAGCACAGAGAGGCAGAGCAGGGGGGCGCAGGGGCACCCACAGCTGGGCACGAGAGGCACAACAGAAGGGCACAGGAGCGCCCGTGCAGGGCAGGCAACAGCACCTGGGCAGCCCCAGCGGGAAGGGCCAGTGGTCACACAGAGAGGGAAATGGGGTCCAGGGACTCTAGGCGGCAGCCAGCAGTGAAGCAGATGGCAGTGCACAGCCCGATTGGAGGCATGGGAGGGCAGCTATGCACCATCCCGGGCACCAGGGTGGCAGCAAGCAGGTGGTGGTGAGGGGCTGCTCATGGATGGTCTGGTGAGTGCTCCGGGGGCAGCGACCCTAGTGCCAGACCAACCCAGGTGACCAGGCCCCATCAGAAGCCTCGGGTGCTCATATGAGCATCCACCAGGTAGCACGGAAGAAGCGGATCTTCACCTGTGGCCACAGCCCATACAGCTTTCTAGGTCCCTCACTGATCGAAGGGCAGCAAGCTCCGCAGCGGTGGGGTCCCTGGTCCGGAGCAGGCCACCAACCTCGGGGGACAGCAAGCCCAGGTCCCACAGGACGGCCCCCATGTCTGAGGGTGCACATGGGATGTCGCGTGCATGCAGGAGGCTGCTGGTGTACAGGACAGCAACAGGGGGGGCCCCAGACATCAAGGCGAGTCTACCCGGGTAGCTCCATCAGCAGGCGAGCCGCTGTTACCTCCGCAGTGGTCCACGACATGACAACAGCAGGCAGGTGCCCCCAATGAGACTGGCACAGGGGGGTGAAGGCAAGCTCGAAGGAATGGGCCTGGCACGCCGGGGCCCCAACCTGGTGACCTATTGTCCACATGTACCACGACAGGAGCCGGAAGCCATCCCCCACTGACAGGGGGTCGCCCACCAACAGCTGCACATTGGGGCTCAGCCAGAGGGCCCCCAACAGCATGTCCACACTGGGAGACCACCACTCCCCAACATCCCCAGCTGAGGTCCCCACAGAATGACCAGCCATGGCTGCAGTGGGGCCCGCTCCGGGGAAGCAACAGGCAGGAGATGGAGGGATGCCGCAACTGCGATGAGCACAGACCTAGTAAATACCCGCGCCCACAGACGGCCTTGCATGCCAGAGATAAGCAGGCCCGCTGTGGACAGGGTGCCTCAACCCATGCACAAGACAGCAGGGATTCTGCACAGCTGCCGAGATAAGAAAGGGGGCCACGGCCGGGCACTGCACCAGGGCGTGGAGCCGAGCCAGGCACTGCATCCACAGCGTGCACTGCTGCAGCTTGCAAAGGTGTAACCAGGTTTGGGGGAAGGCAATGTGGTTGCGGAGGCAGGGGTACCCAGGGGTGCGCGTGGTCCCATCCCCCCCAGCGGGCATGTGACTGGCCCGCTCATGGGGATGCTCAGCCGGACCCGGCACCCCCTTACTGCCCCAGCACACACCCTGCACAGCACTAACCTCTGCCCTGTCCCGTCCCCACCAGCCTACACTGTACATAAGGGACATGCTGTGGCCCGCCAGGCATGGGGCAGAGGGGCTATAGCACGGGATCGTGCAGCACAGAGAGAATGGTTATCCCGGACTGGATGCATACGGAGGGGCTTCTGCGATACCAGGGGAGAGTGGGCCGTGGGCACAGGCCAGACAGCAGAGCGCACCATGCTAATGGCATGTGCCAGTGGAGTGTGGCAGGGAGTGGGAACCAGCAGAACCATGCTGCCAGGGGACAATGACCCACAGCCCAGGGCCGTGCTGCTGCACCTCCTGGGTGCAGGCCTCCTGCTGCTGTGCATGCTGCTCCAGCAGATTACCCTGCTCCACGTGCAGAGTCGGTGGTCTGTCCTCCTGGGGGCACGGCGGCGGAGGTCAGAAAACCTCCAGAGGGCAGCGCTCGTGCGATGGGTGAGGTGGGTGTCTGTCCGACACTGCACCCTGCTGGGCTCCGCTGTGTCCCTGCACCGGTGCTCTGGGCTGGGCCGGTGCCCCCGTACCAACGTGCCAAGGGAGGGGCAACCTGCGCAGCTCTGAGGGGAACAGGAACGCCATCTGCCACCGCATTGCACCTGGGCAGTCGACCACTGGCCAGTGCCGGACCCACACCCATGCCTGTAGGTCTGGGACCCCCTTCAAAACTTCTGGGCCCTGCCCATTACCTGTATCCGACCCTCTATTCCATGTGTGGCCTACTGGTCCAGGGAACTGGTCCCATGGGTTGCCCGGCAGCGAGCGCCCTCCCCACGCTGTCGGCCACGGGTTGCGCTGGCCAACACAAGCTGGCTCGCATGAGCAGGTCCAGTGCACATCTCTTCCTGCCACCTCAACTGCATGAGGCATCGCTGGTCTAGTCTTTGGCTCTGTCAGCTGGGCAGGGAGTGCACATACCCCCAAACTTCCGGTACCACCCTGCACGCCGACGAACCACACACACCACATCCCCGGACAGAGGAAGTGACTGCAAGGTATAAGGACAACACCTTTATTGGAGGGGACATGTACAATGGAAAGGGGTGGGGGGTCAACGTCTGAGGCGCCCTCTCCCCCTCTTGGCCGCACCACTGGGGCTCACTGATCGGCGTGACTTGGCCTCAGCTGACCGCAGGACTCTCCTGGTGGATGGTACAGCCTTCCTGTCATCCACTGGCCGCTCCACACCAGCGTCCGCTGTTGGTCCCTGTTGGAGGAGCAAGAATGGGTTAAGGGATCACCGTGTGCACCCACCTCTGTCCCTTGTCGGTGCACTGGCACTTGGGTGCCCCATAGGTGTCCAGGGAGCCCCCTACTCCCCACACAAGCATGGCATGTTCCTGAAGGTGCCCACTGGGACGGCCCACCCATGGTATCATGGCATCTGCCCAGTCACGTACCGTGGCACTGTGCAGGTACACATGCCTCTGGCAATGGCTGTCACTCCCCATCCCATGTACCGTGTGTGCTCAGCATGGGTTCAACAATGTATTCCCTAATGGGGTCCCACCTCACACAGTTCCCCAGATTCCCATTGCCCCCCCTGGTGTTGCACCCCACAGCCCCCGGGGGCCTGGGGTGCTGAGGCCTTACCTGTGGTGGTGGAGTGACAACCATGGGTGGTTGCTCATCCTGGGGTGCACAGTCTTGGGGTGGGGGCATTTCTGCCCAGTGGAGGGGTCGGGGTGGCAGCGGGTGCGGGACCACGGGGAGTGTGGGCTGGATGGGAGGCCCCGCAAGTGGATCCAGCCTCCCCATATGGGGGAGGGGGCCCCGTGGACCAGGCCAAGATAAGGTTGCTGCNCTTTGTGCGGTTCCCCAGAATCCCATTCCCCCCCAGGTGTTGCACCCCACAACCCCCGGGGGCCCGGGGTGCTGAGGCCTTACCTGTGGTGGTGAGGTGGCCACCATGGGTGGTTGCTCATCCTGGGGTGCACAGTCCTGGGGTGTGTGGCCGGGGAGGGGGCCCCGTGGACCAGGCCAAGATAAGGTTGCTGCTGGGGGAACCACGGGTGGCCAGGGGGGCAGGGGGGTCACCGAAACCAGTGGGAAGCTGCCATGGTGCTGGTCGGCTGCCGGCCCTCCTTCCGCGGCATGGCATGGCCTGTCGCGCTGGAGGTCACATCGTAGGGCCTCCATGGCCTCCCCCATGAGGTCCATGAGCTGTGCGACCTGACCCTCCAGCCTCTCACAGGTGCGCCGCTGCTCACATTGGAGGGCGGCAGCCTGTCCCTGTCCCAGAGGTGCTCAGTGCAGGACTGGGCCATCATGGCAGCCAGGATCTCCCAGTCCCTTCCCCCCCCCCTCTGATGAGCTCCCTGGTGAGCGTGAGCTCGCAGGAGTAGACCTCGGCTAACCATTGTGATTCTGCCAGCAGGTCCCTGCTGAGGTCCTCCCTCCATCGCCGGTTCCTGGCCCGCATCTCCCAGTTCCGATTCACGCTGCCAGCAGCTGCTCCCCTCATGCGAGCAGGTGCCTGATCTGTGAACGGGAGTTTGGACACATCGTTAGGGCATCCAGCCTGTGTGCCCTGATGCCTGCCAGTGCCGGACACCGGGGTGCCTGGTGGGGTGACCCCCATAGTGCAGCAGCTCCCCTCTGCCCCCCATGGGGTCCCCCTGCCTCACCCTGTCATGTCATGCCCCCCCCAGCTACTGATTGCCATGGGATGGGCCCCTGATGGTCAGGTGTGCTGTAGGATCCGCTGTGGGCCCTCCAGCCCCTCCCGCCTGCCTCCCATATGACCAGCCCCTGGTGGGCCCTGCCGGTTGCTGGTTGTGGGCCCCCGGGTGCCCGCCCCCCATACCACCCCCCACCGCACCTGCCCCCCCGTGGCCCCTTGGCCCATGTGACCTGCCCTGGAGGTTCGCCCACCTGGTGGTGGTGGAGCTGCCTGGCCCCCCTCCTCCTCCTCCTTCTCCATGACCTCCACTTCATGCACCTCCAGGCTGCCTTGTGCTGCAATGGGATGGGTTACCATGTGTGTTTGCGGGTCCCTGGCCCAGGCCGTGGCGCCTCCGTCTGGCCCATTCCCCAACTGGCCACCACCACCCTGGCCCCGCTGGGGCACGCATCCAGTTCCTCTGCTTCCTGGGAGCTGTCCCAGATCTCTGCTGGCTTTGTGCGTGTCCCCTGTCCCTGTGGCCGGCTAGCCTGTGGGTCTTGGGGATGCGTGCAGAGTGCAGTGGGTCAGTGCTCGGATCCCCGGGGCACCTACTCCCCTTGTGGGATGGGGCAGTCCCCTCCTGCTTCCTGGATGGCCTTGCCAAGGGGTACCTGCCCCCCCTTGGTCTGTGGGGTCTGTCGGGGGGGGTTGCGTGGTGGCCCTGCCCCTGGCGAAGGTGCTGCCGTGTGTTCAGGAGGCCACGATGTCCCCGTCCATGCAGAGAAATTTGTCCAGCTCCTCCTGGAACTTTGCTGTGAGCATGGCCCAGCCGGACTTGAGATTGTTGTCCCTGATATGTTTGTATCCAGACCTCAAGTATTTTGCCTGCTGCATGCATTGGGTTACACCCCTATTGTACCCCTGCTGCTGCATCTCCTGGGCGATGGCTTCATAGACCTGTCTGGTCTTGTAGCTTCGCACCAGGTTGTGCTGGACCCTTTCGGACCCCCACACGCGTATGAAGTCCCTGACCTCCTGCCTGCACCAGGGCTCCCCCTTTTTGGACCTGCGTGTTTGGGGTCGACCGGCTTGGTGGCATGGGGCCCACCCTGTTGATGTGGTAGCCATTGTGCTGGTCGTGTCCTGTTGGGGGCAGTGCAACAAGGTTTCTATGGATCCTGCTGGCCCCCTCTGCCCACCTGTGGGGCCTGCCCCCCTCTCCCCCCTGGGGTTCCCTTTTGCTCACCTGGCTGTCTGGGAGGCCCTCCTCAGCGGAGGTGCTGGGCTGGAGGTCGTCCACCGGGGGGGGCGTCAGTGCAGCCCCTCTGCCCTGTGCCGGGACACATGTGCTGTGTTACTTCCTGGGGCATTTTCCCCCTCATTCCTCCCCCCCGCTGCTCCCCCTGCCAGTGGTCCGTTTCCCCCCTTGTGCCTTCTGCCTGGGGTGCTTCTCCCCTCTGCACCACCTTGCTGGGGCTTCTCCCCCCCCAGGTGCCCCAGGGTCCCCTTGCTCACCCGTCCCCTTCCCCCACGTGGGGCAGCATTGGCTCCCTTGGCCTCCTCATAGGCCTTCCTGGTCACCATCATGGGAGCCCACACACGTGTGCCATGGTTCCTCCTTTACGGGCTCTTGGCTGGACATCCGGCGTCCNCCCAGGGGTCTGGGTTCGGGGCATGACCCTCCTCTCCCGGGGGGGGGGTTCCCTCATGCTCACCTCGCTCTCCCCCCCCAGGTGCCCCAGGGTCCCCTTGCTCACCCGTCCCCTTCCCCCACGTGGGGCAGCATTGGCTCCCTTGGCCTCCTCATAGGCCTTCCTGGTCACCATCATGGGAGCCCACACACGTGTGCCATGGTTCCTCCTTTACGGGCTCTTGGCTGGACATCCGGCGTCCCCCCACCCTATGGGCATGTCTGTGTGGTGGCGTGTGCGTGCCCCATGGTGTCGGTGCGGTGGGGCTCCGCCGGTCTGTTCCACGTGGGTGTTTTGGCTTTTACACGGACGCTCAGGTGTTGAACACCCATCTCCACCCACCTCCACCCACGGAGGGTGCCGGCTTCCTCGCAGCTGCTCCATGGATGTTGGCGGGTGTCGGTAGGTGGGCCATGCACGCACCCCCACCTATTCGTGGACATTTACACGGACGCTCTCCCACCTATCCGATGGGTGTTTCTGGGTGTTTCTGGGTGGGTGGCATCTGTGTAAAAGTGGCCAAAGTCAGAGATGGGCTAACTTCAAACAGGTCTGAACTTTGGTTTAGTGCGCATAAGCATCTTAGCGTTCAGATATTAAAACTTTCCTAAACTAAGCAAACCAATGAGAGACACCCTTTTCATCCTTCATCTTTTTATTACCTTTCAATAATATCCAATCTTCTCCTTCTTCCCAATAATTATTAATTAGTCCCCAATTCTCTAACGTTTACCACCACAACACAGCTCTTTCCTCTAAACCTGAAGTCAACTGCCCTGTATTTCATAGTCTCATAATTCAGCATCTCAGCAGCCACTGGACTCTGACAGTCACTCATTTTATAATTTTACATGCTCTCATTCTATGCTAGCCAAAGTGCTACAGGCTAGGGCACAAAACAGAGGTTTAAATAGGTTTATAATTGCAACCTAACAGTGAGACTATCAGGTCTAATGGTTCTATCTGTAATCTAGGAAGGGTCACACAAATGACAGAACTAATGCTTGTTTGAACATGGTGGGTAGATATGAAAATACAGATATATTGGAGAGTCTGGTCACAGGTTTACAACCATGCATCCTGTTGGGAAATTATGGAAAAGACAATAGGTTGTGAGAGAATCAAGGAAGGAATAATGTGGCAAGAACCAGTTGAGAGTCCTTATTCAAGCATTTCAACCAATAAGTGAACAAAGGGTTTGGAAACAAAGATGCATTTGAAA
The DNA here is from genome assembly GCA_003113815.1 of Sphenodon punctatus. Taxonomy (NCBI): domain Eukaryota; kingdom Metazoa; phylum Chordata; class Lepidosauria; order Sphenodontia; family Sphenodontidae; genus Sphenodon; species Sphenodon punctatus. Next base: position 9,045,176 of record QEPC01001041.1, on the reverse strand, counting down.
GAAAAACCATGAACCAAATTCTTTGCCTACTCACACCTCATTCAGCCTCATTAAACCTATGGGGCTGCAGAGGATATACATCAGGATAAAGTTTGGCCCACCATATTTTATGAAAATATCCCTATTATAAATGAATGATTGTATGAAAGTGGAAAATGAGTACCTAAAAATGATGGGAAGGAGTTCTCTGAGCCCATCACCATGTGCAGCTAAGCAAAATGTTTTTAATGACGCATAGATGGATCTTTAAGTGGAAGCAGCCCATGCTGTTTTGTTTCTCTTTCTCTCTTATTTTCCACCAATAACAATAATTGATTGTTATAAAACATCCAAAATACTTCCGCTTTTTCATTAATAAAACACTATGGAACTTATTAAACCACTTAAAAAGTATGCACAGATGCTACTGGGGAAACTGTAGCTGCTTCTCCTTCTGTCCATAAAAGGCATGGAGTAATCTAACAGTCAGGGCAGAATAGATATAGTGCCAGTGGAAGCAAAATAGTCATGAAAACACCAATAAAACCATTGAGGAAATGCTCCAGTAGCAGCAAATACACTGCAGAGTCTGATTTATCTTCAAGAAACATACACATTTCTTTACTAGATTAGGAGGCTGTCCTATCCAAGCTGGTGCCGAGCCTCTGAGGGAAGCCAAGGCTCATCAACTCCATTTATAAATCTATCATGCAGTGAGAAGACGAATGGTCATGAAATGATCAGTTGCTTTTACAAACCAAATTATATTTGTCTCACTAACTTCCTGTGCCTCATCATCCCAACAGATTATTATATAAATATACCTTAGGAGCAAATCGTCACCATTCTCAATGGGTGCAATGCAGGGGCAGCAGTAAAATTCACCAGTAAAATTACACCAGTAAAATACCATTTTGGCTGACACCAGTGAAACCTTCTCTCTTCTATTCTGGGGCCCCTATACTCTGTTCTTACCATTAATACCACGTTATGATAGTATACCATGACATCAGCACAATGCATTGACTACACTGAACTCTACTACTGTAATAATATCATCTGGGCATGCAATGCCCCAATGACTTCAATGGAGGCGTTGCCATTGATCATACTGTCAAGGTCAGTTAAGACTTTAATTTGCTGCCAGGTTGATTCAAACACACAACCCAACTAGTTGTGAGCTAACAGCTAGGATCTCCACCATTATGGCTGCCTAGCCTGAAACCACTACTGGTGCTAAGATCCTTCCTGAGGTCAGATGAATTAGTGTGGTTCTGCTGTGCACAGGGACAGAGCAAAGATTTGGGGGAAAGCTCAGGGATGAATACACCCCTCTATGGCATACAGACAGACTCTGCAAAAAGGCCCTGCAGCACCTGTGCTCATGCCCTGTGGGTAGAAAGGGCATGCCACAGGTGGGGTGAAGGACTGAAGCAATCAATTCACCTTCTTGAAGATGCTCTCTACAGCCTCAGCCCATAAGATTATAACCCAGGGATGAGCCACAATTTTTTTTGCAAGGACAGAAGGACAGGCGATATGAAATACAAGGTAGGTTGTTCTAAGTAGAAGACATGATGTTTTTCACAGAATCCAGGATTTGGATCTAATTGTTTAAACTTCTACTTCTATTTTTCTTGTCAAAGACAGATAGTGAAAGGAAGTTCAATGTGTCAGACACTTTCAAGCCATTCATTCCATTCCATCCTCTTTAGTAATTGTTACTGTAGTAATTTATTCTAATAATTTTTTCCTTCTGATATATTTAAAGAGCCTTTCAACTTTCCTTTCTCCCTGGCTAGCATTAGTTCATTCTAGGGGTGGGACCCTGGGGTAATTACCGGATACCGGATTTACCGGTTTCCGGTTCTCAAAGAACCAGATTCCCGGATTAAATCCGGTATCCGGTACAGGTTTTATTTCATTGATTTCAATGGGGCACTGTGTCCCCATTTAAATCAATGAAATACAATTAATTCCTCCCCCCTCCCCCTCCCAGGCTGCGCAGGTGGAAGCTGGGACACCCCCCACCCACCCTGCCCAGCCTGGATTTTTGTTAAAAAAAGAGCCCACCCCCCAGCACCAGCGGCCGCGGCATCCCCGCAGCCGCCGGTAAGTATAGACCCGATCCCTGGGGGGGTGTTTAACACCCCCCCAACCCCCCAGGGATCACCCCTACTAAAGTTG
>QEPC01001041.1:8998508-9036402 GCA_003113815.1 Sphenodon punctatus | reverse complement strand
TCTATCTATCTATCTATCTATCTATCTATCTAATATTACACAGGGGGAAACACAAAGAACACAGGGAGGGGTACAAAACTGAAATGAAAATCAATTTAATAATATTCTTACTCTAAATAAATCCAAAACTTAAAACAGGGGAAGGGAATCAGGGATCAATAAGAGGGAGACAGAAAAGGATTCAATGGAGAGGGGAGGGCGGAAGGAAGATTGAACACAAGGAGGGATAAAAACAAAAAATAACAACTAAATCTATCTAAGCAAAGCTAAATAAATGAGAATATGGAGGTAGATGGGTTGGATGGGTGAAACAGGAGGAGGATGGCAATGGATTAGGAATAGGAAGGAACAAAAACTGCTGGGAGAGAAGGAGCCTTCTGAAATGCCTGCTGTTCAGGAACAGCGACTAGCTAGAAGGTGTTGGGAAGGGGGGAGACAATCAGTTTTGTTTCTTGCTGCGTCCACCTCACCACAAGCCCCATTGGCTCCATGCAGCCTAATCCCCCACCCCGTCCCCCATGTCCAATCGCAGACTGCTAAGCCAGTGGTCTGAGGCAAAAAGGTATGGTGATTGGGCAGGCTGGCTGCTACTCCAAGCCTCTCCACCCCTGGTGCCTGGACGTCTGCTCCTCAGCTGACTCACCCTCCCTGTCACGTTCGACCTTCCAGTTACACTTTTTTTGCCACACGAACTCACCCAAACGTGGTCCGAACTGACTGACCTGTTCGGTCATTTTGACGTCCGGATCTAGTTCGGTTCGGCCAGTTCGGGTTCGGATTCGAGTTCAGCCATCCAAACAAGCCTAGTTCGGGCCAAACTCCGAACCGCATTCACCCATCCCTAGTGGATAATGGGCGGAGAGTGTCTTGTGTGAAAACAGTCACAGGAACTGGCTGGGGAGACTAGGGTTCTCCAGCGCTTGGCAGGGCCATGTCAATTGCAAAGGCCAACCTTGCCAGCTTCCCCCTTCACCAGGAAGGGGGAAGCTGGGCAAGTGGGCAGTCTGTTGCAGGGCAAGTGCATGGGAGCTGCTGTGGGTGGTACTCACGCAGGGAGCCTGACCGTTAGAATCCCTCCCCACGTATTCCATCTGAGTGGACGCTTTGTGGCTGTTCGACTCAGTAGACATGGACCCTACACACACACACACACACCTGTGCTCATTTAAAAATGACCTATTTGAGAGTGGCCTTTGTTGGTGGCAGATCTGGATTTTTCCATCCCAGGTTTTACACTGAACTAAGAGGTAGGGGAAGTTTGGAAATAGCCAGTAGTTGACATTGAGCTGGGAGCAGCAAGAACTAAGGGTGAATCAAATGAGACGTTAGACCACATTAGACCACACCAGGTGGATGTCTACCTGCCCATTCATTTTGTGCTCGTCTGATATTCACCCCCACCACCTACCCACCAGCCCAGTAGCCCTCAGTCATGGCAGGGTCATGGAGAATGTGGAGCATGCCGTGCAGGCGAACGCTTGTGAATCCAGGCTAGTATGTGCCCACGTGTCTGCGTCCCATCAGTTAGGTTGTGTGCAGCCTCACATGCATACATCACCACAGAGTTGCAGGCGAAAGCCTAGAACATCCGAGGAGCAACCATTTCTCAGTGGGGTTGGGGGGCAGAGTGCAGCAGGGAAGAATGCCTACCTGTCCATGAGGTTTGTTACACTAAAAAGCAGAGATGTGGGGTGGAAAGCTTTCCAGAAAATTTTCCAGTTCTAAAAATCTATTGTTTCATAAAATTAATTAGTAACATAACGAGTGGATACCAATAGCTAATTCTAATACAAATAATTTCCAAGTAAAGCTTTGAATTTGTTTGAACATTTAAACCACACTAAGTGTGCTTATTCTTTTCTTCCCCCTAATTTATTTCAATTCAAATACATTTGGCTATTGTAAAAGTTTTTGGGATATTATTTATCCAGCATATAAAATTAACATAGTGTACTTTTTTAGTTTTGCTTACTAAGTAGAAGTCAAATAAACATGCCAGATCAATACCAACTGATTTAGGGCACTGGAAAAAAATTCAGAAAATTTGCATTGGAAATTTTTCCAGAAAATTTCTGGAAACTTTTCCAGAGAAATTTCCAATTCAGAATCTTCTGGAAAACCCATATCACTGCTAATATCTGTGAGTGGGGAGCTGCACGGAACAAACACAGACTGCAGCAGGCTATTATCCCATTTGATTTTGTCCCAAGTGGTCTGCCTGTTTTGAGCACTGAAATGAATAGGGCTAACTCAGGCTCATCAACATGAGAATTGCAGTGAGTGCTTCAGCGTAGCTCTATGGGTGTCTTTAGACAGGCTGTTCAGTGTTCTGTAACACATAGCATAGCTCTATGGGTGTCTTTAGACATAACACTGTTCAGTGTTCTGTAACACAGAGTAATTTCAGATGTTACGAGATCACAGTCAACCACAGTGAATCCCCTGTGGTGGCCGTGATTCCTGTAATGTCTGATGTAAGTTCCACCAGATGTTCACCCCAGTGAACCTCCGGCAGGAATCACATTGACCACGATTCTGGACCTCCAGCTGCCCAGAGACCCAGAATCGTGGTGAGATTGGCCCAAACCGTGGTCATGGTGGCCACGGTCCAGAAAGGGCCGAAGGTAACATCTGTTACCTTCAACCCTGCTGGATCGTGGTCCTGACCACAGGACGAGATTGGGCACAGCAGCCGGATTGGCCGCTGCACCCGCCAGTCTCCCAGAAGGCGGGCGGCCAGGAGAGCACGGGGGCCAGGGCTGTGTGGCCGCACATCACACCACACAACCCCACCCCCTCCCCGATCTCCCTCCAGAATCAGGCCAGCACGTCTAAAGGATGGACGGCCTGATTCCTGTCCGGGATCCAAAACAAATCCTGGACTGTGGTTTAGCATGGCGGACTGAAGGGCCCGTCACATCTGAAATTACCCACAGTGTCCTACCATTACAGTGTTTAGACATACCGTCAACACAGTGTTCATCCCAAACACTGATTAAACTGTAGGGATTACTGAACAGAACGTGGTTTGGATGTTCGGATGTTCAGTCATTTTATTTGAAACCCAAATTCGGGTTCGATGGTTCGGTTCAGCCGAGTTCGGTTTGGCCGAACTTGGCCAAACATTCAAAAATTGCTAAACTGAAATGAAATTGAAACCGAAACCTAACTTTCGGCCCTGAAAAGACATTTTTCCAGCCCCTGAACTTGTCCAAAGTCACCCGAACATGACCAAACTGTTCGGTTGTTCGAGAGTTCGGTTTGGACATTCAGTTCGGACGTCCAAACAAACCGAGTTCGGTCCAACCTCCGAACATCCGAACCGCGTTCGCCCATCCCTATTAAACTGTCAAGACCAGGCAGTGTTCACTTCCAGTGTTTGGGGTGAACACTGTGTTGATGGTATGTCTAAACACTATAACAGTAGGACACTGTGTTACAAAACACTGAACAGCGTTTGTCTAAAGACACCCTCTGAGGTTCACTCACCCCTACGTAGCTGTATTACACATCTGGCAACTTGATAGGTTGCCAACACTAAACAGCATTTCACAATATTAAAAATTAAACATGGTAAACATTTGGGGGGCAATGCATCTGATCCCAGAGTATAATTATGACTAGTTTATTATGAGTAACAATCATTTATATAGTGTTGTGAAAAATAGCCTAATGGATAATGATAGATAGATAGATAGATAGATAGATAGATAGATAGATAGATAGATAGATAGTATTTATTAAGCGTGACACCCAGTCATTGCATATAGTGATAGATCTAGACCAAATAGGTGGTGAGTTCCTTGCACGGGGGGCTTTGAGTAAAAAAATACAAGGGAGCACTGGTATGTTCATTCTTGATATCGACATGTTCTGGAATTCAGTTTCTCTTTTCTTCGTGTTATTAGATGAGATAATTCAAGTCACCGTCAGTGACTTCCTGTGTTATAAAATGTTTCCCCCTGTGTTTCTAGGTCTGCCAAAGTGGTTTAAATATTTCCATGCTTCGTTTCTGCTGGTTTCCATAAGTTTTTCATTGCTGCTGTGTGCTGTCCATATGCCACACATGTCCTTGCATTCTTTGCTTTCTTGTCTACTTTCTTAACATTATTTCTTGTTTTCCTCCTTGGTGCCTTTCTTTCCTTATATCTCTATAAGTAACAGATGATTCTATATAGGGATCTTCATCTGTCTTGAAATATTTCCAGAAGAAAGCAATTGATTACAAAGTCTTTAAAAACCTTTGTCAGGTGTTGCTTTCTGAAGTTAGTACCTTAGTAATGCATGTTGAACATTTGTACTGTGTGAGAAATCATGGTGTGCTGTTACCAAATACTCTTTGCCCAAAGACAAACTTCAGGTTCAATAAAGATTAAGAGTGTAGCGTTCTTATTTGCTGAAGTTGTACTGGGAGTGAAGAGTATCCATCTTCCTGTATAATTCTGGAATAAGTATACCTGGGGAACAGGTTTACACAACAATGCCTATCACTTTAATATAACTTAAATGACTGAAGGTGATGCATTTTATATATGCAACCTTTTCATGAACACCGAGCTTAAGTTTATGTTGATTTTCTGTTCATTGAATGAGACTCCTGATCACTTTTCTTTCTTATGCAACAAGAGTGCTAGACAGCTGGCCTGATGGAGGGGGGGAGGGGGAAAGAGGTTTCTTTGTTTTAATTGCATGTTTTAATATAATTTTTTGTACATAAGAAACAAATTTACAACAACAGACAATGGAAGCTCATTCCTTGACAGTTATGTGGTTTGAATAAATGTTTTCATTGTGTTCCATCTTCTCAGTCCTAGTCTGCTCAAAAACACCGCTTCAGACTAGAAGTAATCAAATCACCACCTGCAACAAATTGAAGCATATTTCTCCAGACATCATTCTTTTGTTCATTTCCCATAGCCAGGGACCCATGTTGACTGCGTTTCCCCCATTGCTGCCAGTGGGGAAAATGCAGTGAAGATGGATCCCTGCCCATAGCTTGATATTTACTTCAAAACTGAGATTTAAGGAAATACTTCATGCTGTAGCATCCCCAAAACATTTTAACATGCTTGCTAACTCTAAGCGAACAGAAGCTCCTTCGGATCGTTTCAGCTTTGATTTATGTTGGAAATGGACTCACACTGTAGTAATGAATCTTATACAATAGATCCCCATATGCCATATCTAAATTGAATTTAGGGCAAGAATGACATTGAGAAACAAGAGTTGAAAGTAGGGACATTTTTCCTTTGTCTGAAGCATTTTGGAAGATGTGGCCTAATTTTTGATAAAAGAATTTCCATTTACGAGGTATGTTCTAGTGCCCATATTCACTAGCTGCTGGGATTGAGGGTAGATGAGGAAAGGGAATCTACTAAACTAAAGGACTGCTGGGAGGAATAGAATCTCCCATGTTTAGAGGTGGGAAGGAGAAGTAGGATGGGAAGAGTGAAGAACGACTTTGGAATGGAGCCTGAAAGAAGAGAAGGAAGAGAAGATCTGAATAAAAGAGAGAGAAAATAAGCAAAACTTGAGAAGAAAAATGTGTACAGAAATTTTACAAACTGGATTAAGCAGGTACATTAAAATATTTATTGGAGTCTTGCCCTAATAACAATTTGTACTGATGAGCAATTTGCAAATGATTGTGAGAAAAAAAAAGAAAAAGAAAAAGAATAGAGCTTTGGAATCTAATGCTCATTCTGTTAAATCACTGGACAATGGAAAATGAAAGCTGATTATGCAATTGATACAAGCTGCCAAATACACCATTACTGGTAACTGGGTCTCCAAACTATTCCGACAGTTAATATGTGGATGATAAATGCTTGCTCTTTAATGGACATAGAGCTTTTAACTTCTGCAGCTAATCGCTCATGGAATCCATCTTGGACAGAAGCAAACACACTAAAGGTATTTTCAGATGTTACAAGATCACAGTCAACCACAGTCAACCACGGTCAATCCCGTGGCGGGGCTTAAGCGCCCTGAATGACTGTTTCACGGGTGCCAGATGTTTACCACAGTCAATCCCCACCAGGGGTCAAAATCAACCACGCTTCCGGAGCTCCAGCCCGGACCATCTCCGAAAGTGTGGTCAATGTGATTCCCAACGGGAGACAATAAAAAGTAACGTCTGAACGGCAACCACCGGCCAGAATCAAGCAAAGTGATTCCCAGCCGGGGACAAAGCATGCAGGGTCACTGTTAGGCAACTGGCAGCAACACTGGCGCAGAGGGAGATTTAAAGGGCACACAGGAGCAGAGGGACGTAGCAGGATGGAGCGAGGTGGAAGGGAGAGGAGAGCGGTGGGAGAGAGAGCATGGCAGGAGGAGGTGGAGGCGGTGGAGGTGCAGGTGGAGGAAGGGGTAGTGCTGCACCTGCAGGCGGTGGAGGGACAGCAGCAGCAGCAGCAGCTGGGAAAGGCAGCCCCAGAGACAGCAACTGGACTGGGGGACGAGGCACCCCGGAAATGGGTAAGGGGACCGAAGGGGGGGGACCCAGTGGCACAGGGGCACCAAAGGGGGGCGGCCCAAGCAGCAGGAGGGGGGAGAGGGGTAGGGCCATGGAACAGGGGCAGAACAACACCTAACACACACACACCCATGACCCACAGACATGGAAACAGGTCTGGGAGCCCGAGTCCCTGGAGGAGACGGGCGCTGGCCAGGCGGTGGAGGAGGAGGAGGAGGAGGAGAAGGAGGAGGACCTGGAGGGTCCATGTGGGAGAAGGTCCTACCACTGAGGGGGGCAATGGGGGCACAGGGAAACGCAGGACTTCATCTGCATCTGGGGGACCCTGGAGCATCAACTGGAGCTTGCAGTCAACCAGCGGAATGAACACGTCTTCTGGGAGATCGTGCGGGACATGGAGGCGGCGGGCCATCACAGGACATTGGCCCAGTGCTGCACAAAGGTGAAGGAGCTAAAGAGGGGGTACAAGGCCATCCGGGACAACAACCGGCGGTCCAGACATGGAGCCTGGATGGCCCCTTACTTTGATGCCCTGGACCACATACTCCATATGAAGGGCTCCATTGTCATCCCACACCTTGTCGGGAGTGCCGTGGTCCAGGGCAGGGAAAGGGCCAAGGTACCTCCTCCTCTCGCTGCCCCCAGCGAGGACACCGGCTCCAGAGCCCCTGCCCCCCAGGAGGAACACCCAGGGACCTCGGGGGCCTGAAGGCCCCCCACAAGCATCATCCCCAGCAGCCCCCAACCCCTGTCCAGACCAGGAGACTCTGAGGCCAGCACACTGGTTACCCTCAGCCAGTGGACACAGGGGGACCCCAACAACACTGGGGGACTGGCCTCGGAGGGGTCCGAGACGGACATCGAGGGTAAGCACGTGGGTGGGAGGGGGGCCAGACTGGAGGGGAAGGGTCAAGGGGAGGAGGGGGACGCCCTGGGCACAGGGCCACCCCCAACCACCCGGACACCCCAGAACATGAGAAAGGGGCCCGGGGGGCCGCTGAGGGAAAAGGGCAGCCCACCCCCACCCAACCCCTCCCATATCCCCACAGGGCACGACATGCCCGGCACCGGCAACATACAGACAATGAGGAAGGTGGCAAGTAGCCCCGGGAGCAGCCAGCAGTCCCCGGTGAGGCACACCGCCAAGATGAGTGAAGGGTGCCGGAGGAGGTTACCGGCCACCAATCTGAGGGGGGGGCCAAGACCCCACAGCTGTGCCATGGGACGGGGGCAGCTGTCTTGGGCACCTAACCATCATCTACTGTGTACCCAACAGGGCAACCTGAGGGGCCCCAGCAAACCGGGCCCATGCCCCCGGTGCAACAGATAAGAGAGCACCGGGCATGGGTACAGCACCGGAGGGAGGAGTAGGCGGAGGACATTGTCCGCTCTAACACCGAGCAGGGTGAGCAGATGATCGCGGCCATCGATCGCATGGAGGTGGCCCTGGAACACTCCCTGCAACAAGCGGAGGCAAGGGACCGGAGGCTCCAGGTGGAGGTGCGGCTGAAGCGGCGGCGGGCGCACCGGGAGCATAGCAGGCAGGTAGAGACATTTGGGCGGCTGGAGCAGGCCATTGACAGGATGGTGCGGGAGCATTCAGCTAAGATGGACTGCTCACACGACATTGGTACCTCCCTGCTCCTGCATGCTGGCAGTGGCACCATGAGTGCCTATGTGATGGCAGCCATCCTACCGGGCACCCTGCCCACCCAGGCACCGATGCCGGGCCCCTCGGCGCCCCCTCCACCTCCGCCACCGCCCCAGCTGCCGGCATGCCCGCTGTGCCCGTGCATCCACCCCTGGTCCCTGTAGCCCTCCAGAGGGAGCAGCCGCTCAGGGGGGCCCATCTGTCCCTGGGCCCACCCTCCCTACTACCACTTCCCACCCCTCAGGACACCGAGGCCTCCCAGGGCACAGTTGGGGACACAGACAGCGGAAGGAGGGGAGCACCCAGACTCCATGGCGACCACAGGGTGGCCGAGGGGGAGGCCCCAGAGATGGGAGGATGGGGGTAAGGGGGAGAAGGGGGAGGGTGGTCTGAGGGGGGGAGCATGGCACAGGGAGGTGGGTAGTGGTGGTAGTGGTGGTGGCACATGTAACTGTGTGTGAAAATAAAGGTTTGGCCACCATTATTGCTTCCGTGGGTCAGTTCATGGGCCCGGGGCTGTGGGCGGGTGGGCGGCCATTCAGGGGTGTGCCTGTGGCACTGGTGAGGGCCCCGGGGTCGTGGGGATGGGGGAGTGCACCTCACGCCTCAGCCTCCTGGCTGATCCGCCTGGCCAGGGCAGCACAGATGCTCTTGGCGTATCGGTACTCCCGCGGGTTCTCTGCATTCACATACAGGAGCACAGGTCCAGGAGGGCACCGGGGCATGGGGTAGTCGAGGGCAGCCTCCTCGGTCTTGCACACGTTGTGCAGAACACAGCAGGCTCTGATCACCAGGGCCGAAGTCTCCACCATGTAGTCCAGCTGGCCCGTGAGGCTCCTCCAGCGCTACTTGAGGGCCCCGAAGGCCCTCTCAACCACGGTCCGACTTGCACACAGGCGAGTATTGTAAAGCGCCTCCACAGGGTTCCGGGAGACCGGGTATACCTTCATCAGCCACCGGGTGAGGGGATAGGTCAGGTCCCCCAGGATGCAGGGTGGCATCATCACCCCCTCGATCTGGGTCATTTAGATGTCCACGAAGTCCCCACTGTACATCCGGGCATAGAAGGGGAAGATGGTCATGATCCGGGCATCGTGGCTGCACCCAGAGTTGCCCGTGAAGATGTCTATGAACTGCACCCGGTGGTCCACTACATCCTGCAGCTGCAGGGAGTGCTGCCAGGGTCATCTACTTGCCAGTGGCTTCGACCATGTGCAGCCCCTCCTCTCTTCGCTTCACTGGCTTCCCCTTCTTGAACGAATCCTGCACAAGCTCCTAGTCTTCACCTATAAAGCTCTTCACAACCTTGCTCTCCCCTACCTCTCTGCACTTATCGCCCTCCATACTCCAGCCCGTGCATTTCGCTCCTCCTCTGTCCCTTCTCTCACCCTTCCACGCCTTCCCTACTCCCCTAAGCGCCTTCGTCCCTTCTCACTTGCTGCCCCCCATGCCTGGAACTCCCTCCCTGTCCACATCCGCCTTGCCCCCTCCCTTCATACCTTCAAATCTCTCCTTAAAACTCACCTCTTTCGCTCTGCTCTGTCTGACTCTTTATCCTGCTGAGCCACTATTCCTATACCTACGATCGGTTTACCCTTATCCTTGCAACATGGACCTGCCTGCTGTCATTCTCATCGTAACCAAGCCAAGTACGTGCACTTGAGACCTCGCATCTTCATGAATGTTAGACCCCTTGTCTCTCCCTCTGTTCCCCTTCCTAAGTCTCTCCCCCAGCTCCTGTCTCTCAGATTGTAAGCCCTAGGGGCAGGGACCGTGTCTATTTTATTACTTTGTAAAGTGCCAGGTACACTGCTGGTGCTATATAAATATTTGTTAATAATAATAATAATAATAATAATAATAATATCCATGTCTGTTGACATATTCTGCGGCCTCCCCGGCGGAGGATCTCTATTTGGGTTCCGTCCACGGTGCCCATGCAGTTGGGGAACCCTCCAGCCATGAAGCTGGCCATCATGGCCGCCTGGTCCACCAGTTGGATCGTTCAGTCCAGGAGCACTCCCTCCACAGCCTCGCAGACATCCCACAGGATCCCGGCGACGGTGCTCACCCCGACGCTGAAGTGCTGCGAAACACTGGCAGGAGTCGGGAGTTGCTAGTGCCCAGACCCCGATGACCACCCACTGGGCCATGGGGATGGGGGTCTGCATAAGGGTGTGCTGCCACTCCAGCCAGGGTGTTAACAGGTCCGCGAGTCGCAGTAGGGTGCACCTGTCCATCCGAAAGTGCACACTCCAGGTGGCCTCATCCCACTGAGCCAGCGCCTGGGACCACCACCTCTGTGCTCGCTCCGTGACCCACACTCACTGGTCAATGGGCATAGCGAGCAGGGCTGCATGCCCCATGGTCTCCCTCCACCATTGGAGGCACCCGGCTGCCTCACGGAGCAATGCGCCCCTCTCCCAGCCATGGAGGAGGGCCTGCTGGGCTTCCCAAGACATCTGCAGGGCCCTGAGCTGGGCCAAGGAGCACCTGCGGGCGTGGTGGGCTCTCCGGGCCCTAGTGGTGCTCTGGGCAATGGTAACCCGCAGGCGGGCGCCCAGGTGCACTTCAGTGGTCTGGATGCGCAAGAGATCGGTGTGCGAGCAGTACCACTCTGCACAGAGGGCTAGGTGCATCCCGCAGGCACCCAATTGGCCTATCTCCATGGTGCACATTGCCCGGGGTGGGGGGCAGCCAGCCCAATTATAGGCTGGGGCACGTGTAGCACCACCCATGGGTCACGCCCCGGGGCCCTGCCGGGGGCTCCTGAGTGGGTGATGGACGGTCCCCCTCCTGGCTGGATGGGCTGCTGCTAGGGCGGCCGCGCCAGGGAGCTGGGGGTGGTCCATTGAGCGCACCTGCTGTCCCTGCAAGGGGCCTGGTGCATGGTCCAGCCTGCGCCCGGGCACGTGCGGCCTGCAGCTGCATTCCTGCTGTCATCAACCTCCCACCTCTCGGTGTAGCCAGCCTGTTGTCCTCACCACCCTGATTAGTGTGTAGGCTGTCCTGTCTGTGAGCTCTGTTCCAGCAGCTGTGCTGGGTCTGGACCCCATGCCTCGCTCGCTTGTCATGCAATGTTGCAGCCGGTGGCCTTATCGGCTGGCCTTGAGGCCCCCCCTGCATCCCCTCCCATCCCTCCAGGGATTGTGGGGCCCCTCTGTCCTCGCAATTAGTCTCCTTTGCATCCTGGACCATAGCTGGATGCACTTCCACTGGGCTCCCAGCTCCCAGCACCAATGGGGCCCCCCATCGCTGGACCTTACACGAGACCATGGCCCTGTGTGACCTGTGGCATTCCCTGGCCATGCAATTGCTCCTGAGCTGCCCGGACAGCCTGTCTGGTGCCTATGCAAGTCTGAGCTCGGGACTGTGCTACTTTGGCTATGAGGCGAGCACCCGCGATTGCCAGCTGCATGTGGAGACCCTGGGCCTGATTCCCTTTCCCAATGAGCACGTCCCAGAGATGAGGTGCTCGCATGTGGGGTAGTCAGTGGCGGAGACCATGTCTGCTCTGTCTGTGTGCAGCCTGGCCACCTACATGGCCTGTCTGAATGAGAGGGGCCTACCCTGACTGTGTCCTACTTTAGCTGTGTTCATGGGGCCCGTGGGTACCAGCAATCACATGGGGCAGGCTATCACCGACTGTTGGAGCTCGGTCAGCTTCCGTGGCCCCCTGCTGCTGACTATGGCTTGTCCGGGCCCACCGAGGTGGAGCTGGCAGCGCAGTCCAGTATGTGGTCCCGTTCCGATGTGCAGTTCGGGCTCGCTGCACAGGATCCCTTCGAGGCGTACTACCTGGTCGCCCACAACATGTCTGTGCTGGGTTACCATCAGGGCATGATTAAGTGGCCCCACTTCATTCAACTGGTGGGCCACGCGGCCCCGGGCCCCTTTGTTGCTGCCTGCATCTGGCTGTGAGGCCCCCTGTGCCTTACAGGCCCCGGTTGGTGGCCCCGCGGTGAGTTCCCACCTCCTCCCCTCTGCTGCAGGCCTCTGCCTGCTTCCTCCATGATGTCCTGGCCTTGCAACTGTGCTGCCTGTTTCCTGGGGTTCCACTGCCCCTGCCTGTGGCTCTGGGACCCCTCCAGGCCTCTCCCTGTTCACCTCTGCAACCGGTGCTCCCCTCAGTGGCTGTCTTCTCTTGTGGCCGTGTCCTGCTCTCCGTGCCTCCACCAAGCTCCCCGGGTTGCTGCTGACCTTCCTCATCCCCCGTCGCTTCCTCCTGTGCCTGCCCCTCCCCTTGGGTCTCTATGTGACTGCAAGGTTCTGAGGCCCCTGGACTTCGCCTCCCGGCATCCGCCTGGGGGTGTGTGTGAATCTGTGGACCACCTGCACTGCTCTGCACTGCACTGCTCTGGCTCTTTCCCCAGAAGGCCTAGTCAAGCACTGAAGCCAGTCAGTGCTGAAGCTGCCGGGCTGCTGTGCAGCTGCCGCCACCCAGAGCGCAAAAGGTAGACGCTCTCTGGGTGGGGGGGTAGGGTGATCCCTGGGATGGGGGGGTGTTAAACCACCCCCCACCTCAGGGATCACCCTAGTATCTGCTGGTGCGGGCTTTGGGTCGCTGCTGCTGGCATGGCGGCGGCCCGGAGCCCGTACTAGCAGGGACTTTGGCTAAAACATTATTTTTTTTAAATCCGGGCTGGGCAGGGTGGGTGGGGGGTGACCCCCCTTCCACCCACGCAGCCTGGACGGGGGAGGGAAAGTGTGTTTTTTGTTTTTTCCCCATTGATTTCAATGTGGACAGTTCCCCATTGACAATGGAAAAATACCGGTACCGGTGTACCGGTTCTAATCCGGTAAACTGGGTTTTTGGGAACTGGTATCCGGTAAAACCGGTATCTGGGTTTTGGGGTGGATTCCCACCCCTAATGCCCTCCAATGCCAGCACAACTCAACCTTAACATCATTCCCCTTCGAACAGCTCCCTGGCCAAGGTCGAAGGGGGAAACACGTGGATGGGCACAAGTAAGGAAAATGGTGTCATTAAGGTTTGAGGGCCATGCTTGCCCTTACCCCCCATTTGACACCCTTCCCAGGGGAATGATCCTGTTGTTAGCCATGCCCTGCTTATCGCCAGGTATCACCCCCCCCCTCTTATGGAGATGACTCTTTTCTATCCTAAAATTACCTAACCAACCTATTAACTATACTGGACCCCCGCCACCAGCACAGGACACCCAGCCTCTGGGTGGCCCCCTCACCCACCAACTCTTGCTCATACCAACTTCGCCAATTCCTCCACTAACTTAGATAAATATATCACATTACCTTCTGGGGACAAATGGACCCCATCCCTCAGGAACAGCTCGGGCTGTTTGTATGTCAGCTTTCCGTGCCGAACACAGCTACCTCCTAGACCCACCCACCATTTTCTAATCTCCCTATTGACATTTCTTTGAGCCTTGTCAGTTTTCTCCGGATGAGCTGTGTCACCCCTTGTGAGTCGTGGAAGTAGGTGTGTCCATAATATCCTGACCCCCGGGAAGAACCCCTTAATTAGCGGGAGCTCGGTCTTGATTTTAACCATTAAACTAACACTACAATTGTTATCCTCAAATCATTTACTCCAGGTGCACAATTATGATCCCTGGGTATTTCTGGTGACACATGCTGAACAACATTGGTACCAGTTGATCCCATTTCATTCCCCCATTGCCAATCCAGGCTATCTTTGCCTTTGCTGGGTGCTGACAGACCTAGTTGCATCCCCCATTGGGTATGCTTCACTGTCTCTCCAGCCTGGCAGACCAAACTGTGGCCGACAATCCAGACTAGCGTCTTGTTTCCCTGATAGTTCCTGAGTCCTGGAGGAAATGCAAAACAATGTGTTAGTTAGCGTTTAAAGGCCGTATGTATCCCTGGAAGGCACATGATCTCCATCTGCCTATTGATCTGATGTCCCTGTCTGACATCCCTACAGCTGCTGCTGTTGTCGCGGCACCTATTCTGAATGAATGGGATCCGTATCTCTCTACCAGCAAGCCCACTGCTCTCACTGCTTCTTTCAAAACTACAATGAACTGGTGCCGTGTCAGGGGGGTTCCATTCCTATGTATAAATAGTTTACCAATGACCTGAGGTCACGAAGCCAGGTATGCTCTAACAGCCTGTACTGGGCAGATTTCCTGCAATCTGACTTAATCTCACCAATTGCCCACAGTCTTTTTGGTCTGTTTTAGAGCGCCGAAGGGTTATCTGCAAAGCCCGGGGGTGAACCCAAATGTCATGTAAGGCCAAAGCTCTCCCTGACCGGTCATGTCTCCCCTCTGTAACTACCTCACTTACCCGAAAAGCCCCAAAAAAACGTAACCTTGAAAACCATTGAAAACAGTAACTCTTCGTACTGGTTGAAACAGATCCCTGGCAGTACAACACAAATTACTTTCAACTGAGGAATGGAAATGGGGGTCCTCTTGTCACTTTGTCACTCTGATTCCCTAGTCCAACTCTCGCCTTGCAAAGAAGCCCTTATCCAGGGGTGGGAAACCTTCTAAACGACTCACAAAAGCTAGGACTGCCACCTTACCTGTTATAGTCTTACCTGTCAAACCCCTCCCCCACAAGTGCAACACAAACTGTAACATTTCATCCTCCTGGATGGGAAAGCCGAAACCCCAGCCCCTGTTGTGCCTAAAATCCTGAAACTCCCTATATGCCCAGTCATATGCTGCCTTCATGCGGGAGGCCAAAGTCCCTAGGACAGTCCTTCGCATCTCTACTCTCCAAGGCTCCAGACGCCCTGGGGGAGCGTCTCTCTGGGTTGGCTCCAGCTGTCGGTGATAGTTCCCGGAATTACTCCATCTGTAACTGAGAGAGCACATCGGCCATGCTATTATCTACCCCGGGAACATGACGCGCAGTAAACAGTATGTTGTGTTCCAGACATTTGAGCACCATTGCCCTTACCAACCTTATCACCCTCCCTTACCGAGATGACATAGAATTGATGACATGTACTACCACCATGTTGTCACACCAGAAGATTACTGCTCTATTGGCGAAATCCCGTACCCAAAGCTGGACAGCCAGCACTATGGGGAAAAGCTCCAGCAATGTTTAGTCTCGGTTCACTCCTGATGCACTCCACGATGGTGGCCAAGGGGCCGCACACCAGCCTCCTTTAAAATGGACACCAAAACCACCACCCCACCACACCCCCGCCAAATCGGAGTGCACCTGGAGCTGGGTCCCCAACCGTAACCTATCCCACCAAAAGCTTACCCCGTTAAATTCCCTAAGGAACGCTTACCATGTCCCTAAGTCCTCCTTCATCTCCCAGTTGATTCTCACGTGATGGTACTGTGGAGGGCTCCCTCTTAACGGGGTGTACAGTCTGGATAAAAATGCTCGCCCTGGCGCCACCACCCTGCATGCGAAATTTAGGCTACCCAACAGTGATTGAAATGTTTGCACCATGACTTTTTTGGCTCCCAGGCATGCCTGTATCTTTCTTCTCACAGCCTCCAACTTCTCCTCTGGTAAGCGTGACAACATGCAGACGGTGTCTACCTCAATACCTAGGTAAGTAACTCTGATAGTTAGTCCCTCCGTTTTTTCTGGGGCTAATGGGAGACCTATATGGACCGCTAGGTGCTTGAATGTCTTCAACAAGTACTCACATTCCCCAGGGGCTGAGGAGGCAATTATCAAAAAATCATCCAGATATTTTGCGACATCACCACATCCAGGCTGCGTGGCAGGAGGGGTGGGGTAAAAATTAATTGAAATAAATAAATAAATAAATATCCTATGTGCTGCCAGAACACCCACTCCAAGAAGGAACTAAAACGTTTGAATGCAGAGCATGAAATCGAGCAGCCCATAGGCATAACCCTATCATGGTAACATGATCCTTCAAACTTCATCCCCAAAAGATGGAAACTGCTGAGATGAACCAGCAGGAGTCTAAATGCTGATTTCACATCGCACTTTGCTAGGAGGGCGCCCTTGCCATATGCCCTAACCCGTCTATTGCCTCGTCAAATGATGTATACCGCACCATTGACAGTTCCTTAGGAATGGCGTCATTAACCGAGTGACCTCTTGGGTATGATAGGTGGTGGATGAGTCGAAACTCTCCCAGTGCCTTTTTTGGCACAATCCCTAAAGGGGATACCACAAAATTCTCGAAAGGGGGCTGGGCATACGGGCCGGCTATTCTGCCTTCATCAACTTCCTTCCTGATCTTGTCTTCCATAACTTTCTCCATTCCCTTTACCAATTTCAGGCTGGGTGGTTCACGCCCCTGGCAGACAGCACCAACTGGGATAACAAAACCAAACTCAAAACCCTTTAAAATGTATTCCGCCTCTGACTTGTCCAGGTGGTGACTCAAAGCCAACTGGAGTCTCTTAACATTAATTGGAGTTGGGCCCCTTTCCCTTCCCGGCCACTTGCTGTCCGCCTTGGTTGTTTTGACCTGGTCCTGATCCTTGTTGGTTCCTCCTAGCGCCCATTGGTTTTCCCCTGTAACAGGTTGAAAGAGAATGGGAACCATCACACATAGAACAGGCATGATGGAATTTGCAGGATCCTCGCGTGCATCTCCCATTTCTGTTGTACTCCCAACAGGTGGCACCTCCTCCCCGCCTGACATCAAGCCTATTGGGGTCATTAGCTGGGGCCACTCCCCGCTTTACTAATACATGCCTGCTATCTGTCTTGGGCACATTGGTTGTGTCAACCATGCAGTCCAGCCATAAATCCTGAGCGTGGCGATCCCACCAGAGCCCCAGCATAAAGGATGCTCTGTGACTGAAGGCCTCATCATACCGTCCCACTCGTCCCACCCCGTATGCCCTTTTCACTATGTCAGCATACTTCAGCAATTCCACAGCCCTTTCTGGGAAAACTTCTAGAGTTACTGCCAAATATATTGAAAATGCAGAGGACCAGTTTGCCCAATTCCTGTCCACCTTGGGCTGCCAGAACATTTCCCGTTCTTTTCGGTCATCTTTCTCAGCCTGATCCATGATGGGATCACTGAATAAGAGAGCAAAGATATCGATGAACTCCCCCCTCCAGATCCTTTCCCTGGTGTTTTAGGCCAGGTGCTCACCTATGGGGGTGGATAGGTCAGAATATCCCCCACCCAAGGGGGATAGGGGGCAATTAAATGGGGCCAGGTTAGGAGCCATGGTTGGCTGGTACCCCTCCCCTTGGCCCGGTCCCCCTCTTTGCCCCACTGCCAAGTCGGGCTGGAACCCACTACCAGCAGCATGGTACCCAGGGGGAGGCGGGACTGGTGTGACCTTCACCCATGTGTCATTCCACCACAGCATCTGCACTGCCTGACGCTGATCCCTAGCTTGGGGGGATGTTGCTGTACAAGACCCTGTTGTGTCCCATACATGCTTGGTGGACCTGTCGCCCTTGAGTTTCCTCTTTGGCCCCCTTGGGCCCTCAAATTCCCCAGTTGCTGCCGGGGAGCTGGTGATCAGTGTTCACTAACCAGTGTGCATCCTGCCCTTGGTAACCCCCATCCCAGTTGCCATCCCCCAGGATTTGTCCATGCTCACCTTCTTGCACCTATGGCAGGACGTGTCCATCTCCATCCCCTGGGTGCTCCTGACCGATTCTCCACCATCCCGCCAGTGCTCCAAACTCCTGTTCTAACACCTGTATTCAGTTCCACATTTCTAGATCCCCTACATCTTCATAATCTAAGCTGCCTTCTCTTGGGGGGTTGTCTACCGTCCATTTGGCCACACCTGTTGATATAGACATATTCCCCCCCAGCCCCCTAAGGGTCCCACCCCTTGAGGGGCCCCCTGGGATGCTGAAGGGAGGGCCCTGGCCGTGCCTGGGTTAGCCCGTCGACCCTGCCCTGTGTGTGTGTCACAGTCTCTTGCCATAGGGTCCCCGGCCTCTCACCCCATCCGGCTGGGTCATTATCCCCTGTCTGGGTGGATATGTGCCCAGCCTCTCTGGCTTGAATAAGTGCTTCAAGGCTCGTTATGGTGCCCCTCTGCTCCACCGATGTTCCCGCCTGCCCTGGGACTTCCCTCTGCATTGAGCGGGGGTTGGATTCCTCTCCGCTCATTCAATCCCTAAATCTGGTGGTGGTGGTGTGATATGACCCGCCTTCCATGCTACACCAGCTGGTTTATTTTTCCGCCCCCTTGTACCCCTGCTGTTTTCAGGGAGCTTTAGAGGGCCTCCCCTTTCCCTGGGCTCCTGGGAGGTTCATCTCCCTCCCTTCTCCCTCTCTCACCTCCCGTAATGATGCCGCCAGGGCCTCGCAGACCTGCAGGTGGCTCCTCATTTCCCCCCTCATAGGGGGAGGGGGTGTCTCACTCACCCCTTCCCCACTTGGGGACAGCTGCGCTGTGGCCAGGGGCACCACCTCGCTCCCAGTGTTTGCACCCTTTTTGGCCCACTTTCCACTAGTCGGGGGGGGGGCTCCTCTTCTCTTCTGCCATCCCATCGCGGCCTGCCTTCCTTCTCCGATTTCTCCCATTTGTTTCACCAGCCAGAAGCATTCCTCCAATGCTGCTGATGGCTCGGGGTAGCTAGGCGTGATTGCTGCGCCCAACCCGAAAGCAACCTGCACAGGCGGCAAAATGGTTGTCCCCATGCCGACCAATCGTGCACCGGCCTCAGTGCGCATGATGCCTGGGCAACCAATCGGAAGGTCCCCAGGCCGAACATATGGGGTTTCTCAACCCCTGTGACTCGGTCCCCCCCCCCCGGCCCATTTCCAGAAAGAAGGGGCGCGGCAACCTACCCCCGCTTCCATTTTTGCAGCGGAGGGCCCTTCTCATTCTTGCAGAAAGTATTTTTCTGTAGTTCATGCTGGTGTGAGACAACTCTAAACCTGCCAATATCTTTTTCATATGTATAATAGCAGCAGGGACATGAATTACCATGGGTGTTTAGCAGCCTGGAGCACAAGCACAAATGCGATTTATACAGATGGAAAGCTACAGTAAAATGATATTCTAGTATCAAGTCACTTTTATAACAAAATAAAAACGGAACTAGTGCCATTTTTTAAATGAAGAAACCTTTCACATACTGCCCCCTTCCCACACGTCTGTGCTTGTCTCATGTCTATGAGAGAGAGAAAATAAAATATGTCATGGTGGACAGTTAATCACACACTTATTTTCTCAAGTGCTGTATGACTGAAGTGAGGATTCCCACTGGGGCAATTAAGACTATTTCAGGCTACTTGGTAAGGGCTCAAGAGAAGAAGTCCAGGGATGCCTAGAGGATAAATAATTTGAAAAAGGGAATTTATGACAGACTCCCCCAATAAATAATCCTGAAACTATGCAATCTCACACAAGCTTTCCAAAGCAGACCAGGTTACCAAATATGCCCGACCACGGCTTAACTCTCTAGTGATTTTCCAATACACCAATAATTTAAGCTTGTCATTTAAAATTCCCAGTCCAGGGGATGCTGTAGGTCTCAGAGATTCATTGTAGATCACCTGTCTCACAGTTGCTTTCCTTGAGATGGAGTCTTGAGTACAAATGTTATTGTTTATGCATAATCCCAGGCTTGTAGCATAGTGCATTATGTCAGCCTCACAGAGCTGGCCAAATTAATCTGGAAAGCAGTTTAAAAGGAGACAGCTGTGCATTGTCTAGTGTAATGTTTCCAATGGAATTCTACAGGTATCCCTTCTTGCTGCTTTTCTTACCATTCCAGCTGTAAAAGGAGGAACTGGGGGAATATCAAACTGCATCTAAATTTCCATCACAAGTGTCTTCCTGAAATATGTGTGTGGCTAATTCCTCTGGGGCCCCTCTGACAGTTTACTAAAGTAGAAGATTGCTCTTAGTTATTTTGTAGAGAGGCTGTGAAGAGGCAACTAAGCCGCATCACTCCCAAAATAACTTTTTAACTGATAATGCAGCTCTAGGAAGTGGCAAGCATATCTGGATCAATGGTACAGGATGCGGGAAGCCACAGACTTCATACATTTCACAGAGCTTAAGATCAGAAGAAACTGCCAGATCATTCCAACCACTTGAGTGCAACAGATCACCAACCCTCACTTTACCACCCTGAGTGTTTTAAAACAAGCAAGGCAATTGGGGTGGGAGGTGTCCATGGCCTCTGAGTGACACTGCCATGGAGCACCCGCTTAGGTGGAGTGTGTGGAGAGAGATTCAAACAGGTGGCTCCCAGCGCGGCTAACCTGCCCATGGAGGCAAACCACACTCCCTCTGCCACGGACCATGGGGGAGGGGGAAGCATACCGGGACATGTCCCCAGTGTGAACACTGGGGAACCAGGGCTCCCCAGCGCTTGCAGCCAGTTGCTGACTTGCAACAGCCATGTCCCAAGCCCACAGTGACTATGAGCAGCAGACCAGTCTGCTGGCATGCGTAGCCACTCCAATTCATACAGGTAGGGGCTCCATCACCACCCATTGCCATGGAGCTGTTTGGCTTTCCCCACACAGGGCACTCTGTATTTCCTGGCAGTGCTCTGTGTATGGCCATAAGTGGGTGCTCCGTGGCTCATGGGAGTGCACATGCCCCTGCTCCACCTTCAGACACGTGGCAGGCTCCATGGCTCCTGGGTGGCCATGCGGGGTAGCATCTCATCTAAAAACACCCTCTGTGATGGGCTGAAGAGTATCACAGGCTATCCAGGTAGGAAGGTTAAATTCCCAGGCTGAATGCCAGGACTCTTGCTGGGGCTGCACAGCTGAGGGACCTAATAGCTAGCAGTTGAGTGGGACCTCAAGCAGGCAACTTTTTAAAAAAAGGAACCCGAAGGAGAAGAGGTGAGAGGTAGGAACTAAATGAGCAGAGAGATTCTGGGTCAGGAGGAATGGGACACAAGGAAGGAAGGACAGAGGTGCGCTGATGGCAGAGACTCTTGGAGTGGTAGGGAGTTAATTCTGTGTGAACTATGCACAGATAAGCCAATCAAGCAAACCAGGCAAAAATAAATAAATAAACCGTTCACAATCCAGGGGAAAGATCCCACCCCCACCCCACCACCCCTGGACTATTGCTATAGTGATGAGTTAGATCATAAGTGGGTAAGCAAGATCTAGCAGCCAAGCATCTGAGATAAAATAGTCTGTTCTACCTCAGCACCAGACCACTTTTGTCCAGTGTCCCATCTCCAGCTGTAGCTATTTCTGATGTATTAGAGGAAGGATGGAGTTCTTGGGGAGGAAAATTCTTTCCTGACTTTTTCAGGGAACTTACTGAAACTTCAGATTAGGAGCATTAAGATCCAAAAGAATATTAATAATTTTATCTTTATAGGAACCCCACACCAGCCCCACCAAATGGCACTCAGAGCACATCAGAACATAAAACAAATATAGAACAATATAAAATCAATTCATTTGATTTAAAGGGGAAAGGGAAAGAGGAAGGAGAAACCCCCTGTTCACTACATGCAAAGTGCAAACCTATCATATAACACTGCTTGTAAATCTAGCAACCTCCATGTTTAAACTAATCAAGTATTTTGCCTCTGCAATTTTTATTGGGAAGTTATTCTAGATAGAACCCTGCATACCAAACCAAGTCCACTGGGGTCAGTCTAGCATCCTTCCCAACCCAAGTCAACCCTACCTTTACAGATTGAGGGTGATTTCAGGCGTTACGTTTGTCTGAAATCACCACAGTCAACCTCAGTCAACCATGGGGGGGGGGTGAACGGAGGTGAATGTCTGTTTGTGCACATCCAGATGTTCACCTCAGTCAAACACCCCCCGTGGTGAATCAAAACACGCTTTGTTCTCCCGCACCACGGCGGCGAACAAAGCATGGTTAGGGGGAATCCGGAACACGGTGAACCTGTTACCTTACTTCCACCGTGTTCCGGGGTCCTAGCGGCGGACGACGGCAGCAGCCGGATAGGCTGCTGTGGTTGCCTGTCTCGGGGAGGGCGGGTGGCCGGGGAGCGCAGGGGGCGGGGCCATGCGGCCGCATGCTACATTGCGCGGCCCCATCCCCTCCGGGAGGGAAGTTTCCTCCATTTCTCAGTCCATTAGCACAGGAGTTATTCCAGGAGTGACTTGGTCATGGTGCCAAGCCTTGGAGCCAAACTCAGAAACAAACATGAACATATGCTCTGTTTAAAAACACATGCTGAATATAGCCTTTTAAAAATGAAAAATGAAATGCTCTTTCTAAATTAGCTTGGATTCAAATTAATCTGTTCATCTTGCAATTGGATTAAATATGGAAAGAAAAAAGATCAGGTGCAGGTTTGGAAATCCACAAGTACAGTACGGAGCACATGGAAAATCTATCTGTTCATAAATTATGGTAACAGGACCCTTGCCCCCTGAACATATTCGTTCACACCCTGGCAATCCAATCATTTCCTTACTGAGATGGAGTTGGGAGAAACAAAGATGTCAGTAGCCATAGAAGCCATGGAGTCATATCAGTTTCATATGCAGCCCAATGGAAAATAATCTAACTTGCTCTTCTACGCATAGATATATTGGTAATTTCTACCCCATTGTGTTCACTCATTTGTCTGTAGTCACTAAGCTTTCCTTACTCCTTGTTTACAGAAGATTAATTCTGGAGACTTTTAAAAAGATTGTTTCACCAGATGTTTTTATGAAAGGCTTTTTAATGTTTGTTCTAGCAAAGCATTTATGGTCATGAGACTAAAATCTCCCTTGAGTTATACTTGCTGTTTCTAGCCCATGACTAGAGTTCCAGGGTTGGAAAATCCATTCAGAAAGAATTCATAGAAGGACAGAGTTCAAAGGGGAAACCTTGAGGTCCCCCTTTACTGCAGCAGAATTAGGGCTGAAATGAATACACTATTTTATATTCATGGAGATTATTCACATATTTGGTTAAACAAAAGAAAAACTGGGGAAAAAATCTTTGTTAGTGATTAACATCTTTGTTAATTCCATAATTTTGTTTCCCAAGCTTAGTTTATTTAGTTTTTCATTTCAGTATTTCGTTACTTTGGTCTTTGGTACTTCATTCAGTTTAGTGGTATTACTTAGCTCTGTTGTGCACCATACTGTTATGCAAGACACCTGGCAACCAAAATACTGAAACAAAATAAATGAAGAAATTAAGTAAATGAAATACCAAAGATGGAATAACTGAAGTGAATCTCTGAATCCAGAAATGAAGCAGGAAGTTATCAAATCTGTCAAATTCAGTATTCACTTTAGACATTTATTTTAGCTCCAGGCAGAATTAACTGTTCGAAATAATAGAAGAATGCACACTAGAAGAAAAAGGACAATAGATGAATGCAATCTACTAAAAAAATCAAATTATTGTGTGTCACATGCTGGAAGTAGGAGTGACCAGACCATACAATGTCTGTAATGACAGGAAGTGACTCTAGTAAGACATACTCAGATGATGCAAGCTATGGGTAAAAAGTGGAGTTAGCATCAGGTCTGTTTTCACCCACTGTTAAGTGTTGGTCAAAAGTTTTCTCAGACTAAAAGTATAACACAGTCTCCTCTTTGGATGAAAGCAGATATAACACTAACTCCACTTTAACACTTCTTGAACATTTCTTATGTATGTTGCAAAGCTGTATTGGTGTCCTATGCAGCCCTGCAACATGCATAACAAATGTTAAAAGTGGTGTTAAAGTGAAGTTAATGTCGTTTCTGTTTTCACACTATGTGGAAGTGGTAGGGAATGGAAGCCAAGGAATGCACTGATTCTGTTCCCATGGAACCCACAGATGGCCTCCTTGAGGGAAGTAAGCCTGCCTCTTCACATCACTTCGAGGGAAATGACTCTGGGCTCAGCACCCCTATCAATTTAGGGAAGCGATGCAGTTGGTCCTGCACTGTATGTCGACAGTGGGGTTGAACTGAGTTCAGGATTGCAGAATGTTTTCAATTGTAATTTTTGCCTACCTTGTTTGAAAACTCAGCTGTTTTCTTACAGGGCAATTTCCCCTATGGCAGTTTTAGCGAAGAGATGGGCAATATTGAGAGAGCTATGGTGGAGGCCACATGTTAAGATAGGGTTTAATTTTTAGAGAAGCAGCCTAACAGAAGTTTACTGGTAAACCTCCTGGGTGGTAGAGCTGCCATGTTTGCTGCAGATGGTGTAGACGTTCTGCTGTTGGGTAGGAGAGATAGTGCCTGCCCTGCCTGCCCACCATTTTTCCAAGCATGTTTTTCACCTGTGGTGAGTCAGTTTTATACCCTGACATTTCACAACTGAAATGAAATTAGTGGGATTATGCTAGTTTTCATGGATGATTATCCACAACATCAAATGACCCAATAAAATTGCAGTCATTGTGAGGCTACTGGCCGCTATATAGATGACCTGCAATTTGCACTCATTGCAGAGATTCAGTAGTCTTCATTGGGAAATAATGCAACCCCCCCCCCCCCCCATGATTACAATTAAGGACTTTGGGGATTTTTTATGACCCCAGAATAAATGACACTGTATTTTAAAGATATGGGGTTTTTTTCCCTGTCACACATACCTACATGTTTCTAATATTGCTTACCCTTCATATTACTGAGATGGAGACAAAAGTTGTTCAAATGATATCTTTTAGTAGTTGGTCAAATAGACAATAAATATCATTTGAAATACTTTGTCTCCATTTCTTACATTTGGGACTCACACGGCAACCACACACTCTAGGCTTCAAGTTATCGACATACTTTCTTGACCTTAAGTCCAGTTTAATCAGGAAGGTTCTCCCCCAGCCCCCCTTGGGAATCAAACTACCATGGCAGTTCAGCAATATGGAGCTAAAGCAGAGCTCTATGAGGAAGTCACTACTGTCAATACTAAAAGGAGCTGATTCAAAGCATATTGAAGTCAATGGTAGGCTTTCCATTGACTCCAAAGTGCTCTGGTTGAGCCTGTTAGCTATTACATTTCATTAGCAATAAACTTAAAAGAGGGGAAGACTTTTTTAAAGTCACAGGTGCCCCAATCTGGAAAAAAAATTAGATGCATAATGTATGAATTTTGTGGAAATGTCTCCTTTCAACTGTGTTTTGTGACAGCTGTAACACTGACCATGCAGCAGACACACATGAAAGGACTGAAGGTTTTAAAAACTACACCAGTGAAAATGGAAACTTTTGCAAGTCAGTGATTTAATTTCAATTATTTGAAAGTCTGTCTTTCTGTATCCAATATATACCAGTGAAAGGTAGAGCCTTCGATCCTGCAACATATTGAATGTATGTTTATAGAGTAATTCAATTGCCAGATGTAGTAAAACAGTATGTCCGGATTCTGTGCCAGGCTACAGAAACCCAAAATGTTGGCATACTCAGAAGAAGAGCATTACCACATGTTTCACTCAAGTACCCCTTTAAAATGTGCACCTCTCTAGTAATTGAACACTGAAAAATCCCATTTAGATTTTTTTAATTCAATTTTCCCTCAAATCAATCCTACATTTCTTATTTGTCAAAATTTCCACTTCAAGACTGTGAACATTTTTTATGTGAAAGTAAGGCATGGATTGAGTCCAATACACAATTGTTTTGTTACACTGTTAGGACTCGGTCCTGTGACACGGTCAAGCAGAGTGCTGAGGAAACAGTCTGAAAAGGCTAGCAAGGTATCGTGGCCAAAAGTATGTGTTTTTGCACAGCTAGGAGTCAGTTCAAGAGAGGGAACAAAGTGAGGGTTTAGCTGAGAGTTGTGGCCCAGACATGCACCTTAACACCGCTTTAACATTTCTTATGCATGTTCCAAGGCTGGATAGGGCTCCAATACAGCCCTGCAACATGCATAAGAAATTAGGAGTGGGAAGTTCGGATTATCCAGTATCCGATACTGCTGATATTTTGCTGTACCGGCAGTATCGGATTAATCTGGATATTGGGGGTACCGGTCATGCCAGATTGTTTTACATTGCGGCCATTGAAATGAATAGCCTCAATGTAAAAAAAGGGGGGGGAAACCCCAACCACTTTTCCCTCCCCTGTCCAGACTGCGCGGGGAGAAGAGGGGACAACCACCCACCCACCCTGCCCAGCCTGGATTTTTTTTAAAAAAATTTTTTTCCTGAAGTCCCTGGCTCCGGGCCGCCACCAGCGACCTGGAGCCCACACCAGCAGGTAGTTACTAGGGTGATCCCTGGGTTGGGGGGTGGTTTAACACCCCACCCCACCCCATGGATCACCCTACCCCCCCCACCCAAGGATCGCCTACCTTTGGCACTCTAGGCAGTGGCGGCGGCAGCACGGCAGTCCAGAGGCTTCAGCGCTGACTGTGGCTGCTGGCTTCAGTGCTTAATAGGCCTTCCGGGGAAACCCAGAAGTTCCCCGGAAGGCCTAGTAAGCGCTGAAGCCGGCAGCCACAGCCAGTGCTGAAGCCGCCCGGAGCGCCGTGCTGCTGCCGCCACCCAGAGCACCAAAGGTAGGCGATCCTTGGGTGGGGGGTAGGGTGATCCCTGGGGTGGGATCCCCACCCCAGAGATCACCCTAGTACCTACCTGCTGGTGCGGGCTCCAGATCGCCGGCAGTGGCCCGGAGCCAGGGACTTCGGGGAAACATATTTTTTTTTTAAATCGAGGCTGGGCAGGGTGGGTGGGGGGTGTCCCCTCTTCCACCTGCACAGCCTGGGGGGGATTGTTTTTTCCCCCCATTGATTTCAATGGGGACACTGACAGTTCCCCATTGAAATCAATACAATAGATCCGGCACCGGTAAACCAGTTTTAATCTGGTAAACCGGATTTTTGCAATCCGGTAACCGGTAAAACCGGTACCCGTTTTTTTGCCCGATGTCCCATCCCTATAAGAAATGTTAAAGTAGTGTTAAAGTGGAGTTACGTGCATGTCTGTTTTCACACAGAGTCATAATGCCAAAAGTCATTCTAGAGTAGGGGCTGTACTGGTCAGGAATGGGATGAGGCAAAGCAGCAAGGCCAGGTGTAAAAGCATGTCAGGATAAGGTAGCAAGGCAAGTCATTGAGACATGGCAGGACAAGGTGACAAGGCAAGGGCAGCAACAACAACCAACCCAGACCGCTTATCCCGGAGACATAAATCAGGATTGGCCAATGACACAGACAGGCAGGCATTAATATATGAAGGGTTTCTAGGCACAGACCAGAACTACCATTCAGGTCAGGGTAGTGCTCCAGGAAGTCTCTGAGTTGGGCAACCTGGGTTTGAGCCCCACAGGTCCTGACGGGACCTTGCTGTCACCCCAGCTCCTGGGGCTCCAAGGAGGCAGAGGATGGTACAAGCAGTATGCTTGGAGGCAAAGGTAGTGTGGGAAGCAGATCCTGTCTGAGGCAGTGGTGAGAGTTAAGGGTAGGGCTGGCAGGCATTCTGTCCATTCTTCTGTCTATAGGAGTTTCCTGCTGCTCCAACCTGCAGAATGCTCAATGTGGGCCAGGCTGCCAGGCCTGGTCCCTTGCCTCCCAATACATACCATCACACCATACCACCTCTTCAGGGAGGTCACCCCACCACCACCACCCTTGCCTGTTGGCATGCCCCAGTGTACTCCATTCCCCAGCCATCCCAGAGACCCCTTTGCACTTTTGTTTGACCAATTGCTGTTGG
Organism: Sphenodon punctatus; assembly: GCA_003113815.1. Classification (NCBI taxonomy): domain Eukaryota; kingdom Metazoa; phylum Chordata; class Lepidosauria; order Sphenodontia; family Sphenodontidae; genus Sphenodon; species Sphenodon punctatus. The sequence goes on along the minus strand of QEPC01001041.1, from coordinate 9,008,785 downwards.
TGAAAATGAGCATGCCTGAGGAAGGGCTCTGTGTGGCAAGCTTTCAGGCCACACAGAGCCCTTCCTCAGGCATGTAGCATGGTTAAGGAGACACAGAATTGGTGGAAGTGGATAATTTATTTATTTATGATTAAAATTTATATGTCACCCCCTCCTGCTGCAAACATCTCAGGGTGGCTAACAACATTTAAAAACACATAACTAAAAATACAATTAAAACAACCTAAAAAACCCAGATTAAAAATAACCCATACCCAAACCCTCCCTAACCCAGCCCAGCCCAATAAGACAAGGTAACTGGTGGGTGGGGGGGGGGGGGGGCCAGATAGGGAGGGGGGAGAGAGAGAGAGAGATGCCAGACATTTAAAAAAGAGGATGAGACTAAAGCAAATATGGGTTGGGTTCCATGCCTCCTTGTCTCCCTCTCTGTCACTTGGGACTAACACAGCAACTACACACTCTCTCTGGTAGATTAGACAGACAGACAGACCAATCATCTATCTATCTATCTATCTATCTCACCACTGCCTCAGACAAGATATCATCCAATAAAAGATATCGTTTGCACATTGAGTTGATGGTTTTAGTTATTTATTTTATATATGTATTATATTTGTATTTTATGTGATTGTTGTAAGCCACCCTGAGCCTCACAGAATTGGGCGAGATAGAAAAAAATAAATATAAAATACAATACAATATATTATAATTAATAAATAATAAATATGCACACTGCGGTTGATGGGGCAGAATGTTGGACCTCTGAGGTTTTCTTAATTCAAGTTTTCCATGGCCACAGTACACCTTCCCCTTGGACTGGTCCATATGCATTGGAATGAATTCAAATAACTCTGGACCTGATATTTCTCTCACAGCACATTTGTACTGGAGTAATTCTATAACTTTCACCTATGTGAAGTACACTATTGCTTTTCTCTTCCATTTTTAGGGGATTTTAATGTTTATATTGTATATTATGTGCTAACTTGATGTATTTTATACTAACGTTTTTATATTCTTTTATATGCTGTTACCCTCCCTGAGTCTTTGGGATAGAATGGGATGCAAAGAAAGAAAGAAAGAAAGAAAGAAAGAAAGAAAGAAGAGGGGAATCAGACCCACATGAAACTTCCTTCCCCTACCTGCAAACAGAAACAAATGTAATAATCATTTCAAGACAATACCCAATTATTGGAATGCAGTGTCAAAAATGTCTTCTTTCTAATAGAATTTGTCCATGAATGGCAAATTCAAGTCCCAGTAATTAATGAGATGATTGATATAAAAATTCACTGTCACCAATCTTACTTTACCTTGGGTTACAATTTAACAAAAACGCACAGAAAATGATGTTCTCCTTGTTTGTTCATTAACATTACAGAAAATCAGAACCAGCATGAGGAAGGAGGGGAAAAGATGATAAGTTATATTTTTTTAAAATCATTTGTGCTGGCACAAGCATAGTTCCAGCAGCACAATAAAACAGTACCATTGCTTTTACAATAAAATGGCATATAATTACTTGCTCAAAAGAACCTTGCAGGAAGAAAGCAATATGTTGTATGTGACAGGGAGCCTGGCTTGTTAACAAGTGTTATATTCCCATAGCCCTGTTTGAGGCCAAGATGAAGCTGACTGGAAAATGGTTACCTGAGGCACAGGGAAAAAAAGATTATAAAGAGTGGCAGCAAGTTAGCGTTGGGAAGGGTCTGCAAGCCAGAGCTGGTTAGTCAGCACACAAACACTTTCAACTAAGGTCTTTTATGGCTTTCTTTTGGTAACTTCAGCTATTTGTTTTTCAGGAGCTTTGTTCTGGTACCCTTTCCCCTACAGGGATGGATGAATAAATGTTATTCCCTTTTTAACCACCTATTAAGCCTGGTGTGCCTTTATTTTTACGAGCCAGTCAAGCTGCTCAACACAACACATGGAGATGCAGGGTCAAGTTCAGCAAATTCCACTGAAGTCAATAGAGCTGCACATTCTTCCACTAAAATTGATTGTGTCACCCTGTGTACAGGTCCACTATACATGAATAAGTTTTGTGTACCTGTAATAGGTGGAACTTCCAGGTTTGCCTGCAATACTGGCCAGTAGTATACTGAGGTGGGAAAATGAGGAAAAGAAAAGAAAGATTGGTGATACCTGGAAGAAGCGGAGGACAACTTGTAAACATGGCTGCCTCGCTGGAGTATCCTATCTAAATCTAGCATTTGGATGATGGTGAAACTGAGCCTGAAGTATAGTTCGATATTCTCAGCCCTTCTTGAGACCATCTTGGAATGTGGAGATAAGAGCTAGTGACATCTATAGTGTCTGCACCAAGGTATCCATGCTGGAAAGGCCTCCCTTGGGCATAGGCAGCTTCTGTAGCTCCCAAGAGTGCCTTCAAGTGCCAATGTTTCATCACAGAGACTTTCAGCTTCTCCAACTCTGCTGGCTCAGCTCTGTGGTTCAACAGACAAGTGTTGGAAGCCAAGCATCCATCGCCGAGGCCTTGGCACTGAAGAGCTCCCCATTGGATGCATTACCAATGCCCCCTACTGAAAAGGTCACTTACATCTGAGCTTTCCTGAGGAACAACAAGATGGTTCACAATACATGTCTATTGGATTTCATCCACGGTACTGTTTATGTTATAGTTCTGCTTTATTACTTACTTTGGGGAGTGCATGATCTTTCCTTTCCTCATGGTAACAGACTCAATTTCTGGCTTGAGAAACAATTGCATCACACCAATTAACTGAAGAAGAGAAAAGTTAATGCATATGACTGCTATCAAGGCTCTGGCTGATCAGCTATAAATGGAAAAACTCCTATCTAATACCATCCTTTGATGTAGATTATTATGTTACCTTCGTTGCCTTTGTGGCATTTTACAATGCAAATTCAGTATGCAATTTTGCTCTGTAAGCAAGTTGTCATTCAAACAACGTAGCTGTGTGAGTTAAACCTCTCAGAGGAATGAAGAGTTCTTTAAATGTAGACCACTGTTACTCAATTGTTTTTCCTGAGAAGTCAATTTTTTTTAAATGATATAACTTTAGGGGGCTAAACTGTGGATTTGCATACAGGTCCTCCTTGACATCTCTGCTGCCTTCGATACTGTTGACCACTCACTCTTGCTGGATTCCCTACACTCCCTTGGCTTTTGCGGCTCTGTTCATAACTGGTTCTCCTCCTACCTCTCTGTCCGCTCCTTTAATGCGTCTCTCTCCAACTCCAACTCCTCCTCCTTTCCCCTCTCAGTTGGTGTTCCTCAAGACTCTGTTCTTGGCCTTCCCCTCTTTTCTATCTACACCTCATCCTTAGGCAAACTCATTGCCTCCCATGGCTTCCAATACCACCTCTATGCTGATGACACTCAACTCTATCTCTCTACTCCCTCTCTCTCCCTCTGTTCAAGCTCGTCTCATCAACTGTCTCTGACATCTCTACCTGGATGTCTCAACGTCAACTCAAACTCAACATGGCTAAAACGGAACTCCTTATCTTCCCCCCTCTTCCTTCCTCTCCCTCCTCGCTTTCAATAATTATTGATGGGGTCACCATCCTGCCTGTCCCCCAAGCCCGTAGCCTAGGCTTCATCTTTGACTCACCCCTTTAATTTAAACCCTACATTGACTCTGTTGCTAAATCCTGTCGCTTCTCCCTCCATAACATTGCTAAGATTCGCCCTTTTCTCTCTGTCTCATCTGCCAAAACTCTTGTTCATGCTCTGGTCATCTCTCGCCTCGATTACTGTAACCTCCTTCTCTCTGGCCTTCCCCGGTCTCAGCCCCTCCTCTCTTTGCTTCACTGGCTTCCCCTTCCTGAATGAATCCTGCACAAGCTTCTAGTCTTCACTAATAAAGTTCTTCATAACCTCACTCCCCACTACCTCTCTGCGCTTATCTCCCTCCATACTCCAGCTCGTGCACTTTGTTCCTCCTCTGTCCCTTCTCTCACCCTTCCACCCCTTCCCTGCTCCCCATACCACCTTTGTCCCTTCTCCCTTGCTGCCCCCATGCCTGGAACTCCCTCCCTGTCCACATCCACCTTGTCCCCTCCCTTCATACCTTCAAATCTCTCCTTACAACTCACCTCTTTCGCTCTGCTCTCTCTGACCCTTTATCCTGCTGATCCACTACATCCTATATCTATGGTTTGTGTACCCTTATCCTTGCCACATGGACCTGCCTGTTGTTATTCTCGACATAACCAAGCCAAGTACATGCACCTGAGACCTCACATCTTCATGAATGCTAGACCCCTTGTCTCTCCCTCTGTTCCCCTTCCTATGTCTCTCCCCAGCTCCCGTCTCTCAGATTGTAACCCCTAGGGCAGGGACCGTGTCTATTTTGTTACTTTGTAAAGTGCCAGGTACACTGCTTGCGCTATATAAATGTTTGTTAATAATAATAATAATAATAATAATAATAATAATAATAATAGTAAATTTGCATAAAATGAATATGCAGATTTATGTGTGCTAGAAAGGAGCTGGTGAAGGCAGACTTAGAATGTGTATGCAGAGGGGGTTGAAAGAATAGGGAAGGAAAGAGCAAAGGAACCAGGTCAGGGAAAGAACAAGGGGAGCTGGGTGGGTGGCTTGGATGCACAAGGCAATTCTCTCCACTCTTTCACACACAGAAAGCCAGATACATGCATGCACATATACACACTCGCTTTCCTTCTCCCATCTCTCTCTCTCTCTCTCTCTCTCTCTCTCTCTCACCAAAGCACACGACTGTTCCCCCACACTACTCACTCTGGCATTGGGGAGTGAGCCGGGGTATATATTACCCATCTGCCCATGGGAAGAAAAGAAGTCCCCTCCCTTTACTGAGACGCAGCCATCACCATTGTAGCTGTGCTAGGTCGGGAAGAGAAAAGGAGGCGGGGTTAACTACATGGCTAATAAAAGATGTGTCCATCTCTACTCACTCTCTCCCAGTCTATTGAGAAACACTGGTGTAAATTGTTTTTCCTTGACTGAAATTGTTTATCCCTCTGCCCATGATTTAATATGTATTCTATGCAGTCTCACACATCTTTTGCCAGTCAAGAACTTTGGTATTATCCCAGTGCTCTCCCATACAGTGTGCAATTGCTTCTATCAAAACTCACTTTCCCAAACAGACATTTAAGAGCATAGGCACACATGCCATGGAGCTGTTCCAATTGTTCGCGTCTTTTGGACATCCTCTTGAGTTTCTGAATGCACACAGACTCATTAATAATTTTCTGAATGGCTTTAGTTATACAAACATCAACAGGTTGCAGGGACCAGAGAAGACTGCCACATGTTCCAAGGCTATGATGACACAAGTTTTTTTCGGACCCCACAGACTTTTATGATTCCACAACTTATTGACTATTAGCATACAAATGTATGTATGCTAACTGCCAAGTATTTCATTGCAAGGGTATTACAGACGCCGTGGACAAAATACATAATCAGGAAGAAACTATGCAACCTTCATTGTGTGTAAGTATATAGAATTTCTTTATTATTTTGCAGCAAGTAATGCAAAATAGGGCGGGGGGGAAAGTGCAATCTGTTGTTCCACATATTATTGTAAGCCACCCCGGGTTGTTTGAAGCAGGAGGGGCGGGGTATTAAATGATTAAAAAAGAAAAAAAAAGAAAAGAAGGAAATATTATGTAAACAGTTCTGTCCCCATGCCCTGGGTTGAGCCAAAGAACTGAACACACGTGCAGCATTTAGGTTCAAGAGCAGTGGCTGCAGGCTGCCAGAAGCAGGATTGGGCCTGTGAAAAGTGACCAGTGGCAGCAGATCATGCCAAGGCTCCAGACCAGAGTGAACCCATCCGTGGGCTGTACAATGCACATGGTCCCAGCCCAAGGCATTGTCATCCCTGCCTGGCTCCTCCCAGGCAGTGTACAAAGCACAGGGAAGCCAGTGGCTCAGCCCGGCGAGAGCTGAGCCCAGAGAGTGCACTAAGGGCCGGTCTCCCTTTCCCAGGGGTCGCAGGTCCCAACCTGGTACATGGGCAGAGGCCCTACGCTGCACTCCCAGGCTCACCACCACCTCTGCCACAGGAGCAGGATCTGCTGCTGCACTGGACAAGAGACAAGGAGGGATGGACTATGTAGGGCTGGGCTCAGCTCAGCTCTGGGACCCTGCCACCCCTGGGCCAAGTTAACCTGCCTTGCTCCCTCTCTCACTTCTTGCCAGCAACAGCTTCTCCCAACATGCCATCAGCTTATAGTCAGCTCTGTGTGTGTGTGTCTGCTCACTCCCAGCCCATGCCATCAACTGACAGATGGCCAGAGGGGGCCTCCTCACAGCACACACTGTCAGCTGACAAGAGGCCGGGGGGGCGGGGTGTTTTCACTTCCAGACGAAACCATCAGCTGACAGGCAATGGGGGGAGGGGGTGTCTACTCACTCCTAGCCTGCACCATCAGCTGACAGATGGCCAGAGGGGGCGGGAGGTCTGTTCACTCACAACCCATGCCATCAACTGACAGTCAGCCGGCACCTATTGCTCCTGGGCTTGATCCTTGCTGATATCTGCACTTGTGGCCTTGGTTGATGACCTCTCCCGTGAATTGGACCGGGGCCATTCGACCCTATTGATCCGGTTAGATCTCTAGGCTGCATTTGATACCGTTGATCATGAGGGATTAGCAGGACTGTTCTTGAATGGTTCCACTCTTTCCTGACTGGGAGAACCCAGTGTGTGGTGTTGGGGGAGTTTTCAACTTCCCCCCAGGGCCTCACGTGTGGGGTTCTGCAGGGTTCCATATTATCACCTCTCTTGTTCAATGTGTACATGCAGCCTTTGGAGGAGGTCGTCAGGGAGTATGGGATGAGATGTCATCAATATGCTGATGACACCCAGCTATTTCTCTCATTTTCTTCCGACTGAGGCCTGGCAGTCTCTGTGCTTACCTGGTGTTCATCAGCTATGGGGGACTGGATGAGGGCGAGCCACCTGAAATTAAATCCTGACAAGACAGCTGATAATTGTGGAGAGGGCCAAGGGAGTGATGGCCCCCATCATTGATGGGGTCTGTCCTCCCTTGGTTTCTCAGGCCCGGAGTCTGGGAGTGCTCCTGGACCCACAGCTCCACCTGGATGCCCAGTTAATGACAGTGACAAAGGGGACATTTCGCCAATTACATCTGGTGCATCGGCTTAGGCCGTATGTCTCGGACTCGGATCTGGCCATAGTTATCCATGCTTTTATTACGTCCAGACTGGATTACTGCAATACACTCTACGTGGGGCTACCCTTGGTGCTGGTTAGGGAACTGCAGCTAGTGCAGAATGCGGTGGCCCGTCTCTTGACTGGGACGGGCCGATGCGAGCACATTACACCAGTGTTCCATGCTCTGCACTGGCTGCCAATAGTTGACCTTTAAAGCTTTAAATGGCTTGGGCCCCATCTACCTGCAGGACCACCTCACCCTCCAGGTCCTGGATCATAGGGGTGGGAATATCAGTATTGGATTAATCCGGTACACCCGATAATTGGGTATATCAGATTAATTTGATAATCTGATAATCACTGGTATCAACATACCTTTTTTTATCATTGGCCGCTTTACCGTTTGTTTGTTTTTTTGCATTGTGGCCATTTATTTCAATGGCCATTTTTTTTACATCACGGCCATTGAAATAAATGGCCGCAATGTTAAAAAACCAGTAAACCAGCCAATGTTAAATAACCGAGATGCTGATACTGGTAAATCCGATACCAGGGAGATCCGATATAGATAAATCCAGTATCCAGTATTCTCCCCGGTTTCCCACCTCTACTGGATTAGTCCCTGAGGTTGGATGGGGGCGCCCTCTTCAGGGTCCCCCTGGTTTCCCAGGTGTCCACCATGAGGTGGGTGTTCTCTGTGGCTGTGCCGCGGCTGTGGAACTTCCTCCCATTGGAGGTCTGTTTGATTACCAACCTCCCCTCTTTCTGTAGGCAGTGTAAAACCTGGTTGTTCTGCCAGGTCTTTCCTGAGGGAGATGGGGTGGGTGGGTTGGGTTAGGGTGGGGGGTTGGGTTTTATATTGTTTTAGTTGTAGTTTTATAATTGTTTGTTTTAATATGTTTTAAAATGCTGTGAGCCACCCCAAGATGCCTGGGGCAGGAGGGAGTGGCATATCAATTTTAGAATAAATAAATAAATAAATAAATAAATAATATCGTGGCCCTGTCCTGGATGCTGGCAGACCTCTCCACATGCAGGGGCTGTGTGGGACCTAACAGATGGGCGGGTACAAATTAGTCCTGATTAGCCTGACTGGGACAGTCTTAGCTTGTGCTACATCATCCACCTTATCCGGATTTATTTATTTATTTATTTAAAACTTGTATTCCGCTCCTCCTGCCCAAAGGCACCTCGGAGCGGTGAACAACACAAAAGATTTAACAATAAAAATTTTTTTTTAAAACAAATCATAAAACTCACCCTCCCTCCCAAACTCTACTCCCCCACCCTACCCCTACCCCTTGCCAAAAGCCTGGCGGAACAGCCAGGTCTTAAAAAAACGTTGAAATGATAGGAGGGTGGGGACCAACTGAGCTCCTCTGGGAGTGAATTCTACAGCACGGGAGCAGCCACCAAAAAGGATCTCACATCAGTGGCCACCCGTTTCACCTGGGAAACCTCCAAAAAGGCCCCCACGGATGATCTCAGGGGTCGCACAGGCACATGGAGAGTGAGGCGATCCCACAGATAGGCAGGGCCCAGGCCGTGAAGGGCTTTAGAGGTCAAAACCAGCACCTTGAACCTAGCCCGGTGCTTTATAGGCAGCCAGTGCAGAGCCCAGAGCACAGGTGTCATGTGCTTCCTGCGGCCTGTCTCAGTAAGGAGACGGGTCATGGCATTCTGCACCAGCTGCAGCCTCTGGACCAGCTTCTCAAGCAGCCCCATGTAGAGCACATTGCAGTAATCTAGCCTTGACTCGTATGAATGTATTCCCCACAGCTGTCACTGAGGGCCGCTTTTTAGGGCTTCCTCCCTCCTTGTGTGCGAGTGTGCAGGCTCGGCCCCTGGCCCGGTTGATTCCCTCGAACATGTTCTCCTCTATTGCCCTCGCTGGCATGACTTACAGATCAAATGGCTGGTTTCTTATTCTCTTACCCCAGGTAATTTTGTCTCATGGCAAACTTATCTTGCAGGTCAAGATGAAGTGTTATCAAGGAGGGTGGCTTTTTTTCTATACAATGTTTTGCGGGCTAAACAGCCCCTATAGGGGAGATTTTTCTTTTGGTTTTTATATATGTGTTATTTAAATTTCTCCCTTTCCGGTATATTTTGTGATATATGTTGGATGTTCATCTTTTATGTATTCATTTGTCTTATGTTATGGCAATAGCTAAACATTAAAGTTTATCAATCAATCCAGCCTCGAGGTGATAAAGGCATGGATGACAGTGGAGAGGTCAGAGTTTGAGAGATACGACCGAAGCCCCCAAACAAGGTGTAACTGCCGAAACGCACCCCCCACCATGGCCACAACCTGAAATTCCAGGCTGAGCCATGAATGAGGAGCACACCCAGACTCCGTACCTGCGAGACCATGGGAGGGTGAGCCCCCCCCCAACAAGAGGAGATTCAACCACCCCCAGACCCCCCAAGCCCTCATCCACCAATATCACCTCCGTCTTGTCAGGATTCAGCTGCAGATAGCTCAACCTCATGCAAGTCCCCACAGCCAACAGGCACTGGGAAAATAAAGAGACTGCATGGCCTGGGTCAATGGAAAAAGAGAGGTAGAGCTGAGTGTCATCAGCATACTGATGACACTGCATGCCCTGAAACCCTCTCATGATCTCCCCTAATGGCTGCATATAGATGTTAAACAAGAGGGGAGACAGAATGGCACCTTGTGGGGCTCCACACGTGAGGTCCCAGGGGGAAGACGTACGCTGCCCGAAGACCACCCGGTGAGTTCTCCCGGCCAGGAATGAATGAAACCAGTCCAAGATTGTCCCACTAATCCTGGCATGGTCCCACAGGCGAGTCACCAACACCTCATGATCAACTGTGTCGGATGCAGCTGAAAGGTCTAGCAGGACCAGTAAGGTCTGATGACCCTGTTCCAACACCAGACGGAAATCGTCAACCAAGGCCACCAATGCAGTCTCCGTACCATACCCAGGCCGAAACCCGGACTGAGAGGAGTTAAGGAAACCGGTGCGGTCCAGGTGTTCTTGGAGCTGCCATGCCACAGCCCGTTCAATAACCTTCTCTAAAAAGGGAAGGTTAGAGACCGGCCGATAACTGGCAGGAGCATCAGCGTCAAGAGATGGTTTCTTGAGC
>QEPC01001041.1:8980543-8991180 GCA_003113815.1 Sphenodon punctatus | reverse complement strand
ACTTCCGCTTACCCACATCACTTCTGTCCCAAGGCGGGACTTCCGGACCCACGTCACTTCCATCCTAAGGCGGGACTTCCGGTGACGTAGACCTGTCAAACTGATAACGATCAGTTTGATGACTAGTGTCCCCCTTCCTACTCACGTCACTTCCGTCCTAAGGTGGGACTTCCGGTGACGTAGACCTGTCAAACTGATAACGATCAGTTTGATGACTAGTGTCCCCCTTACTACTCATCTTCTTTGTCTGAGTGACAGACTATGATTGTTTGTAGATGGACATGAGGCTGCCTGCCTGAAGATCTGCTTTAGGGTTGCATCCCTGCGTCCACCTGCCCCCAGCTCTACCTGAGTCTGCTTCAGATGGACCTCGCGGGTTCCCTGGGCTGCAGTCAGCCCATGAAGCGCCCCCAACCCACACCATAGAGTTGTGGTTGATCTCCTGATGTTCTAGGCTGGTGCCCGGACTGCCCGCAACTCTATGGTGTTGCCCAGGGCAACAGCCAGTTGGAAGCAGAGCTGCAGCATGGGTCCCACACATCAGACAGACAGCTGCTCCAATGCCTGCTCTGCTGCTAGCACTCCAGGATGTTCCAGAGCACTGCCAGCAGGGCTGCCCTGGAGCAGGTACAGCCTGCTCTGCCTGCACATCAGGCGGGCTGCCTTTAGATAGGGATGGGTGAACAGAACGCGGTTTGGATGTTCGGATGTTCGGTCATTCGGTTCGAAACCCGAGTTTGGGTTCGATGGTTTGGTTCAGCCGAGTTCGGTTTGGCCGAACTTGGCCAAACATTCAAAAATAGCAAAATAAAAACTGAAACTGAAACCAAAATGAAATCAAAACCAAAACCTTATTTTCGGCCCTGGAAAGATGTTTTTTCCTGCCTCAGAACTCATCTGAATTCGTCCGAACACGACCGAACTGTTCGGTCATTCAACAGTTCGGTTTGGACACTCGGTTCGGATGTCTGAACAGACTGAGTTCGGTCCAAACTCCGAACTGTGTTCGCCAAACCCTACCTTTAGATGGATGGGTCACCCAGGGGTGAAGCTGGCTGGTGCGGACAGCACCAGGGCAGCCCATCCATCTGAAAACACTGTATGTGGTAAGTGAAGTGGCTGCACAGTTACCTCCATTGTGCAGCCAACAGCCTGTCACTCAGAGAGCAGCTAGTTTATATAAATGAGCGAGCATGGTTCACAAAAATGGGGATAGGTAAAAAGGCTCTCTGAGGAATGAAGTAGCTGCTGCTCTGGAGATTCAAAATATCTATTTTAAAGCTCTGGGGAAATCAGGCTGGTGAGTTAAGAGGGGGGCTTCAGAATAGCAACACTGTACTTGCTGGTAGGAGATGGACTCACGCGTGCATACTGTGAGTAAGCCCTTGTGGGAATAAACACAAGTGAAGATTGGGACCTCTTACACTGCGAGGGCTTGGTTTCAGTCCTACAATGAATGATGTATTGAATCCTATAAAAACTTCGGTGCAGAGCAGACCCTGCCACAGTTTCCCCAATCTGATTTACATGTTTTTCTTATTCAACTTGGGTAAAGGAAACAAACACAACAAGATTTGGGCTGGGGTCCAGGTGGAGATAATGGGCCAGGTAAAGAACTTGGACATCATTTTCAACCACGATCTGTCCATGAAATCTCAGGTATTGGATGTGGTGCAGAAATACTTTTTTTAACTATGCAATTTGCAAAAGTTATGCCCTTATTTATTCAAGGCTGACCTTGCCACGGGGACCCATGCCTTGGTGACTACAAGGTTTGATTTTTGTAATTCCCTCTTCTATGGGCTACTAGCAGTGCTTATCCATCGATTGCAGCTTGTTCAGAATGTGGCAGCACGACCGCTTACTGGTTTTTAGGCAGCCGTGATCATATTACGCCCACTCTACATTCTTTGCATTGACTGCCTGTAGAACGACAGATTGAGTTTAAGATTGCGGTGTTGGTTTTCAGGGCCCTGAACAGTTTGGGCCCTGGCTATAATTCGAGACCTTCTTCTGGAGCTTCCCACTAATGGGTATCTGTGTTCAGGAACCACCCGCTGTTTGTGCGTTTGGCCATCGCATCTTAAGTCGGTGGGTGATTGGACTTTTGCTGTAGCAGGCCCCTCGGTGTGGAACTTGCTCCCCCCAGATGTTCATCTCAGCTCCTCCCTCCTTACCTTTAAAAAGCACCTGAAAACATATATTTTTTCTAGGTGCTTTTAGGATCCACTGCTGGTCCCTTTAATGTATTTTGTCCTCTCTTTTTCCTTCCCCTGTCTCTCATTTTTTAAATATACTTTTATTTACTTGTTTTACATTGTTTTCATTGTGCTTTTATGTAAAATGTAAAGCACTCTGGGTGCCATGAGGTCAGGGGGGCGCTAATAAAATGTATATATTTATATTATTATTATTATTATTATTATTATTATTAATAATAACATGTACACAATTCTAAGCCATTCCAGAGTAATTTGCCACCCATTTAACCACTACACCACTACTTGAGCAGCATGACCCTCTCGATGTTTAGTGATAATGCTACTTGCCATGAGGATCCTGTTGTAAATATTTCATGCTCCATTGGCCTTGTCTTTTCTTTCTAATTGCAAGCTCTTTAGAACAGGGATTGGACTTTCTTTTATGTTTGGAAAGCACTTCTCACAACACCAATACAATGAGTGTCTACACAAAGACACCTGTCCCTCTGCTCTACGCCACCCGTGGTAGGTCGTCCATTTAAAAGTGCCCCACCAGATGTGTAGGTGGAGCAGAGGCGAGGCTGTCCCTGTTCTGGGACTGCCCCACCGGTGGAACATCCCAGAGCACTGACAGCAGAGCGGGCAGTCAAACCTTGGGGCATCGGCTAGGGGCAGGGATGCTGTCCATCTGTTCGATGGACAGCCACTGCAGCCCCACTCTTGGCCATGATGCTATGGTGTGGGGTAGGGGTGCCATGCAGGCAGACTGTGGTCCCCAGCAGTCACCAGGTCTGTTTAAAATGGACCCACGCATGGCTGCAAATGGGCAGATGCTGGGGTGCACCCCTGGACTTGCTCTGGGGTTGGGCACCCCCAGGTTCATATGAAAATACCTACCTAATGATGATTATAAATTAAGGGGTTTCATTCATGAATTTCCTTCTAATATTATAAATCCTCTTGTCCTAAATCATGAAAGCATTCTCTGACATACTGTATGAGGATCAAGTGCTACTGGGGAAAGTACTTACAGGATACCACCCAAGAAGTGACACTTTCTAGGGGAGGGGTGGGGAATCTCTGGCCCGGGGGCCAAATGCGGCCCACAGCAAGTTTTACATGGCCCCTTTGCAGTGCGTGGATCTGGCCCTTGAGTTAATTTCTTACCTCCAATCACTGAAAAACTGAGCTCAGGGGAAGGGAGCAGTGATGAGGTCATGCAAACAAGGATAGGGACAGTTCCATGGCAGAGATCCGTGATTTGGGTTCTCCTTTCCTTGAGTGCATCCCTTAAGCCCCCCTGCATCAACATCTGTGCAGCCCTCGGAGCTTGTGCAAGCTTTCAAAGTGGCCCCTGGGAAGGAAAAGGTTCCCCACCCCTGCTCTAGGGGAATCTCAGCTCCAAGTGTCTTTTATGTTACAAGTGCTCCATCACCATCTTAACTGCTATATACAGAGTCTGTACCTTTGAGGCACAGGGCTTCTCTATGCAAGCCCCTCTGGTCGACGGGCACAATCTCTTCTCAGACCAGATGTAAGCCTCCTCTATTCTCTGGCAGGTCTCCAATTCTGTGGGCCAGGCACAAATCCCTCCTGCAGCTAACCAAACCCTCTAGCTCAGGTATGGGCAACACCCTCCCGGCATGGTTTGTTTGGAGACAGAGCCACGCCCAAACTCCTGTCCTCTTAAGCAACCCCCTCTAAGCTCTGCTCAGGTTTTATCTTAGGCTGGCTCAGCCATGCCCAAGCTCAGGTGGGCGGCATCAGACACTGTCCTGGACTCACTCTAGCGCCCAAGCCCTGCTGTTGGTGCTACTTCCTTTAGAGGGCCCACAGCCCAGACAGCCTGTTCTCTGCTACAGTACAGCTACTTAAAGTTTCAAAATCCATTTGCTGTATGTGAAATGGTACACCATATCATGGAAGGGTTATTTTTAAGGACAATGCTAATGGTTTAAGTACTTCTTCATATTTTTCCTTTATTAAAAAAAAAAAAAGCATTGACTGAATCTTTTAAACAGAGGAGCCAACACCTGGGACGTTGAGACTGACAGATGTAGCCTTTGGGACATGAACATCGTACAAACCAACAAAAGTGTTCATGCCACTTGGCCAGTTAAGAATCGTATTTATTCCAACTGCTGATGTCACAGATGCACTCCAGTGTTTGTCATGAGATAACCAATAAATAGTCAGTTTCACAAACCTCATTTTATTCTCTTTTTTTTTTAACTGTAATGCATTTCGCATGTGGGAAGGATGTTTGAAGGGGACTTAGGAAAAGCAGTGTTTAAAATATTAACGTTGAAAACAAATAGTGATCTAAATAGATAGCATTTCAAAAGCAATACAAATAAAATTATAACTTAAAGGGTGCTTTCAGACTTTGCATTTCCTAATGGTAGAACAATCAGTAAAACTTGTGAAAAGTGCCAGCTAGTAACTTAATATAAAATTGTTTGTGGTATCTGAACTCTCCTACCGTGTGGTAATGTCATGGTAAATCCATAGGATCTGTGTAAAAGTTCCCTAGAACCACAACAGATCATTATTTCAGCAGATATCGACAGATCATTTGGCAAAAGTCTTCAGGCATCACAAATAAATATATATTAAGTTACAATGTGGTGTTTTTCACTGGCTTTACCACTTGAAAACTGTCAGTTTGTAAGAGCCAGTGCAGCCTTATGAATAAGGTGGTGGACTTTGGCCCTTTTCAAACGAACGCCGCACCCCCTTGCCCACATGTGCGGGTGGGGGAGCGTCCGTTATAACACCACAGTGGAGGTGTGGGGAATGGGTGGGCATCTGTGGGAATACAGTGGCCAGTGGGTGGAGGTGTTTGCACACTCCCGCTTAACACCCACCTTCACCCAATTCCACCCATCGCCCATGAATGGAGCAACAAGCACCAATGCTGGATGCTCTGTGCATAGAGATGGGTGGAAGTGGGTGGGGGGGTCTATGGGAGTGCACCCCCACGCACTGCCCACCCACCGCGCCGCCCACCCATCCCCCACACACCTGCACCTGTTTTAAAAGGGCCTTTCACCTGGGAGATCAAGGTTCAAATTCATTTAGTCATGAATTCACTGGATAGCATTGGACAAGTCACTATCTCACAGTCTGAGTTCCCTGTCTGTAAAATAATAACAATCTGTCTCACAGGACTGTTGTGAGGATGGTCTAAATAAGGATTGTAAAGTACTTTGAGCACTAAACACACTATGTAGATTAATAACATCTGAAAGTTTCCTCATTTGTGTTCAACTTCATCATCTGTGTGGGACGAGTAGAACAGAAAGATTATCAACACTTAGTAATGTGATGAATTTCTCTGAACCCATTCCTCTCCCCAATCTTTCTCCTAATGATTATATAGAGGCCCTTTAATATGGATGTTACCTACCAGCACTGCTGCTGGAAATCTGTCAGGGGAAGTATTTACATTTTGCTTACAGAGATTTTCATTGTATTCTTTTCCCATTTCTTTGTTGTTTTCTAGCTAATGAGTGAAAACAGACATGCACCTAACTCAGCTTTAACACCACATTAACATTTCTTGTGCATATTGCAGGGCTGTATTTGGCACCCTATTCAGCCCTGCAACATGCATAAGAAATGTTAAAGCAATGTTAAAGTGGAGTTAAGGTGCATGTCTGTTTTCACCCAATGCTTCCAACTCTGAAAGGTGAACCAACTGTCTCTGCCAGAAGTCTCCATATTGTAAGGACACAAAGCAGTGTCAGGTCATACCATCTTTGGATGAGACTGCATTCCAATTTATATTTGCTATACTTTGCCTGTCTTTGTTGCTTTCTGTGTTCACAGTCTTCAGGATTATATTTAAATCTCAAAATGGGGGTCACACAGGGGGAAAAAAATAACATCCCTAACCTCACAAGAAAGTGATTCACACTGGAGTCACTGTTCAGATACTGAGATCTATGTGTACGGAACTGCTTGTTGGATAAAGACCCATGTTATTTTCCATGTCCAACTTGCACAGAACAAAAGTGATTCTTTTGTACAAGCTGTGGGATATGCTACTGAAAATCAAATGAAGTAACATAAAAGAAGAGAAACTAAAGTGTTTAAGGAAAATCTACTGCATGCATTTAGAGTTTTTTTGTCAGTTAGCAATACACTCAACCATAATGAAAATAAAAATTAATGTTGCGGAACAAAACAACTTATAGTGTAGCATTTCATAGGGATATTGTTATTGTTCAAGACTTAGGCCACGTTCAGACCTCCCCCTCCCCCCATGCATATTTTGGCTGTGGGAGGGAATACGCAGCCAGGATATGCATGGGATGCTGCCGGCCGGCAAACACACACAGTGATACAGACCAGGAAATCCTCCGGGTGTTTGTCGGCAAAACCGCACGGGGGGAGGGGGGCCTTTCAGACCGGCGGCACCCCGCACATATCCTGGCAGCGCATTCCCTCCCACAGCCAGAATATGTGCAGGGGTGGGGAAGAGGTCTGAAAGTGACCTCAGATTGTTCTTTATCTAACTGTTTCACCAGAGAAGTAGATGGGATCCAAAAAAGAGAAAGACTGAAATCCATTTTCAAGAAGTAAAAATGGCATATTTAAAGGCTTTCTATCACTGAATGAGAGCAGAAAATGGAATAATTAGAATTATTGAAATAGTGATGAAGGCTCCAGTCCCACGTGAATTACAAGCAAAAATTCTGAAGGAAATACCATGGCAGAGAGCAGCAGAGGATCTAGTAGAGAATTTTTCTAGTGTCTAAGAGTATTTTCAGACCTTACGAGATCGCTGCTAACCACACTGAACCACAGTGGATCCGATGTGGTGGCAGCGATCTCGGGAACATCTGTTTGCTACTGGCCAGATGTTCACCAGAGTGAACACCTGGCCAGGATCAAATTGACCATGGTTCTGGAGGTGAGGCCAGCCTCACCTCCAGAACCATGCTTAGTTTGGTCACGATCCGGGGCAGGGGTGGGAATGGCCATGGGTAACGACTGTTACCCAGCCCCATCCTGGAATCAGGCCCCAATCACAGGACGGGATTAGGTGCAGCGGCATCTGCCTAAGGGCAGGCGTCCATGGGAGCACAGGGGGGGAGGGGGCAGGGCCGTGCAGCCACACGCCGCACCGCTCAGCCCCGCCCCCTCCCAGATTTCCTACAGTAATCAAGCTGGCACATCTAAAGGACGGCTGGCTTGATCAAGGACCAGGATCCAGAACAGAGCCCAGTGGGGGGTTCAGCATGGTGGGCCAGGATGCCCAGCACGTCTGAAAATACCCTA
Source organism: Sphenodon punctatus (assembly GCA_003113815.1). Taxonomy (NCBI): domain Eukaryota; kingdom Metazoa; phylum Chordata; class Lepidosauria; order Sphenodontia; family Sphenodontidae; genus Sphenodon; species Sphenodon punctatus. The sequence continues at coordinate 8,983,693 of QEPC01001041.1, read as the reverse complement.
AGAGCCAATAAAAGGGGTTCAGAAACTAGGTCACTTAATCTAAAAGAGAGGATGAAATAGGTCTTAAAGCAGAGATTTTTCATGCATGTGGCTATATGCATATCAAATATGGTGGAAATGGCAGTTACTCTGTGCGTGTTGATGGGTGGGGAGGTGGGTGTAGATGGATGTGTGCCCATCCACACCATCATGCCCCCCACCACACATGGACCACGGCGCACACCGACCACCACCCACGCCACGGCCCAAGTCAAAAGGACCTAGGATAGCGCCACGCTTAGAGTCAGTCAATCAGTGTGTGTGCAGCTACAGGAATCCAGAGTCCACACTGCAAATGCCAAATGGGTAAACCCCAGTTAAAGCAGCATCAGCACCACCTACTTCCTAGCCCTCCCCTGACTGGATTGTTCATCTCTCTTCCCGGCTTACACATTTTGTAGGCAGCCTGTGTGGAGGTCCTAAAGTGTATTTTAGTGTAGGTCCCCCATAACCCTTTATCTGTCCCTGCCCCTGTTGTTTTTCAGTTGGGCTAATCACGTAAGTCTTTGAAGGATCAGTCCTTCAAGGGGACCCTCAAATCTTCATGCCATTTATTTCTAGTTTAATGGTATAATAGGCATATATTCCAGTATTGTTTTGTAATGTAATCCTGTATGGAAAGGATTGCGATCCCCAGTGCCATTATGCTGTTGAAAGTTGTTTTGTAAGACTAACCCGGTTTGAGGTCTCATTAATATGTTTTCATTTGCTTCTTATTCCCCACACATGTGGCAGATAAAGTGTTCTCAGCTCGCACCTCACCACATCACAGGAGTCAATGTTGAAAATAAATGACGAGCATTACGTGCAACATTTTTTGTCCCCTTTGATCTCAACATTAGACAAACAAGTTTCACTAGTGAATATTTTGCTTGTTTGTCTTTCTGACATTTCTAGAGGGGCCTCAATGTTTGCTGTTTGTTTTTAGTTACAGGACATTAAAATATATACGTATATTTTAGAAAATAAATCCTTTTTTAAAGTAAAACTTTTAGAGAAGCATGTCTTTTAAAAAAAAAATAAAAAAAATTGCCACTATTATTAGCAAATTTATTACAAATATTTTAAATTATTTTATGTTTTTAATTATTAACACAATATACTGCTAGCAGAGGGATTATGTCATGTTGTTCACAAAATAATTGTACAACTAAAAAATAATATGACAATTGTAACCCTCAAACCACTTCTGAATTTAATCCTCTGAAATCAACCGAGTGCTAAATCTTGTCAGTAAATTTTGCACTGTTTCCCAGTATATACAAACAAACAAAATTTTGTTGAATTTGGTACCTTTTAGAAGAAATGGAATACATGAATTGTTCCTCCTAAAGTCTTTCCGACATGGTATGGGGTAGTTTAAGAGGAACCATGGGGACAAGGCCAGTTCCCAGGACATTAATTCATGCCCATCTAGTAGGAAGGCACAGTAGAGAAGGCCCCTTACCACACCCTATTCTCCCTAGGAATGTTTCCTGCTCTTAGGCGAACGGATCGCAGTTTGGGTTGGGCTGTTTGGTTTGGCCGTTCAGGTCTTTCGCCGGGTTCGGTTTCGGCTGTTCGGTTTGGCTGTTCGGTTTGGGTTCAGCTGTTCATAAAAAATTATCATGAGAGCACGTGAAGCCATAATCGCGCCGAAAACCGGAAATTCGAGTGCTTGCAGAGCTGTGTGACGAGTGAGTGTGTGTTTGGCTGGGTGACTGTTTGGTTTGTGTGTTTTGGCTGTATTTGGGTTGGGTTTGGCTGTGTTGTTGTTGTGGTTGTGGTTGGTGAGTGTTGGTGTGTGTTGTGGGTGACTGTTTTGGCTGTGGGTGGGGTGATCATTTAAAAAAAAAAATGAAGAAGGCTGCAGTTCTTATTCAATGGCTGGGGGCCAACTTGCCACTTGAGGAGGAAGAGGAAGAGGTAGAGGTCACTGGCACTGCCCCTACTACACCTCTGGTGGTGGTGTCCGGCTCCTCGGCTGAGGAGCAAGCGGTGGGCTCAGGAGGTGCTGCCAGGTTTGTAAACTTTCTTTTTACTTTCACGACAAGAAAGGCTCTATCCGTTAGAGTGAGCTCAATGGCATGCGGGTGAGTGGTGGGCATCAGTCAGGCACAAACAGTGGGCACCAGCAGGCGGCAGCGGATGTCTGCCACAGAGAGGGTACTGTAGTGTGGGGGGCTCTGGCATGAGCAGCACCCCCACCCAAACATGTGCCAGGCTAGCAAGGGTCTCCACTCTCCAGTTGCCATCTCATTCCCTACGCACCCCCAAATAAGGGCAGGATTTGCACGTGCCAGCCAGGCCTTCCTAGTTGCAATCCCTAGTATCCCCTAGCACCCCCCAGCAGGGCAGTATTTGCACGTGCCAGCCAGGGTCTCCCAAGCACCCCAGGGAGCACAGGATTTGCACGTGCCAGCCAGGGGCTTTCTAGTTGCAATCTCTATCATCCCCTAGCACCCCCGGGAGGGCAGGATTTGGACGTGCTTTCTAGTTGCAATCCCTAGCATCCCAAGGAGGGAGGACTAGAGACATCATCATCATAAATGCATGATATTACTTTGGTGTTCTTAACGTGTTCCCATTTCAGAGAGGAATCGGATGCTGGCCCCAGCGCTGCTGCCAGGACCAGACCAAGGAGGAGGACCCCTAGGCAGAGGTCGCCATCACCACTGCCAGTGACACCCCCAGACATTCAGCACCAGAAGTCAGATGTCTGGAGGTTTTTTGATAAGGACGATGGATTCGTCACATGCAAGGTATGGCATGGGGACTGGAACAACAGGGAATTAATTGGCCTATGACCTGACCTGTTAGGAACGGAAGTCCCCTGCAGAGAGAGATTGGCCACCCAGTCCACCCACTTGTGGAGACAGAATGCAGTCAGGGCTTGAATGACAGACCATTGGTCTGACACAGTATGGCACTTCTTATGTTCCTATCTTTTTCTGATCTTTTTAGCACTGCAAGAAGGAGGGGACCACATCAGGGCTCATTGGCCACATTGAGCACACCTATGGCCTGAGAGTCAGGCAGCAGGCGGAGGAGTCTGGTGTGGCCATGGTCATGGAGCCTCAGCACCAGAAGAAGGGGGGGGAAGGCAACCCAGAAGCAAAGGCATGTACGCCC
>QEPC01001041.1:8958258-8969720 GCA_003113815.1 Sphenodon punctatus | reverse complement strand
GAGGAGGATGGCAATGGATTAGGAATAGGAAGGAACAAAAATTGCTGGGAGAGAGGGAGCCTTCTGAAACGCCTGCTGTTCAGGAACAGTGACTAGCTCAGAAGGTGTTGGGAAGGGGGGAGGCAATCAGTTTTGTTTCTTGCTGCGCCCACCTCACCGCAAGCCCCAGTGGCTCCGTGCAGCCTAGCCCGTGGCCAATCACAGACTGCCAATCCAGTGGTCTGAGGCAAAAAGAGATGGTGATTGGGCAGGCTGGCTGCTACTCCAAGCCTCTCCAGCTCTGGTGCCTGGAAGTCTGCTCCTCAGCTGACTCCCCCTCCCTGTCACGTTTGGCCTTCCAGTGACACCACGTTTTAGCCACCCGAACTCACCTGAACGTAAACCAAACTGACCGAACTGTTCAGTCATTTTGACGCTCGGACTTGAGTTCGGATTTGGTCAGTTCGTGTTCGGATTCGTGTTCATGTTCGGTCGTCCGAACAGGCCGAGTTCAGGCCGAGCTCCGAACTTCCGAACCACGTTCCTCCATCCCTACCTGCTCTAGGGTTTAACAGGGCTTAGTATAATGGGTGAATCCTCCTGTTGTTTACTGGTGCTTACAGGAGGAATCCTCCTCCTGTAAGCACCAGCACTAAGCACAGGTATAAGTCCCATTTAAGTAAATGTGACATACACCATCACTAAGGGGAGCACCCATATGAAACAGCTGCAGTATCACTCTAACAAACCTCTTGTGAGGAATGAAGCATTCTTCAAGCTGCCAGTTAAGCCAGCTTTTTAATTGCTTTGCAAGTAGTCAAACTAATTTTGCAAACACCCCCATTCCTTCCCAATGCTCTGACTAAGGGTATTTTCAGATGTTACGCTGGCCCGATTCACCACAGTGAATCCCCGGTGGGGATGAATGGAACAACCACCCCCCCATGGCCAAAAGAAGCCCCGAACAGACGTGCTGGCTGATCCCGGCAGAGAATCGGGGAGGGGGCGGAGCCGGGGGTCACACGGTGCAACGTGCAGTCGCATGGCCCCGCCCCCCCACGCTCCCCCGCCCTCTGGGGAGATGGGCTGGCACAACAGCCAATGCAGTCGCAGCGCCCGCCCGATTTGACCACGGGGATTCTGGGGCCGTGGTTGCCGGCCAGACGTTACTTTTTGTTGGTTCCTCCGGGAATCTCTTTGACCACGCTTGTGGCGATTGTCCAAAAGGGAGCCCCGGAAGCATGATTGAACTTGATCCCATGTGGGAATTGACAATGGTGAACATCTGGCGGCCACCAAACAGACGTTCAGGGCGCTTAGGCTCCGCCACGGGATTGACCGTGGTTGACTGTGGTTGACTGTGATCTCGTAACGTCTGGAAATACCCTAATTTTACAGTGACTACAAGCCCAAATAAGGATTTTCAAAATCAATTCGTTAATATGGGAGTGGGCATTGGGCAAGAATACTACTGTTCTCCTGAACATAAAGGATTACATTCATTTCCCTTTCCTTTTCTCTTCTTGCTCAGGTGCTCTGGAGAGACACTACATGAAGTCTGACTGCAGAGACAGGAGAAGGGTACTGGTAGGCAGGCTGGAATCTGTACCAAAAAAGTACAAGTGAGCTCTAAGTTAGAGAAATCTGTTAGTTTTGCTTTAAAAGCCTTGGATTTACTTTGTACTGTTAGACTCACTCCTGTTTATTATGACAGTTTGGGGGTTGGTGTTTTTTTCGCTGAGTCATCCCAGTAGTTTTTGGTGAGTTTCACAAAACATCTGATTCTATGGGTGTTAACAGACATGACAGGGGTATGGTATGGCCCACTCTGGCCTATCTATGCCAGCACTGAACCTGCACATCTGTTCCGGGCCCGCCAGATGTGGACCTAGTTCAGACCCCAGCAGGGTAGGCGACTGAAATGGAAACATATGCCCCCAAGGAACTGAGCCCATGGTCTGGATCCAGAAGCTGCCTGGCGGGACAGAGCATACCAAACTGGATGGGCACGACTGTTTTCATGCCCACCCAGCACAGCATGGGAAGATGCCATGGCAGCTAACCATTCCTGCATGTTATTGACAGCCATGGCTGCCTGTCATGGTGGGGGGGTGGGGCGCCGGCCTCACCGTGGGGGCGGAGGCAAACAGCCATGCATCTCTCCCCACCCCCCTTCCCTGACTGGGTCAAGCTGTGGAAATATGTGTTCCATTCCCTGAGCTGACCTGGTCAGAGGTGCCCCCCACACCCCAATCCCTGGAACAGCATCTTTCTGTGCACCCTGTGACATTTGCCTAGCTGTAGCATCCAGTGAGCTCAAATTCCTTGATGTTCAAAGAGGCACTGAACAGTCTATCCCAATTTATCAAAAAGGCATATGCTTCTGAAGGGGCAGGACTTGAGGAAAGACGCCTTTTTGATAAACTGGGGATAGACATTTTAATGCCTCTTTGAATTTCAAGCAGTGTTCTGAGGCAAATTGATGTGGTCTCAGCAAGTTGTCAACTGTACCTTAAAATGTCAGTACCTATAGTTAGTTATGCATTAAAGCATGGCCCTCTTATAATGGGTATTAAATTTAATATTTATTCAAATTATCAATTATTATTATTTATTATTATAATCATTTATATAGCGCCAGTCGTGTGATCTGGTGCTGTACAGAACATAGAAATAGACGCGGTCCCTGCCTGTGGCTTACAATCTAAAAGACAATGAGGGGGAGACAGGGAGAGGAGACCAACAAACATTCAAGTGGATGTGAAGTCTCAGGTGCGTGTGCTTGGGTTGGTTACAGTCAAGTTGCAGCAGTCTTCAGAGGCGGGCAGACAGTAGCTATATGGGAACGTCTAGCAGGCATTGGGAAAGGCAGCAAGGAAAAGGTGGGTCTTGAGGAGGGATTTGAAGGAGCGGAGGGAGGAGGCAAGGCGGATGTGGGCAGGGAGGGAGTTCCAGGCATGGAGGGCAGCGAGGGAGAAGGGTCGAAGGCGGTTAGGTGAGCAGGAGAAACAAGGGAGAGTGAGGGAGGGGACAGAGGAGGAGTGGAGAGCGCGTGCAGGAGTGCGTAGGGAGATTAGGTCCAAGAGGTAAGGGGGAGCTTGGTCGTGGAGTGATTTGAACGTAAAAACCAGGAGTTTAAACAGGATACGTTCAGGAAGGGGGAGCCAGTGTAGAGAGAAGAGGAGAGGCTGCACATGGTCGAAGCGACGGGCAGAGTGAATGACCTTGGCAGTGGAGTTTTGGATTGCGATAAGGGGGGACAGGTGAGAGCGAATATTACTAATCTCATTAATACCCACTTCATTTTGTCTTCATAGAATCATAGAGTTGGAAGATTCCTCAGAGATCATCTAGTCCAACCTTCTGTTCCATGCAGATGGCCGTCCAGCCTCTGTTTGAAAAACTTCAATGAAGGAGCACCCACCGTCGCCCTAGACAGTCTGTTCCACTGTCCAACAGTTCTTACCGTTAGGAAGTTTTTCCTAATGTTTAGCTGAAGTCTGCTTTCTTGTTATTTGATACCATTGGTTCTAGTCCTGCCCTCAAGAGCAACAGAGAACAAGTTTGATCCATCTTCTATGTGACAGCCCTTCAGATATTTGAAGACTGCTATCATGTCTTCCAATTTGTCAATGTCCTTCTTAAAATGCGGTGCCCAGAACTAGACACAGTACTCCAGATGAGGTCTGACCAGTGCAGAATAGAATTAAACTATTACTTCTCATGACTTGGACACGATGCTTCTGTTAATGCAGTTCAAAATTTCATTAGCCTTTTTAGCAGCTTCATCACACTGCTGACTCATGTTCAGCTTGTGATCAACTACAGCCCCAAGATTCTTTTCACAAGCACTGCTGCCAAGCCATGTATCACCCACCCTATACTTGTGCATTTTATTTTTCTTACCTAAATGCAGAACTTTATATTTATCTCTGTTGAATTTAATTTTGTTAGTTTTGGCCCAGCTTTCCATCCTGTCAAGATCAATTTGAATTTTGTTTCTGTCTTCTAAGGTGATAGCTACCCCTCCCAGTTTTGTGTCATCTGCATATTTGATAAGCATCCCTTCTTCCAAGTCATTAATAATTTTTAATTATTTATGTATGTATTTCAATTATTTCTACCCCACCCCTTTCGCTCAAGGTGACTCAGGGTAGCTCACAATCCAATTAAAACATCAATACAAAAATATATACAAAAATAAACACAAAACTATAAATACAGAAATATAAAACCGTAATAACAACATATAAAATCAAAGGCCACTTTTACACAAGGCATTAGAAGCACCTCTGGAGCCCCGTATTTAAGAGGAAAGTCATGCGGGAAGTGTTTCAATGCTTCCTGCACTACCGGAAGTGACATACCACCCATTCTCTTCAGCGGTGGCGGCTGCAGACACAGAACTTTCAAGAGACGCATTCTGTAGACCTCAACTTTCAGGTCTACAGAACGTGCCTTGTGAAAGCCCCGTGTCTGCAACCGCCACCGCTGAAGAGAATGGGCGGCACATCACTTCTGGTAGCGCAGGGAGTGTGTAAATACTCCCTGCACTGCTTTCCTCTTGAATACAAGAGGCGCTTCTAAGTGCCTCGTGTAAAAGTGACGAAAGTGACCAATGCAGAAAACACAATGACTATAGTTACACGCAAGAAGAGTCTTCAGTGTTGTGTTCAGTTTAAGTACATGGTTATGTGATGCATATTGACAAGTAAACATGGGTGTACCATGAAAGCACCCATGGTGAAGCATAGCTGTGCCTGACCTGAAAATTTTTTGGGAACATCTGATCTAAGTGTTTCATATTCAGCTACTTCTAAGGGTTAACATGAGTTAGTGATGCATCTTTGCCTTCTTCTGTAGCGTCCACTTATTCTCATTCTCTTAGGCTTTCTCTGTATCTTTCATTCCTTGTACGTTTGGAATAAGAGAGATGCCCCATAAATTCTTCCCATTGGTATGAGCAGTATCTGAGAATGCTATTGAATCACCTACTGGAAGATTGGCTGCAGTTCATTTTGTATGATGCAAAGCAGCAAACATACTGATCAGTTGCAATGGAGGGTCAAATCAGACGTGACAGTGGCCCGCTGTGGCCCACTTTGTCACTCTTTGTACCAGACCACACCTGCTCATACATGAAGGCACTGTCAAATGGTGGCCTGGGATTGTCCCGGGCCATCTCGGTGGCTAGCCCAGGCTCTCCCCTCAGGAAACCTTTGAAGTCACAGCCCAGGCTAAGACATGGCTGACCAGGTCAAAGTGGGGCACAGTGGACTATCATATCTGTTCAGGCAGGCAGACATGGCCCGAGACGGGTCTGCCATGGCCTGTCACCATGGCTGACTGTCATTAGCCACTATGGCTGTCCATCATGGTGGGGGTGGGGTGCCAGGTGCAGGGCAAGGGCAGGGCCAGCTGGCCAGCAGCATGTTTCCCCAGAAGCGCTGAAGTAAAGCACTGAAGACAGCCAGCGCTGAAGCCGCCAGACCGCCGTGCTGCAGCCACCGCCGCCCAGAGCGCAAAAGGTAGGCAATCCCTGGGTGGGGGGGTAGGGTGATCCCTGGGGTGGGGTGTGTGTTAAACCACCTCCCACCCCAGGGATCGCCCTAGTACCTGCTGGTGCGGGCTCCGGGTCGCCGCCGCTGGCATGGCGGCGGCCTGGAGCCCGCACTAGCAGGGACTTCTTCAGGTAAATTTTTTTTTAAAAAAAAATCCAGGCTAGGCTGGGTGGGTGGGGGCGTCCCCCCTTCCACCCGCACAGTCTGGGAGGGGGAGGGGGGAGGTATTGTTTTTTTCCCCCATTGATTTCAATGGGGACAGTTCCCCATTGAAATCAATGGAAAAATACCGGTACCGGTATACCGGTTCTAATCTGGCAAACTGTTTTTTGGGAAACCGGTGTCCGGTAAAACCGATATCCGTTTTTTTGCCTGAAGTTCCACTCCTACTAATAATCATAAAATTCAGAACTATAAGAGTGTAGCAGAAAGTTACTTTGGAAGGAAAGAAATGCAGTTAACAAGTCTTTTTACAGTATCAAGAATCATTCTAAGTGAAGAATTTCAAAGCATATCAGGGCTATATTTTGAATAGCAGGGTTTTATTCGAGGGTTCAAGGAAACATTTAGGATTCAAGGAAATATTTGCGAAGCAATCTTCATAGATAACCCAGAAAAAGGACAGATTTATAGACAGGGATGTTTTCTTCCTGGTTTTACGTTATCTTAAATTGTCTGCCTTTCATCCCACCAAGAAGACAGTTATCTCACATCTCTTAAATGGCTGCAGAGCAGTGCTCCACACTTTCAAACAAATTCTGTTTCCAGCAATGGTGGTAAAATCTTGGGAATGGAGGGGCAGTTATTCCTGCATATGATATATCAGTATTGCAAGATCTTTTGGGCTGAATCACATTATATCGTGTAAATAGGAAATAACTTTTAAAATTAAAAATATGATTGACTTGTGGCATTTGAAGCATTTATGCAAGCATTAACTAATTAATCTTTGCCACTTCCCTTCCCGTAATCGATTATTAAGCATTATTATGTTATTATGATCCCCTGGGTAACATGATTAATCTAAATACAAATGTGAGCCCAGAGTAAACAGTACATTCAGTAGACTTGCCTTTTAGCTAAATTATTCTGTCCTGTATACTTTATATAGATATTTGGCTGCAATAGTTCCAGTACAGTTTTCTTTCATTCAGTGTACTATGTATACTCTTGCTGCTGATTTTTGAACCTGAATACAGTCAGACTGGCTTGGCATTCACTGAAGCACATTATTTAACAGGAGTCAATTTCAATGCAGAGGAACTGGAAAACCTTACTGGGAAAGTCTGCCGGCTAAAAACTGTAGCTGTTCCCTCAGCCTTCTCCAGAAATGACTCCAGATTGTTATTCAGAAGAATGGAGCAAGTACTAAAATGTGCAGCACATGAGGAACGGAGGACAATGCTGAGCTGTAGTAAAATCTGAGAATGTGTTACCCCACTGACCACACTGTAACTTAGATTTTACATTTCCCAATAAAATCCACAACATAGTTAATCTGTGCTGTTGTATTTCAGTGCTAGAAATATTTTTTTCCATGTTTAACCCTAACTACTTTTCTTAATGTACACCTAACTGAGCAGTAATTCTCTTTTACAGTTTTACTACCCAGTCAGGATAATAAACATGGCTTGCAATACACTGGTGTATATGTTTTATGAAGCTAGAAAGTGGAATTGTGACATTAGTAACAACACCAAAGCTTCCATCCATTGGCTATTAGTCAATGCCTGAAATTCAGCCAAAGAGCAATTTCCTAGAACCAGGCTTTGTCACTTGTGGCCTATGGCCACAGCGCCTCACTTACATCCACTAGGAAATCATGTACTCTGCTGCTATTGACACTTTAAAACAATATTTCTGTCTTTTATCATTGAGAAGGTATTCCCCCAAAATATAAATTATTTCTAAAGATTGTCAGAAAGCACAAGGTTTTTCCAAAGCTCCCTGCACACACCATTAAAATAATTGTGGAATACACAGCCTGGTAGCTATGAACCTGGTCCACTGGTCAAATAGTTATAGGAATCCAGACTACTCATAAGCAGGACCAGGCCCCTGTTTTTTGTTGTTGTTTTTAAAGGAGTTAATTTAGTATGACTCCAACTGGAATTTTAAACACAAAGGAATGTATTCCTATGAGAGGAATCTTGTATCTGGCCTTCTCTTATTACAGAAATAATGAACACAACTCACAAATGGAAGGTTTCAGAGATAACTTAGAAGCTTTACAGAAAAACAGGTGTGCAGTTAACCATAGTTAACCATCAGTTCCTTCATGAGTTCTCAAAATGGCTCTAATAGCACATGCAATAAACCAGGCTGAACAAGCTGCTTTTCCTCCCTTTCATAGCTCATGTCACATCTATTTTTAAAAAAACATGAAACAGAGATTCTAAGTCAATTAGCAACAACCTGTAATCACGTCTAGACAGAATGTGAATAAAAGCAGTGGTCCTATTTGATATCAGTTTTCCAACAGCAATTTTCACAAAACAAATGTTGACAGGTTCAGTGGGAAGGCAACCTGTGTGAGCATTTTAATTAACATTTCTTTCCTGATGTTTAAAAGAGGAAATTTAAATATCCTAATTTTTCTTATGCTTTAGAAAGACCATAAAAAGCCCTTTCCCTCTGCTTTTCAGATAAATCAAGTCAACTAAACACTGCAACAAGCAACAGAAGTCTAAACAGAGAAGAAATGTAAATTTCAAAATAAATGTTCTAGAGTTTGCAGGGCCACCTAGAGTTTGTGGGGCATGGGGCAGGGAGGGCAGGAGGGGCTGAGGTTTATGGCAGTTCTGGGGCAAGAGGAAGATGGGGGCAGAATTCCCAGGTAGGAGAGCACCAGGAGAGGGAAGGGTGGGATTTCTGGCTGACTGAAACATGTCTGGAAGAAGGAAAGTATGAATTGGAAAAGTCTGGATAAAGAGGTTTTTACTCAAGGCCTCCGCAAGAATGTTTAATAGGCTGTTGTTGGCCACATCAGAAAAGGAAAGGGGCAAGGAAGGTCTCCCACCCCTGATGTGGCCCCAGTCCCTGCAGAACACTGGGTGATAATAGACATGATGGGGGTGCGCTATGACTTACTGTTATGTCTATTTCTGGCCTGCCAGATGTGGGCCCGTTGCTGCCCTAACCCTGTTGGCAACTGGCACAGATGAGGTCCCCCGAAAGATCCTGGGCTCATAGACTGGGCCAAGGGCCAAGGACCTCCCAGGCAGGCAAATGCATGCTGACTTCCAGCCAGGATATAGCACGGAGACTGTGCTTGTGGCCTCGATGACCTCTCCAGAGAGTTGGACCAGGGTCATTCGACCCTCTTGATTTTTTTAGATCTCTCAGCTGCATTTGATACCATTGATCATGAGTTGCAGGTGACTCGGCTGCGGGACCAGGCAGGGATGAGTGGAACTGTTCTTGAATGGTTCCGCTCTTTCCTGGCTGGGAGAATCCAGCATGTGGTGCTGGGGGATTATACATCTTCTCCCCAGGGCCTCACGTCTGAAGTCCTGCAGGGTTCCATCTTATCCCCTCTCCTTTTCAATGTATATATGCAGCCTTTGGGGGAGGCTGTCAGAGAATTTGGTGTAAGGAGTCATCAGTATGCTGATGACACCCAAAAATGAGTGTTTTTACACACACATTTCTTAAGATCTGGGTGAGTGATTTAGACACACAGAAATTTCAGGATGTAACAGCAAACATGCAGGAGAATTTTCTCCTGCATGTTTGCTGTTACATCCTGAAATTCCTGTGTGTCTAAATCACTCACCCAGATCTTAAACATACGGCTCTTTGAACTTCTGCGTAGAACTTCTTCAAGAACTTTTGTGTGTAAAACATTCTCCTGGTAAACTGCTTTGCTTCAGGTAGCTGTGGTCACTTGGTTTCCATGGCAGCCTGTCACATCTACAGCTGCAGCTACTTTAGGCTGCCTCAAGGCAGTGTTTATTTATTTTGTTTATTTATATTTCTTAGCCACCCCCTCATGCCCATGGCATCCTGGGGCGGCTTACAGCATAAAAACAACAATTTATAACAACAATAAAACAAAGAAAATTCAAACATTTAAAAACCCACCTAACCCCCCCACCCCCACCTATTAATCAAATCCCCCCTCCCCTCCACCGAAGGCCTGGGAGAACAGCCAAGTTTTGCAGGTCGGGCGGAAGGCCAACAAATTTGGGGCCAGACGGGCTTCCTCCAGGAGGGAGTTCCATAGTTGTGGCCCGGCCACCAAGAATGCCCTCTCCATCATGGCCCCCCACTTTACACAGGAGACCTCCAAGAAGGCACCCCGGCAGACTGAAGGGGTCGCTCTGGGGTGCGGAAGGTGAGGTGGTCCCTGAGATATGAAGGGCTAAGACCATATAGGGCTTTATAGGACAAGTCCAGCACCTTGAATCTGGCTCGGTACGTGATAGGCAGCCAGTGCAGCACGGGGAGCATGGGAGTGATATGCTCCCATTGGCCCATCCCCATCAGGAGACGAGCCGCCGCGTTCTGCACCAGCTGCAGCCTCCAAACCAGCATCAGGGGAAGCCCCACGTAGAGCACGTTGCAGTAGTCCAGCCTTGAGGTGATGAAGGGATGGATAAGGGTGGCCAGGTCAGGTTTGGAAATATTAGGGATGTGCAAACGCGATTCGGAAGTTCAGAGTTCGGACCGAACTCAAATAGTTCGGTCGACCGAACCAAGCTTTTGAACCGAACTCGATTTTCGAACTGAACCGAACCAAATTTCCGAACTCAGTTCTGTTCGCACATCCCTAGGAAATATATGGATGCAGCCTCCGCACCACATACAGCTGGCGGAAGGCAGCCTTAGCCACCAACTTCACCTGTCAATCTAGACGGAGGTCTGAATCCAGCATTACTCCCAGACTCCAAACCTGCTGGGCTACAGGAGAGCGGACCCCCTCTATGACGGGAGCTGACACCTCCCTCACCCTACCCACCACCATCACCTCCGTCTTATCGGGATTGAGTTTCAGTCTGCTCTGCCATAACCAATCCACTACGGCCTCCAAACATTGGGACAGTACTTAGACAGCAGGACCTGGGTCAGTTAAAAAGGAGAGGTAAAACTGGGTGTCATCAGCATATTGGTGGTAACGCACACCAAACCCTCTCATGATCTCTGCATATATACATTAAACAATCATGGAGACAGAATAGAACCTTGCAGAATGCCACAATCCAGGGTCCGGGGGCTGGAAGATTCAGCCCCCAGGACAACCTGCTGGCTTCTCCCTGAGAGGAATGATCGGAACCATCCAAGGACAGTCCTGTCCAGACCCCCCAGGACTCGCAATCATCTCAACAGCAGCCCATGGCCCACCGTGTCAAAGGCGGCCGAGAGATCTAGCAGGATCAGAAGTGTTGAGCGTTCTGCATCCAGCTCTCAGCGGCAGTGGTGTAGTGCTAAATTGAGAAGTGCAGGAGCTTATGAAGTTGGTGGGTCACTAAGGCTGGCAAGTCTAGGGGTGGAGTCTAGCCTAGGGGTGGAGCCAGGGAAACAGTAGGCAGAAAAACCACACATAAACCAGAAAACCACACATAAACCAGCGACCCCCACTCCCCACACCATGTCCCCATGTGCCCCCATTCTCCCACCATGTCCCCATGTGCCTCCAGAAAACCACACATAAACCAGAAAACCATGTGCCCCCAGAAAACCACACATAATGGCTCTGATTGTGCCACAAGGCACTCATGTATAGCTTCCTAACCCTACTGTGCTTGAACCCCATGTAATAACATAACTCTCCCAAAAGGTGTGGGTGATTAATCTTTTGTTAATCAGTAAGGGCATAAAATGATATGATTATATATGAAATATTCTCCTGTATTCTGCAATACTGACACAACACACCAATGCAACTATTTACAGTATATTTATTCACAGGAACTTTCTTAG
>QEPC01001041.1:8889194-8950358 GCA_003113815.1 Sphenodon punctatus | reverse complement strand
AGCGTTAGTGATTTAGTTTTAGTGTTTGTAGGAGTAGGCCTGTGTACTTATTAGATAATCCATTTAGTTCATAGCATTTAGAATAGTTAATAGCAGTTAGATTTAGTGTAGATAGATACATATAATATTAGATAAAAAATAATAATAAAAAACCCATATAAAAACAAAAAAACCAAATAAAAAACAAAAGCAAACCATATAAAACCCAATAAAAAAACAAAAAAACATATAAAAAACAAAAAAACGCCCATAACATTTCCTGAATGGCCGAACGGCCGAACCGAACAGCCAAACAGCCAAACTAAACCGCCTAACGGCCTAACCAAATGGCCTGTTCAGACGACCAAACCGAACAGCCAAACCCGAACTCAGCAAACTAACCGAACGGACGAACCAAACGGATGAACCGAACGCAGCCGAACTGAACAGATGAACTGAACGCAGCCGAACCGAACGACCGAACCCGAAGCGCGATCTGTTCGCCCATCCCTAATGGGCTGTGTTCACCAGAGATGGTCTGAGGTGCTTTGGGGGGCTGTGGCATACCCCCTCCACCTCAGCTGAGCAGTGAGCTGGGCCAGGAAGTGCACCAGGACCAGTGGCTGGAGGAGCAGCGGGAGCAGTGGCACAGCCGGGCAAGTGAGTCAGCCCGGGAAACATGCAGGGGCAAGAGCTTTCTAGAAAGTCCTGCATTTTCAGGCATTCAGGTGATAGGGGCCAGGTAAACCCATCGGGTGCCGGCTGGGTGTGCCCAAAATTGTGGGTATTACCTATGAATATAAGGAGCTGCCTAACTGAGTCAGACCAATGGTCCATTTTAGCCCAGTATTGTCATAACCTGACACCATAGCAGGGTTTCCAATCCGGCTCTTCTGGGTCTCTGGCAGAGGCCTTACCCAGGCGTGCTACCAAGGATCCTGAATCAGAGATGCCGCGGATTGAACTTGGGACCTTATACATGCAAAGCATGTGCTCTACCATGCCACCTGAGCCATGGGTTGCAAATGCACTACCCACTGCACCCCTATGTAAGACCAGTTTTGCTAGGCATTTGGTGGGTGGAGATATGCTTTAGGGGGTGTTGTTTTAGGCTGAGAGTTACATTTATGCTGAATTTTCTTTGTGTGTTGCAACTTCTCCGGCTCTTCTCCATCTTTTTTGTTTTCACCCACTGATGGGCTTTTATGAATCTCTAAAAGTTAAGTGTATTGTATGACTGATACATACTCACATGATGTTGTTTTGTGAGTTGTTTTGTGTCGGGACTGGGGGGGAGGGGGTTGTGTTGGGTGAAGGGTATATTGAGTGGTGGTTTTTTTGAGGGGGGGGCCAGCACCAACCCCTGGGGGCAGCAGGGGAAGGTGCTGGGGGAGGTGGGGTTAGGATGGGTGTGTGTGTGTGTGTGTGTGTGTGTGTGTGTGTGTGNGTATATTGAGTGGTGGTTTTTTTGAGGGGGGGGCTCAGCTCCAACCCCTGGTGGGAGATGGGGAAGGTGCTGGGGGAGGGGGGGTTAGGATAGGGAGGGGGGGTGATTTTGGAACACTGTGATAATTTTTGTGTTGGTCCATATTGGACATTGCTATTGTTATTTATTGTGAATATTGTTGTATTCTGTTTTTGCTTTGGTTGTAAGCTGCCTCGAGTTGCCTTTGGCGAGAGAGTGCGGGGTACAAATTAAAAGTAAAATGAAAATGAAATGAAACTTGACCCTTGGGATGGGAGAGGCTATAAATCCAAATAAATAATTACGTGTAGAAGGAAGGAAGGTATTTGATAAATGGTCACATTAAAATGTGGGGGGGGGGGATGGAAAAACAACCCCCAAAACCCAAAATGAATATTTAAATAAAACAGAGATGAAAAGTGGTTTGTCTCCAGTTTGTTGGATCTGATTTAAAGCAGACCAAATCCCTGAATATATCTGCTGCTGCTGTTTGTTTCAGCTCTAGCGATGATCCCACAAAGTCTTGTCTTCCTATTATCTGTTCCAAAGTGAATTAGATTAATGATGTTGTTTGGATTGATCTTGCTGTAAAAAAGTAAAAAAGAGACAATGGTTGCAACCACACAAGCTGTGAGGTCCCGATCCCTGCACGGTCTTGTGGTGGGTGTAATTGCCGCTTCCACACTGAGGGGCCAGCACAGAGAGCCAGGCAGACTGTCATGGGAAGCCGGGCAGGCGGGCCACTATCAGAGCTGCCACCACAACCAGGGCAGGCCGCAGCATTGGTCACATGAGCAGGCACCTGGCCCTGCCCTGCCTCCCTCCCCCAGCCTGACTGGGATCCAATTCCCAGCTGTGATGTGGCCATGCATGATGGGAGACAGTTCCCGCCGCTGATGGGCCCCATTGCAGCTGCACTGCCTATCCCTATTATACCCCTGCACCCTAGCTGTGAAGGCAGGTCATGATTATTCCCATTTTACAGATTAGGAACTGAGGCTAAGAGAGAGAGAGAGAGAGAGAGAGAGAGAGAGACTGACTTGTCCCAGGTCACCCAGTGAGTAATCTCACAGCCAAGATGGAATGTGGACCAAGTCCAACACTTTATCCACTAGCCTATACCAGCAAGCTTACTTGAAAGCTTACCTGTGTGTCTTGTCTCTGTTTACTCTATGCATGGTATTCATTGGCCAAACCATAGAATCTTCTACTTTTGGGTGGGAAAGTGAAAGAAATCAGTGAAAGCCTTAGAATGTTGTAGCTGATCCCCAGTTCAAAAATATCTAATCATTATTTGGCAGTTTGTATTGTTAAAACATTTCCCCACTCCAAAATGAGAGAGGATGATCTTTTCAGTTACAACAGCCAGCTCGGACTTAGGTGATCTAGATTCAGTTTCCAGACTGGAAATCACTATGGTTATCTTTTATAATTACATAACCATTATGTACACCTGTTTTGTATCTGTAAAATACAGCTAATATTATTTACCTCATAGAGAGGTTGAGAGAATAAAATTCATTAATGTTTGAGAGGCCTTCAAATATAAATGCCCTATGCATTTAAGAAGGGTAAGTACTGGATAATGCTTGTCATATGCTTATTTATAGCTTAAACAAATGCTTAAACAAATGCTTGTCATATGCATGTGTAAGATCTAAAACAAAGGCTCCCAAACGGTAGGTTGGGACTCCACTCCAGGTGGGATTATGTCAACTGCACATGGGGTTGCAATCCCAGTTGATAAACTTTGTATGTCTTTATTGCTCTCTGGGCTCACAAGATTATATGTCTCAAAATAATGTCACATCACAAGATGTTTGGGAACCAACAACCCAAAGGAATGTGGAGGTAACTGCTTCAATAAAAGGTGCTGCTGGGGGTCACATTGATGTATATGGCCGTTTTTAAATGAGACGCAACCACCCATGTCCATCCATCAATCACCCACCCAAATGCCCATGTGAAGGTGGTGTGGGTGGATGCATGCTCCCATGACTCAGAAGCTCCCACTCTTGATCACTCACAGAGTGCTGGTAAAAAAGCTGGAGTGTGCCGTGGAGGGGCAGTCAAAAAAGTGTGTGGGAGCTGACACCCTCGCATCCTCAGCCTGTATGAACGGCAGCAGCTAGCCATGTCAGCGGAGTGGCAACTAGCCATGACAGCGGAGTGGTCCATCGTTCAGTACTGTAGGTGGGGAAACAGCCTTTGCAAGGCACAAGAACCAGCTGGGAATGCAGGGGAGCCTGAGTTGGTCGGCTGGGGCATGTCACTTTCAAAGGCCATCCCTGCCTGTTTCCCCCTCCCCCGTGGTCTGTGGCAGAGCAGTGTGTGGGAGCTGCTGCAGTACCCACCCAGGAAACTGCCTGTTAGACTCCCTCCCCACACCACTCCACCTGAGTGGGCATTCCGTAGCTGTGCCACACAGCAGACACAGACACACCACAGCCCAGTCATGCTCGTTTAAAAACAGTCGCTATTTCTACAGACATACCAATTCTCCATCCATGAATTTGCCAGTAAAGGAGAAGATATGTCTGGGGCAGGGATGATGCCAAATGATAGCAAGGGGTAGTCGGACTTCCAGCCCCAATATATTTCCCACTACTCCTTGTTTTGCCCCCTCCCCAACCAGAGAAATCAAATAGCTTCACATTGTATATAGCAAAATCGTTGCTACTTCAATAATGGTCTTTGCTACCCCTGTGCTCCCCTGACCTAATTATTCTAGCCCCATCCCTGGTGTGCACTGTGAGTTTTGCTGTTACTCAGTGTTCAAATGTATGACTAGAAATTCACCTTTTTTGTTTCTACACATAACTTCTCCTTGCACTTGAATTGAGACACAAACCTTTCATGCCCTGTCCTATATCCTGTGGAAGAACTTTCAGGATTAAGTCTCGAGGGGTTACTGCCTCTGTAATCTGTATAGCTAACAGCACAACATTCTCAAGAGTCTAGTGTATTTTGAACGCTCTCTGGACAGAGCAACAGGCAGCCCAGGCATTCTGCCTGACAAAGAAGATCCACGGGAAAGAGAAGATACATGCACATGACATAAGTAAAATTTAAAACGAGCATATCCCTAAATCATTTGTTTAAGCTATAAATAAAGTCAGATTCAGGAGACAAAGCTGTGCAGTTACACAGTTACAGTTTTTCAAAGGTCTAAACTAGCAGGATGCAAGGGCACATATGGGGAAAACATGATGTGTTTGGGAGGATAGGATTACAGTAATTCACATTTCTACGATCTGTGAGCAGAAGAGTTGAATGCATATATTTACAAAGTGCTGAATGGTTTAGCAGAAAGAGAAAATGAAATAAAAGATGAAGATCTGTAAAATAAGTAAGACATTTACACTTAATAGTAGCAAAAAGGGAAAGGATAATTTAAGTGGAAATACCTACAGCTTTACTGAAGCATTTATAGCAAAAATTTACATAGGATAGATTTTTTTTGTGAACATTTTATTGACTTTTATTGAACATTTGGTTTGACTTAAATAGATACATTTTAGGTCACATTTCTCTGGAGTGTTATATTTGTGTGTGTGTGTGTGTTGGTTGCGTTTTTTTAAGAAAAATCAATTTTTAGTTTCAAAACTGGCTTCTGACCTAAAAGAATGTAGGAAGTTTTGTCATCTCAGTTTTATATATTAGGTAAATTTTATCTTTATTGTGTTTAATTTTCTGATCTACCATATTAGTCTTTTTATTTTTCATGGGGATTGGCCTTATCTTGTATGTTGTCTAATATATTTAAAATTGAATCCGTATGGATGAACTCAGTTTACTGTCTTGCAGCTGTTGATATCCAGTCTTATTTGAGGGTTTTTTTTAGCTACTTACACAGAATTGAAATGTCTCCTGTTGTTATAGATTCACAGGGCTGGAAGAAACCTCATGTGTCTTCTAGTCTAAACCTCTGCACCAAAGCAGGATTTAGATCTGCCTAAACTATCTTTGACAGATATTAATTTAGCTTTGACTTTAAAACCTCCAGCATAGAAGATTCTATAGCTTCCTAAGCAATTTGTTTCATTGCCCAATTGTTCTTACAGTAAGGAGGTTTAGCCCTAATATTTGTCCTAAATCTAGCTTCCCTCAACTTATATCCATTGGCTGCTGTCCTGAATACATTGAAGTCAATGGCAAAACTCCCATTAACTTTATGACTAAAGATTTCAACCATTCCCTGCAATCCTCAAACCACTTATTCATTTGGCCTTTAATGGGACTCCTCTGGAGAAAGTGGTTCGAAAATTGTAGTGAATGGGGCTGATCCAAAGCCCCATTGACTGGTGTGTACAGCACACACAGCACATGCAAATCACGTGCACCACCGGCATGGGGCTTGTGGCCTGAGCACAAACCTCGCAGCCGTGTGTGCACATGGAGGCGTCCACAGAGGTTGGGCTTGCGTCCACTGCCTTTTTTCTTACCCAGTGGAAAACAACTGTTCATCTTCTTTATGCATCAATGGGTGTTGAGTGATATTAATTATTTATTATACATTTTTGTAGTATTAATTATTTATTATTATTATTATTATTATTATTATTATTATTATTATTATTATTATTATAGCCCCAGTGGTGTACCTGGCACTGTACAATCAACAGTTATAGTTCCTTACCTCCAAAGGGCTTAAAATCTAAGAGCAAAAGGCTACTAATCACTTTCCAGTATTTGTTGGTATAAAGATGATTTCTTCAAAAACCTTCTCCCTAACAAGAAAATAAGCAACAGTTTGACTCTAATTCAAAGGCTATGAACACTAATTCTTTATTCTGTAAGGTAAGAAAGATGCATGCATAATCTATCTTTTTTGTATCATCTCACTGAGTAGCATAGAATATTATTCAACTACAGTAGTATAACTTAATAATAATTATAGCCATGTTATAAAAACGAGAAGTGATTTTGTGTTTCTCCACAAAAAGTCAAGCCTGTTAAACATTTTTGAAAGGTAGCCCCCCAAAATGAAGTGCATGATAACAATAATGATGTGAAAATCTTGAGGTTCATCTTTTCCTTCTTGATGTTATGATGGGGTAAAAATAAATGACACAATAGCCCACAAGTCACCTGCTCATCAGTTCGGTAACCACTAGATGTTCACCACAACCGCCACGGGGAGGGTGACCGCCTACTGTTTGACAGACACATCTTCTGGAGAAGGGTGACAATATGGCATTTGCTAAGGCTCACCCAGCTGGGCTAATCCAGGCTAATGTACACCCTCCCTTATGTTAGGTCCCACACAGCCTGTCATAAGGTCAGGTCCAATGATCAGGCCCAGAGGAGTGTGCTCTGTCTGTTATTTATTTATTTATTTATTTATTTATTTATTTATTTCGGAGATTTATACCCCGCCCCTCCTGCAAAAGCAGCCCGGGGCGGCTTACAACACTAAAAGCATAATAAAAACAATTTAAAACATACAATGTAACAATATTAAAACAGGGCTAAAATAACAAATAAGATAATAAATAATAGATAAGTGGGGGAGCTAAAAAAACCTCACCCTACCCTCCCACCCTCCCCAAAGGCCTGGGCGAACAGCCAGGTTTTACAACTTCACTGGAATATCAACAGGCTAGGGGCCAGGCAAGCTTCCTGTTAGACAACAGACAGGTTTGGTCAGTTCATGTTCGGATTGGGGTTTGGGTTCGGTCGTCCGAACAGGCCGAGTTCGGGCCGAACTCCGAACTTCCGAACCATGTTCGCCCATCCCTACCCAGGAAGAGATATCAGCATTTCCTCTGCCTTTATCTCCTGCTTGGGCTTACAATCTAAGCCAGAGGCTTTCAAAGGGCTTTACAATCCCTGGGTTTTTACAATCTAAGGGGTGGGGGGTGTTTTCCTCTTCTTCTATTCTGTGCTGGGTGGGTTACAATCTGTACCGGGAGGAGGGGGGGGTTACAATCTAATTCCTGGGTTTACAATGTAAGGGGAGGGGTTACAAAATACAATATTGAATAAAAGTTTTTTAAAATTACCCATGAGTTTTCAGCGACTTTTTCTCATTCCTGCCATGACCAACTCATGACTTTTAAAGAAAATTTCCATTACAAATTCGTAGCCCTACTCATATGTTAGGCACTGCAAGTGCAATGGCAGGGGGTTGCAATATACAATTACAGAATGTTCCCATAGGACAAGATTTACATTGCTGTTAATGAATTGAGCTGCCTTTCAGTTCTGTTACCTTTCAGGGTACTGTGGGAAAGTATCCAAAGGTGACATAGGTGTGATAGACACTGTTTACTAGGGGTGGGAATTCCGGATCTACCGGTATCCAATACTGCCGGTATTGGGTGTACCGGCAGTATCAGATTAAACTGGGTAAGTAGGGTAAATTATCAGATTCCCCGTACCGCATTTTTTTACATTGTGGCCATTCAAATGAATGGCCGCAATGCAAAAAAACAAACAAAAAAACCTCCCACTTTCCCTCCCCAGTCCAGGCTGTGCAGGTGGAAGTGGGGACAACCCCCACCCACCCTGCCCAGCCTGGCTTTAAAAAAATATTTTTTTCCCCGCGAAGTCCCTGCTAGTGCGGGCTCCGGGCTGCCACCGGCGACCCAGAGCCCGCACCAGCAGGTAGGTAATAGCCGGTATAGGTTGTACTAGGGTGATCCCTGGGGTGGGGGTGGTTTAACACCCCCACCCCACCCCAGGGATCACCCTACCTCCCCACCCAGGGATCGCCTACCTTGCGGTCCGGGTGGTGGCGGCGGCGGTCCGGCTCCAGCGGCTTCAGCTCTGACTGTGGCTGGCCGGCTTCAGTGCTACTAGGCCTTCTGGGGAAATCCAGAAGTTCACCGGAAGGTCTAGTAGTGCTGAAGCCGGCAGCCACAGTCAGCGCTGAAGCCGCCGGAGCTGGACCACCACCGCCTGGAGTGCAAGGTGGGCGATCCCTGGGTGGGGAGGTAGGGTAACACCCCCCCACCCCAGGGATTACCCTAGTACCTGCTGGTGCAGGCTCCGGGTCACCGCCAGCGGCCTGGAGCCTGCACTTGGGAGTTAGAGGGGAAAAAAAAAATTAAATCCAGGCTGCGCAGGGTGGGTGGGGGGTGCCCCCCCTTCCACCCACACAGCCTGGGAGGGGGAGGGGGGAGGAATTTTTTTTTTATTCCATTGATTTCAATGGGGGCAGTTCCCCACTGAAATCAATGGAATAAATTTGGTACCGGTATACCGGGTGTAATCCAGGAATCTGTTTTTTTTAAAACCAGTAACCGGTAAAACTGGTAACCGGTATTCTGCCTGGTGTTCCACCCCTACTGTTTACTACTTAAATCTCAGGAAATCTTTTGCTATGAGCAGACTAAGAAATAATTGCTTTTGTGGAAAACAGAAGCCCATCTCATATAGGATGATTTATATATATTGCTGTAGCTACTTTTTTGTTGTAATGTAAGGTATCAAAACACTTGAGGCACGTGTATGATGACATTGCTGTCTCCTCTATGCTGTGGACTGATCAATTACAATGATCTATGAAGCATACATGCATTACCATTCCATAAAAAATTGTATTGCAACTGACATAGATGCACTCGAGGCAAAAAACAGAGAGCTAAGAAGAGACTTTTAGCTCTGTAGAAGAATGTTATGCTTTGTTGATAAGTATAAAAAATGAGCACTCGGGTGTTACGTATTGTAAAGGTTGTTTTATTTCATTAACAGAGAAATCTGCATTAAGTCCAAAAAACAGCATACTGAAAAGCAGGTTACAGAGTGCATTGTTTTTAAAGGACCAATATCACATTGTGATGTTCATTGTTTTTTCCTTACTAAAGTATGAAGTAGCTCATTACTGCAATTCAAACACCATAAACTGTGTTGGGCAGGGACTGTGTCTTCTCAGTTGTCTGCTAGGTAAGCAGTTGTTGATCTCTACCTTTCACAAACACCTACTCAATCCCACCTACTGCTTGCACCTACTGCTTTTTAAGCTCCTTTAAAAATAAGCTGTATGTGTCACACACTGATTCACCCCTAAGCTAATTGTTCTCGGTATTCTGCCTGGCTCAGGAGCCAAAATACCTGTATCTGGTGCATCAGTGTAATCTGGTTCACACCAGGAAAGGGCTGCTCCTCCTGTCTCACACACGTTGTGCAGGATACAAGAGCACACTATCACCTCGGTCACATATTTGGGTTTCATTTCCACTGTTCCCCCCAAACTCTAGGGATGTGCAAACGTGGTTCGGAAGTTCGGGGTTCGGCCAGAACTCAGCCAGTTCTGACGGCTGAACTGAATGCCCGAACCGAATGCCCGAAGCCCCGAACAGTTCAGCCGTGTTCTGATGAGTTTGGGCGCATTCAGGTAGGAAAAACCTGGCTGGCAGGTTGGGGGGGGGGGGGCTGAGGAGCAGGCTTCCTGGCCCCAGGGGTGGAGAGAGGCTTGGATTAGCAGCCAGCCTGTCCAATCACCATTCCTCTTTTCTTCAGACCACTGGTTTGGCAGTCTGCGATTGGCCACGGGCTAGGTTGCACAGAGCCAATAGGACTTGTGGTAAGGCGGGCACAGCAAGTAACAAAAGTAATTGCCTTCCCTCCCTTCCATATCATTCTGAGCTAGCCACTGATCTTGTCAGCAGGCATTTTCAGAACTCTCCCTCTCCCAGCAGTTTGTGTTCCTCCGAATCCATTGCCATCCTCCTCCCATTTCACCCATTTCCACACATTTACCTCCATAATTTCATTTATTTAGATTAGATAAGATAGATTTAGGTGTTATTTTAATTTTTTTACCCCTCCCGGTGTTCTTTCTCCCTACACTCCATTGAATCCTTCCCTCCTCCCTGTATATATTCCATCCCTGATTCCCTTCCCCTGTTTTTGGATTTTTTTAGAGTAGCATTAGATTGATTTAGGATTCATTTCAGATAGATAGATAGATAGATAGATAGATGTAGGAGTTAGCTTAGTTATAGAGCTAGATAGAGATAGTGTGTACGGTAGTGATTCAGTTTTAATATTTTATAGTGTGTTTATAAGACTAGGCCATTGTAGATATTAGATAATATTCCATTTAGTTCCATAGGTTTTAGAATAGTTAATAGCAGTTAGAGTTAGTGTAGTAGATATATATAATATTCAAATTTTGATTAAATAAATAAATAAATAAATAAATAAATACATAAAATCTTCCTGTGCATTCTTTGGGTGGGAGAAATGGAGAAGAGAAGCAGGAGAGGCTGGTCTGCTGCCCATAAGGCAGGCAATGGGGCACGTGGCAGAGGTGGCAGGGGCCATGCCAGCGGAGTGGCAGGCATCAGCATCAGCCTGAGCCCATCACCACGCCCCAAACTGAACAGGCCTGATTTTGGCAGACAGGCTTCAGAGGCTCCCAGCAGTAGCACTAGGGGTATGGCTCGGCAGCACCTCCTGCCAGTGTCCTCCACTGCCACACAGGGCACTGGAAGGCCTGCAGTCCAGGAGACTGCGGTTGTCTCTGTTGCTGCTGCAGGAGGAGGTGCAGGTGTTTTGGGGTCAGATGTTCCTCCAGGGCCACCAATGTCCCTGACCCCCATTATTGATGTGATCCCCAGCAGTCCAGGGCTGGTGGATCTCACCCTGGCTGCTAGAGGCAGGGCCCGATCCCCGGGCAATGGCAGCAGGGAGAGGAGCAGCAGTAGCAGCAGCAGCAGCAGCTATAGAGGCATAGGGAGAGTGGCAGCAGCATGGTGGGCAGTCCATCAGCCTCAGGGTCCCAGTACTCCCCTTTGTGGGACATCACTCTGATTGCAGACAGCGAGGCAGACACTAGTGCTGCGGAGGAGATGTCTGGTGCTGAGATGATGGCTGTCCCTCCGAGAGCTGTGTCTCCACAATGTTCTGCCCCTCTCAGCAGCGTTGTCAGTGGTGTGTCACCCGGTATGGGCCAGAAGGCAGGAGGTTGCAAAAAATCCTCCGTATGGGCGCATTTTAATTTGGTGTGGGCGGATGATCCCAGGGAGGTGCAGTGCAGTTTCTGCCAGAAGGTGATGAAGCGTGGGCAGGTGCTCACCAACCTTGGCACAACTGCCATGGCGAGGCACCTCAAGGGATGCAACAGCGCTGTGCTGCTAAGTGGGCAGGCAGGGGCAGCGAACGCCTGTGGGTTCCCGACTGCAGCAGCCAGTCGTCTGCCTCCATCAGCGGGCAAGCATCCTGCTCGAACAGCTGCCTCTAGCAGCAGGAGCGGTATTGCTGCTAGGGGGGAGCAGCAGCAGCGTCAGTGCACCATGGAGGACCTGGGGTGGGGGCAGCTGCCAAGTCTATCGGCAGCTGCAGGACGTGGAGGATGGCGACGGCATGGCTTTCAACTGAAAGCCACACGCATGTTGGGGGAAATGATCGCGCTGGATGGGCAGCCCTTCTCGGTGGTCAGGGACATGTGGTTTAGGTGCCTGATTGGCTTCCTGGCCCCCAGTTTAAGCTGCCCTCATGCACCACCTTGAGTCGACAGGTGGTGCTAGGCATGTACCAGGCTTTAAAGGAGCAGGTGAGGGAGCAGCTGACAAGGGCTGGGGGTGCCACCGTCCACTTCACCACCGATCTGTGGTCAAGTAGGAACGCGCAGCATGCATACCTGGCAGTGATGTCGTACTGGTGGCAGGACCTGGAGGCTGTTGGAAATACATTCCTTTGGCTACATTTCCCCTAAGCACCTCATCCTGTTTGTTTGCTAGAAGCAGCAGGAGTAGACAGTCAGATCAGGGAACCCTTCCCCCATCCACTCTGTACTACTCCTGCTAGGACCTGATTGGTTAATCTCATCTCCCCAGGATGTTTCTTATCTCTTTGTGCCTGAGAGATATTCAGAGAGCTTCTTACTTCCCTCCTGACCACACCTAGTCTTAGGACTTAGCATAGATGTAGGCCTTTCCTATTCTACATGTATTTCTTAATAAAGCTACTTAATCTTAAGTATGCTTCCTGCCTGCTTATTGATGATTAACTACTCACACTCCTCTGTAAACTCTGCATTGGGCAAATCAATACAATGATCTCACAGTTCTTGCATTCCAACAGAGGCAACATTTAGGAGTGACAACAGGAGTCCCAAAGCAGGGTATAGGTGGGCCCTGCTTCAGGTGGAAGTAATGGATGACCCCCACATGTCTCGGAACATCGAGGCAGCCCTGATCGCCATGGTGAGGGATTGGGTCAAGCCAGGTGTGTCCTTCACCAAGGGGTGTGTGGTAATGGACAACGCGGCCAACATATTGAGGGCAGTGCATGAGGGGGGCTTCACCAGCATCCCTTGCACCGCACACACACACCCTTCACCTGGTGGTCAGGGATACTCTGGGCTTGGAGGAGAAGGGAATTGGGGCCGACACCCTTAGCTCCCTGATTGAGCAGGGAAGGAAGCTGGCTGTTTTTTTTTAACTGGAGCGTGAAGGACAGCGACCTCCTCTGGGAGAAGCAAGCAGAGCAAGGCTCCCCAGTGCACCAGCTGGTGCAGGATGTGTCCACCAGGTGGAATTCCATGTTCCTGATGCTCGAGCGGCTTCTCGAATAGAAAGCCACCTTGCATCAGGTTCAACTGGTGATGGACAGCAGGGCACCTCCAGGGTACAATGAGGTGGAATGGGAAATCCTGGCTCACATGGTCTTTGTGCTGAGACCATTCCTGGCCATGACAGAGACCATCAGCTCCTCCATGGCCACCATCAGCCAGGTGACCCCTCTGGTCCAGAGTCTCCTGAGGAGGCTTGAGGAGAGTCTCCAGGGGCAGGACTGTGACCGTCAGGGCAAGAAGCTGGTGGATGAGACAGTTGCCCTGGTGTGGCAACTGAAGGCAGGACTGAAGGAGCAGTTTGATGAGCTCCTGCAGCGGGAGGAATACATTTTGGCAACCATGCTGGACCCCAGGGTCAAGAGCTGAGGGCAGCGTGGCACGCGAGACAGCACTCTATGGGCACTGGCTGAGTGAGCTGGTGGAGAGGGTCCAGCAGGCAGAGCGGGCTCTTGAGAGTGCGCCGCAGCAGAATGCCCCTGGGGATGGTGGGAGTGGGAGCAGCCACCCCTTTCAGCGGGCAGGGTCTATCCCTGCCCCCAGCCCTAGCAGTAGCAGCACCAGCTGCAGGCTGAGCAGCAGCAGCACCCCCTATTGTGAGCAGCAGCAGTTCGTATGTACAGGCAACTCTGGGGAGCATGGGCCTGTGCACAGCAGGGCAAGCAGTGTGGCTGAGGGAAGTGGTGGAGGTGGTGCCCAAGGACAGTTACATGAGGGAGTACGACAGCACCTCAGCAGCAGTGGTGAGCTACCTGGAGGAGGAGCCATGCATCGATCCCAGCAGCGATCCCTTGGCCTACTGGGCTGGCAAGACCAACGTGTGGCCGGCCCTGTCCAAAGTGACCAAGGGTCTCTTGTTGTGCCCACCAATGAGTGTCCCCAGCGAGCGGCTGTTCGCCGCACCACCTGAGACTGGGGGCCAAGTGTCAGGGGCAGTCTTGGGACAGGGCTCCTCCTCAATCTGGGCTGCTGCTGCTGCTGAGGTGTTGTCCCTCCCTCCCAATGCCCAGCACCCGCCTTGACACCCCCCCCTCTCTCTCTCTCTGACTAGATGGCCTCGGCCGGCCTATCTGACTGACCTCATGACACAGGGTGGCATTGGGAAGCTGTAAGCCTGCCAGCTGGCCTCTAACCAGATGATCTTGGCCCGCCTATCTGACTGGCTCTCTCTTGCACTGCACAGTCTTCGACAGCCTATCTGAGTGCCCTGCCAAGGTCCCACCCTGCCTTCCCTACTGCCTCTCATGCCACGCTGCCTGTCTGACCACCTGCCCAGGTTGCCAAGATCAAAGCCTGCTTCAGCCTGCCTTCCAATGCTCATGACATGGTGCCTGTCTGAACGCCTTGGTTGCCAAGCTCGAACCCTGCCTCAGTCTGCTTTCTGCTCATGCCAAAGTGCCTGTCTGCCCACCCTGTGGGCAAAGTTGAAGCCCTGCCCCAGCCTGCCTGCCTCTCATGCCAAGGTGCCTGTCTGCCTGCCCTGGCAACCCTGGTTGATGTGCCCCACTGGCCTGGTAATCCCGCTGCTGCTGCCTGCTGGTCCATGGGTGCTCTGCCCTGGCCAATCCAAATGTGCCCACGCAATCTAGCTGCTGCCATCTGCTGCTGTATGGGAGCTCTTCCCTGGCAAATCCTACTATCCTGGCTCCATGGGTGCTGGGCACAGGCAAATCCTGTTGCTGCTGTCTCTGCTGTTCCACAGGTTCTGTGCCCTGTCAATCCTCGAGGCTCGACTACTGCAATGCGCTCTACGTGGGGCTTCCCTTGTTCTTGGCCCGGAGGCTGCAGCTGGTGCAGAATGCGGCGGCTCGTCTTCTTACGGGGACGGGTCGCCGGGAGCACATTACACCGGTGCTCCGAGCTCTGCACTGGCTGCCGATAGTGTGCCGGGCCAAGTTCAAGGTCCTAGTGATGATCTATAAAGCCCTATACGGCCTTGGCCCCTCATACCTTAGGGACCGCCTCGCCCTTCGCGCCCCGGAACGGCTCCTGCGGTCTGCCGGGGGTGCCCTCCTGGAGGTCCCCCGTGTTAAGCGGGGGGCCACGATGGAGCGAGCATTCTCGGTGGTAGGGCCGCGGCTGTGGAACTCCCTTCCGGAGGAAGCTCGCCTGGCCCCAAGCCTTTTGACATTTCGGCGGAACTGTAAGACCTGGCTGTTTGCCCAGGCCTTTGGGAGGGAGGGTGGGGGGGGTGATTTTAATCCCCTGCCTGTTTATTTATTCGTTTTCTAGCCCTGTTTTATTGATGTATTTTATATTTATATTTATATTTTAAGTGAATTTTAATTGTTTTTATTGTTATTATTGTTGTTGTTAGCCGCCCCGAGCTGCGTTGCAGGAGGGGGCGGGATAAAAATCTGAAAAATAAATAAAAATAAATAAATAAATGTCCGCTGCTGCTGCTGCTGCTGTGCCATGGGTAATGTGGCCTGGCAATGTAATTTCTGCTGCTGCTGAGGCTGCCACTGCTGTGCCAAGGGTATTGTGCCCCAGCAATCAAATGTCCGCTGGTCCTGCCTCTGCTGATGCTGCCTCTGCTGTGCCACGGGCTCTGTGCCCTGGCAATCCAATGTCTGTTGCTGCTGCTGGTACTGCACATCAGCCATTTGCTCCTCACTCTTGTAAGTAAGTAAGTAAATAAAGTTTATTAAGGACATTGACTTTCACCGTAGTCCACAAACATAAAACATAAAACATAAACATAAGTGATCATATACATAAGGTAGCAAAGCATAGACCATAATGTATCAATATACAATAAACAATAATGTGAAATTACATTGCTCAATTTCATTTTACCCAGGATCCTAGTTCATTGCTTGTCATGGCTTATACATTGCACCACTTATCTCGCCTCTCTATTACTCTACTCTACCAAGAAATCCTTCACATCTCCATACATGATCCACTAAGGCTTATGCAGTTGTCTCCATTTTTCCTTAAGCCTTTGTCTTTTTGCTCCTGCTAGTGCTATATAAGTATCAACAGCTACAAGATCAGACTTTTCAGTTAGCTTAGCAAAAAGCATACAAATTTTATCCCCTTCCTGACTAACCGCCCTATTTATCAAATCAGCGAGCCAGGTCTCTCTTAATTGTCTGTAGTATGAGCATCACAGAAGAAAATGCTCCACTGATTCTGGTTCCCCTAAACTACAAGAACATAGTCGCAAACTATATTTAATCTTGTTATACCGACCCTCCAATACTGCGGTGCAAATTAATTGGAACCGCATAAGACTAAAATTCCTCCTAAGTTTTTGATTGGACAACACATCTAAGTATTCTTTGAAGGAGAATCTCTCCTTCACCTGACCCAGCCAGGTGGAAACCTTCCACTCCTTAACCATGGCCAGATCTTCTTGTCTCACTCTTGTAGATGGGCACAGCTCGGATGAGTGCACCGGCGGGTGGGGGCTGGGTGTCCATGAGATTCACCACCGAGCAAGGCTTGTCCCAATTTGCAGTAGAGCTTCTTGAACTGTGTCAAGTATGATGACAGCCTGAAATGCCTGACCAAGTAGGGGTGCCGGCCACCAAGCCCTGTCTGGACTTCTTTTGCTGCTCCACTGATGCCTGGCAGCCTGCAATGCCCGGCAGAGTAGGGATGCTGGCCACCAAGCCCTGGCTGGGCCTCTGCCGCTGCTCCACTGATGCCAGCCAGCCTGCAACACTGAGCCAAGTAGGGGTGCCAGCCACTCCAGCCCCAGGACCCACCATCAGGCTTCCGGGGCTTATGTTCCAGGCAGGGAGGGCTGTCCATTCACTTCATCCAGAAGCTGCCACTGCTGTCCCAGGACCCAGGATCAGGGTTCTGGGGCCTACAGAACAGGCAGGGAGGGCTGTCATTCCATGTAATTCAGAAACTGTCACTCTAGTCCCAGGACCCACAGTCAGGGACTAGAGTGGCAGTTTCTTGGGCCGTCATTCCACTCACAGGGAGCTATCATTCCACCGCATCAAGAAACAGCCAGCCACTCCAGCCCCAGGACCCACCATCAGGGTTCTGGGGCCTACGTTCCAGGCATGGGGGGCTGTCCATCCACGTAATCCAGAAGCTGCCTCTCTAGTCCCAGGACCCACCATCAGGGTTCTGGGGCTGTCATTCTGCTCACAAGCTGTCATTCCACTGCATCAAGAAACAGCCAGCCATTCCAGCCCCAGGACCCACTCTCAGGATTCTGGGGCCTAAATTACAGTGAGGGTTGTCATTCCACATCATCCAGAAGCTGCCACTCTTAGGGATGTACGAACTCGGTTCGGAAGTTCAGAATTCGACTGAACTCAAATAGTTCGGTCAACTGAACCAAACTTTCAAACCGAACTTGATTTTCAAACCAAACCGAATTTCCAAACTTGGTTCTGTTCGCACATCCCTAGCCGCTCTAGTCCCAGGACCCACCAACAGGGTTCTTGGGCTGTCATTCCACTCACAGGGAGCTGTCATTCCACCGCATCAAGAAACAGCCAGCCACTCCAGTTCCAGGATCCACACTCAGGGATCCACCCTCAGGGAGGGCTGTTGTTCCACACCATCCAGAAGCTGCCACTCTAGTCCCAGGACCCACCGTCAGGGTTCTGGGGCCATCATTCAGCTCACAGGGAGCTGTCATTCCACCACATCAAGCAGCAGCCACTCCAGCCCCAGGACCCACCGCCAGGGTTCTGGGGCCTACGTTCCAGGCAGGGAGGGTTGTCATTCCACTTCACTGTCTACCAATGCTCCACCAATGCCAGTCAGTCTACATTCCAGACAGGGAGGGCTGTCATTCCACTTCATCCAGAAGCTGCCACTCCAGTCCCAGAATCCATGGTCAGGGTTCTGGGGCCATCATTCCGCTCACAGGGAGCCATCATTCCACCTCATCAAGGAACAGCCAGCCACTCCAGTTCCAGGACCCATCATCAGGGTTCTGGGGTCTACGTTCCAGGCAGGGAGGGCTGTCGTTCCACTTCACTGTCTGCCAATGCTCCACCGAAGTCAGCCAACCTACATTCCAGACAGGGAGGGCTATCATTCCGCTTCATCCAGAAGCTGCCACTCCAGTCCCAGGACCCACCATCAAGGTCATCTGGCCGTCATTCCAATCACAGAGAACCGTCATTCCACCGCATCAAGAAACAGCCAGCCACTCCATCTCCAGGACCCACCATCAGGGTTCTGGGGCCTACGTTCCAGGCAGGGAGGGCTGTCGTTCCACTTCACTGTCTGCAAATGCTCAACCAAAGTCAGCCAGCCTGCAACGCCCGGCCATGTAGGGGTGCCAGCCACCAAGCCCTGGCCGGGCCTCTGCCGCTGCTCCACCAATGCCAGCCAACCTGCAGCCAAGTAGGGGTGCTAGTCACAGTTACTGTGCCCTGGCAATCCAATGTCTGCTGCTGGTGCTCGTACTGCACATCAGCCATTTACTCCTCCCTCTTGTAGATGGGCATAGCTCGGATGAGTGCGCTGGTGGGTGGGGGCTGGGTGTCCACAAGATTCACCACTGTGCAAGGCTTGACCAGCCCCAAACCTTCCTGGTCTCTGCTGCTGCTGTGTCTCTGATGGCATGCCATACCCCCCTGGGCACCCCTGGAGCGCCCCAAACCTCTGCAGAGGCTGAACCTTCAGAACATTGGGGGCGGGTCTGAACTCCATGGGACTGAACCCATAAACCCAAACTAAGTTTTTGGACTGAATGTCCGAAAGGCCGAACATCTGAACTCCAGTCTGTTCACACATACCTACCAAACTCCTCCACCTGGTCTTAATTCTCCCAAACGAATGCTTTACAACCTGTCTGCAATGGGAGTGTGTCAATAAATCATGGGCCTGTTCCAACTTATCAATGACCCAGTACATGATGGGGCACATACCTTCAACCTGATTCTTTGCACCAGCCTTATGGCAGGGGATCTGTTGATAGGGGAGGTGTCAGAAGAGCCATTGTTATGGACGAATCATTACCTTCTGTGAGCACATCTCCTGGTACATGTCTGCCCCCAGAGGAGTGTAGAACCAATTTGGATGGTTCGCCCCCAGAGACTAATGGAACCTGAGAGGTTCCAGAATGCTCTTGGGGTGTTACCCTCTGATCTCAATGGCCACCCACTCATTGACCTCGTGGCATTATGGAACATCTTGCTGATGGGGGCCATCGACTGGAAGGCTCCAAGGCGTCCACTCCCTCAGTGACGGCTCCTCAGGCCTTCATGGTTTATAGAGGACCTGAGTCTGTTGAAGTGTGAGGGGTGGCGGTTGGAGCGACAATGACGCTGTTTGCATACTGAAGCCAACAGACTGCAACATAGAGCCAGTTTATGTGCCTATGCTGTAGCTGTATAGCCTCTGCTAAATCTCATCCAGTGGAGCTTTTCTGGGTGGTGAGGAGGTTGGTCAGTCCTTCCTCCCTCTGCCTGGAACTGGAGTCATCTAGCGCCCGGCCGCTGTGACATGTTTGTTGATTATTTTGCAGAGAAAATCGCTCAGATTCATCACAACTTTGATGCCACACTTATTGCAATGGGTGAACCAGAGATTGTGGAAACCCCACCATTTCTGGATTCATGGGATCAATTCCA
This sequence comes from Sphenodon punctatus, assembly GCA_003113815.1. Classification (NCBI taxonomy): domain Eukaryota; kingdom Metazoa; phylum Chordata; class Lepidosauria; order Sphenodontia; family Sphenodontidae; genus Sphenodon; species Sphenodon punctatus. The sequence goes on along the minus strand of QEPC01001041.1, from coordinate 8,930,830 downwards.
GTCGATGTCGTCTGCCAAGGCAGGGGATGTTCTTGGGGATGTTAGGGCCACCTTTTGTGAACTTGACCCGTGCCCATCCTGGCTGGTTAAAGCCAGCCAGAAGATGGTGGAGCCATTGCTGGCAGGGGTGATCAATGCCTCCCTTTGGGAGGGCAGAGTGCTGAGCTGTCTCACAGAGGCGGTGTTGAGGCCTCTGCTCAAAAAACCATCACTTGACATTGATTCCTTTGCCAGTTACCGGCCATGTCTTTGGTCACCACCTCCACCGCGAATTAGATCAGGGTCACTCAACCCTGCTAATTCTGTTAGATCTGTCAGCTGTTTTTGATACCGTTGACCATGAGATGTTGGTGACTCACTTGCAGGACCAAGCTGGGGCAGGCGGGATGGTTCCAATCTTTCCTGGCCAGAAGAACTCAGCGTGTGGTGTCCAGGGACTGAGTGTTTTTCATCTCCACAAGACCTCATCTGTGGAGTTCCCAAGGTGCCATTCTGTCCACTCCCCTGTTCAACGTGTACATACAACTGCTCAGAAAGGTCATGAGATGGTATGGGGTGTGGTGTCATCAATATGCTGATGACACCCAACTCTACTTCTCCTTTTCATTCGAACCAGACCCGGCAGTCTCAGTGCTTACCCGATGTCTGGTGACTGTGGGGAAATGGAAGAGGGTGAGATGACTGAAGTTGAATCCCGACAAGACGGAGGTGATGGTTGTGGGTAAGGCAGTGGATGTGGTGACTTGGCTCCTGACATTGATGGGATTCACGCTCCACTGTCTCCCCAGGTTCATGGTCTCGGCATGCTCCTCAACCCACAGCTCTGTCTGTATCTTCAGGTGGGGTGTGTGGTAAGGAGTGCGTGCCACCAATTACATCTGGTGCAACGGCTTCAGCCGTATGCTTCAAATAGTGATCTGTCCACTATCATCCATGTTTTCGTTGTCTCAAGATTGGACTATTACAACACACTCTACATGGGGCTACCCATGGTGATGGTTTGGAGACTGCAGCTAGTGCAGAATGTGACAGTCCGTCTCCTTATGGGGTCAGACTGCTGTGAGCACATTACATCGGTGGTCCAGGCTCTGCACTGGCTGTCTATAGTCTTCCGGACCCAATACAAGGTGTTGGTTTTGACCTATAAAGCCCTATATGGTCTTGGCCCAACTTACCTGTGGAATCGCCACACTCCCCGTGCTCTGGAGCAAACTCTGCAATCCACCAGGAACACCCTTCTTGAGGTCCCCCATGTGGCCTGGGGGGCCACTAGGGACAGGGAGTTCATGGTGGCCACATCTAGGCTGTGGGACTCCCCCCCAGTGGAGACCCGGTTGTCCCCGGACCTCCCTTCTTTCTGCCGTATGTGTAAGACCTGACTGTTCAGCTTGGCTTTTGGCGAAGGAGATGGGATGTAGGGGGTGGGAATAGAGAGGGGGGGAGGTTTTTTGTTTTTTTGTCTGCCTTCTCTTTTAATGTGCTGCCTGAATTTATGTGTTTTAAAATGTTTTTATGATGTAAGCCATCCCGGGCTGCTTGGAGCAGGAGGGGTGGGGTAGAAAATTGTTTTATAAATTACAAATAAATAAATAAATAAATAAATAAATCTTTCTCTGTCAGGATTCAATTGTTTTGGATAGGCTTTTAGCAGCCAGGGGAGAATTGAGTAGACTGGGTCACCAATTATAACAGGGGTCACAGTTTGCCCCATATTTGGGCAAAATATGCCCGTGTACTTTTGCCTAAATATTGGGGAACTATGCATTATAGCAGAGTTGTGCACACTACCGTGGTAACCAGCACACACACTGGTAAATAACCCATTTACATCAGCAACAGCTTGAAGTACAACTGAGCGGTATGCTTTCCTATAGACATACATCTCACTGTCATCGGCTGATGCTATAATATGGATGTGTGAGACATATATAGCTCCCATGCAGTGGCAGCCAAAGTCTTTCAAAGCCAGATATTATGTCATTCATGTTTCTAAATTGAATGACACTTGGCAGTAGAACAGTATTCACAGCCCTGCACATTTTTTTAATGATATTGCTAACAGTTGAGACACCTACACCAAAGTGGTGTGCAACTGACCTGTACCCCTCAGTAGTGGCCATTTTCCAGAGGGCAATGGCTACTCTTTTCTCCACAGTTATTGCTTTGCACATTGCAGTGTCCTAGCGCTGCAGATGTGGCTGCAGAACGTCTGCTACCATAGTGAATACATTACATGTAATTCAAACGTTACAGTTTTAATTGGAAAAAGTCCACATTTCCCACTTCCAGGGAGTAAGTGCCCCAATGGAGGCAAGTGCATCTGGTAACATTTCTATTACTGCCCCTATAGCACAACAGATATGCCAAACTGGTCTTGAATCACAGCACATGTGTGGTTTCTAATTTCACAGAATTTAAGTAACAGGGAATGTGTGTGCACGTGGTGTTGTGTGTGTGTGCATGTGGTGTTGTGTGGCTGCATGCAGGTCTATGGTCATGAGATTACCTAGCTCTCTCAGAGCTTCTATTTCCTCTTCTGATTGTGACACCATGATACACATCAACTGTATGACTTCACCCATCTAATTCTGCATTACACAACAAGATGAACAACAGTAAATATGTTGTTTTGATTCATAACTCTACAAATTCCTGCTCCTCTGTAGTCTCACTGCTGACAAAGGACAGAAAAAGAGGGAATTAATTCATCATTCAACTCAACAGGAGACAAAAACACAGTACCAACCCATGCAATGGCTTTATCACCCACCCTAGGTAGAATAACCCATGTCATTATTCTTTTTTGTTTTTTGTTTTTGTTATTAAAACTGTCATTATTCATTTTCATTAATAATTAAATTTCATTTTTTGCTATCAGTGTCATTATTGGTATTGGCATCAGTATCAGTACTGCACGAAACCGAAAATTTTGTTTTCAGTTTCATGCGATACTGATAATGACACTGATAATGACACCAGTAATGAAAAACAAAATTTTGTTATTGATTTCATTATTATACTTTTCATTTTTATTGTAATAACAACAACAAAAAAACAAAAAAAATTTCGCTATCGAAATGATGAAAAGGAAGTGTACACCCCTAACCCTAGGTATTCAATCAATTCAATTAATTTTATTAGCTTGACCCTAGGTACTCTGATACATACCTTGGCTTCGAACTCCACAACTCTCAGCCTGTATACAGCTCCTCTCTCACAACTGCAGTGACAATGCCTAGTACAGAAGGGAAACATTATTAAAACACTCATAGCAATGACAATAGCATTTGTCTAAAATCAGTTCATGTAATCCTGTAATATAGCACAATAATAGAGACACCATCAACCCCCAACCATACAGCCCACAAAATACTTTGAAAATTACCTTGTGTCCCACTTGCTGTACTGAAACTTTCCCTGGTGCTCTGCTGTCACTCAATATAATGGATCCTGTAGAAGGAAGGAAACTATTACACCAAATCCAGCTACTATAGCGTGACTATTAGGGACCATTTGTGTTTTTAAAGGAACAGACAAGCAAATAAAGACACCCTGCATTCATGTACCTATATTCACAAAAGCTGATATCCTCTTCAGCTATGGAGCATCTAAACCAAATCTTGGATTCTCCATAGCTGAACTTGCTTGAACTGCATAGCTGAAGGGAGAATCATCTCCCTTTTGCTGTGGAGCATCTAAGCCCAAAAAGCATGTAAGGTTGCATCAGACACAGATCACAGCAGCAGCAGCAACTCTTCCAGTCAAGACCATCCCTCCATGCATAGTTCTGAATGATCTATCCCAATCATGATCAACTAATCTGACCCTGTCCGAGGCAGCACCACCCCACCACCCCAGACCTACTAGGGATGTGCGAACGCTGTTTGGAAGTTCGGAGTTCGGACCGAACTCAACTAGTTCAGTCGACCGAACCGAACTTCCGAACTGAACTCGAATTCGACCGAACTGTTCGGTTGAATCCAAACCAGTTCGGAAGTCCAAAACCAGCTTAAAACACCAGTTTTGAATGTACAAACTCGGTTCGGAAGTTCGGAATTTGACCAAACTTGACTAGTTCGGTTGACAGAACCGAACTTCCGAACCGAACTTGATTTTTAAACCGAACTGAATTTACAAACTTGGTTCTGTTCACACATCCCAAAGGCTAGAACAGAAATCACCCCAGGCAAGATGAAGGAAAATAACAATGTATGTTGCACAATTCGCTGATCCGCCCATGATTAGGGAAGGCAATACAATCTGCTGCAATGTTAGTAACTATTTTGTAAGCTTTCCTACCTACCCTAACACACCACTATATATTCATAACCCTTCTTTCATATCCTACTACCAGCCCAGCTGTCCAACTTTCCAAGCACCACTTCATTAGGAGACTAGCCACACACCGCTTCCAGCAACATCCTACATGACTTTGTCCCAATTACGAGCCGGGAGCCTGGGGAACCATGTTTGGTGCAGCTTCCCCATCACCACCAGTACAGGGAAGAAGGAGCTTACAACAGTAATAACAAGGCTTGGTCCTGGGACTTGATTGTACCCACCACTATTTGCAGTCACCTCCAGTTCTCTGCCTTCCTGCACCTTCCCCTTAGAGGTGTGCACCAGGAACCCATGTCATTTTTTTGGGTTGTTTTTTGTTTTCGTTATTTAAATCTGTCATTTTCATTTTCCTAAATATCAAAATTTTGTTTTAGTTTTTGCTTTTGTTTTCTATTTCCATTTGTTTACAAACACGTTTTTGACTGTAGCGTTTTTGCTTTTCATTATATTTGGATAAAACATGGGGAAATTGTACTTGAAATGGAAGGCATTATTTGTACCAAGTTCCAGAATGATTGGATAAAGGAATCTGATTTTATAAGCAGTTGAATGATGCTATTTTGCAAAACTCTGCATATACATTCCTAGATGTAACTTCTTTTTCTCCCATCTAATGTGGATAAAACTTATTAACTCTATGTCCCTCCCCATGTTTAATATCTATGTCAACATTCAGAAGGATTGAATAAAGGGTCCTGGTGGTAAATGCAATTAACTTATAAATGAATGTCTGACTGTAACAGCTTTGTAGTCCAACCAGTGTACATGAACTTTGGCAGGACTGTATCTCAGACTTTCAGAATCATCTATGCCAAATATTAGAAAGATGTGATAAAGGTTCCCAATTTTATATGCCTGCACAGCATATGCAGAGAATGAGCCTATGCCAGGGATTCTCTTATGTGTCACTGTGGTATAAGATCGGGTTTTTATGTCAATTGGCCAGGAGAAATGTCAACCAAATATCCTCATTCTGTGCTGTGACCATCCCATCTTCTCTTCTCCACTTGTTACTGGGACGTTGGAAGCATCTGTTTAGGAAAGGGCCAATAGAGATTCTCTTATGTGCTCTGTCACAGTGCTGCAGGATGTGTTTGTGATGATAATTGGCCAACCTGGCTTTGTAAACTATGGGTGTGTTTTTACACACACATTTCTCCTGCATGTTTGCTGTTACATCTTGAACTTTCTGTGTGTCTAAATCACACACCCAGATAGTAAACATTTCTTCTGGTAAACTGCTTTGCTCCAATCAGATGTGGTCACTTGGTTTCCATGGAATCCCCTCACGACTGCAGCTGCGGCTACTTTAGGTTGCCTCGGGGCATTGTTTGTGTGAAGCATGCATTCAAGAACTGCCTCAGGACAGTGTGTGTGTGTGAAGAATGCATCTGGAACTCTTGTGGACTTGTAAACCCAGAAGATTGAAAGACCAGCACTTTAAGGTGTGTGTAAAAATGCCCAATGTCTCCTGATTGCTGGGATGCTATCTCCAAAGTCCCAGTTATGACCCTTCTATGCTCGCTTCGAAGCCACCACCGATTGGTACTGTAAAGCTGGAAGCATGCAGTAATTGGACAGTGAATGTGTCTGCCAGTCTGTTGGGTTGCTCCTCCCTCCTCCAGCCTCCCTCCCCCTGCCATGACAGGTGCCTGCTTCTGACTGGCACTCCATGTGCTGGTATTTATCTGAATAACAGTCTTCAAGGGGACAACTTCAATTGCTTATAAAATTGGGTCACTGTAGTTTAGCAGAAATGGCAGGGAAGGTGTGTGATACATTTCTGTCAAATGTCGTGTAAACAGGATGGAATATTAAAATGTTACAGCCAAAAATGCATTTTTAGGTTTATCAAATATTTTATCAAATATTTTCAATAGTTGGTACACATAGTGCCCTTCATTGGTGGTAGAATCTCCCCAAGTTTCATCAGTATTGAATAAGAAACCAAAAAGGTATAGCCAGAAATAAATTTTTCATTGTTTCCCCATTATTTCAAAAATAAAAATTTGTTTTCATATTTGTTTTCATTATTATTATTTATCATTTTTGTTGTTACAACAGCAAAAAAAATAATCAACATTTTCATTTTTGTTATAACAAAAATGAAATGCACACCCCTACCCACCAATTGGAAGTGGAAACCATTCCTGGATCAGGAGGAGGAGTCAGGAGGATTCATGGGGAGGGATGACCGAAGATTTGTACAAGAACAGTGACCAAACACACGCAGCTTTTTCATGTGAGAAAAATCATTAAATGCATGATTTTGAACACGTATTATAACTATCTGCACATAATACATCATGTGTGAATGGTGGCTGGTAGGGATGGGCGAACGCAGTTCGGAAGTTCGGAGTTCAGAGTTCGGCCCGAACTTGATTCGTTTGGATGACCAAACCTGAATCTGAACACCAACAGACCGAACCGAACTCAATTCCGAACGTTGAAATGACCGAACAGTTCTGTCAGTTCGAATCGTGTTCGGGTGAGTTATGGTGGCTAAAATGTGGTGTCAGTGTCAGGTCACTGGAAGGCCAAATGTGGCAGGGAGCGGGAGTCAGCTGACTCAGCCAGGAGCAGACTTCCAGGCACCAGTGGTGGAGGGTGGAGACTGGCTTGGAGTAGCAGCCAGCCTGCCCAATCACCATCCCTTTTTGCCTCAGACCACTGGCTTGCAGGCTGCAATTGGCCACGGGCTAGACTGCACAGAGCCAATGGGACTTGCGGTGAGGCGGGCACAGCAATAAACAAAACTATCTGCATCCCCCCTTCCCAACACCTTCTGAGCTAGTCACGGTTCCTGAACAACAGGCGTTTCAGAAGGCTCCGTCTCCCAGCATTTCCCAGCTCCTGCCATCCTCCTCCCATTTCACCCATCCAACCCATCTATCCCCATATTCTCATTCATTTATTTAGCTTAGCTTAGATAGATTAGGGGTTATTTTTTATTTTTACCCCTCCCTGTGTTCCCTGTGTTCAATCTTCCTTCCTCCCTCCCCCCCTCCATTGAATCCTTTCCCTCTCCCATATATTCCATCTCCAATTCCCTTTCCTTCCCCTGTTTTTTCATTTAGAGTAGGAAGGAAGGATTATTAGATTGATTTAGGTTTCATTTCAGTTTTGTACCCATCCTTGTGTTTTTTGTGATTCCCCCCATCCCAGATAGATAGATTCCCCCCATCCCAGATAGATCCCAGATCTATCTATCGATAGATAGATAGATAGATAGATGTAGGAGTTAGCTTAGTGATAGAGATAGCTTAGTGATTTAGTTTTAGTTTTTGTAGGAGTATGCCTGTGTACTTATTAGAATCCATTTAGTTCATAGCATTTAGAATAGTTAATAGCAGTTAGATTTAGTGTAGATAGATAGATACAATATTAGATAAAAATATTAAATTTAAAAAAAACAAAAAAAACCAATATAAAAATGAAAACATTATTTTGGAGGGAGAAATGGAGAAGGGAAGGAGAGGCCGGTCTGCTGCCCATAGGGGAGGCAATGGAGCATGTGCCAGAGGTGGGAGGGGCCGTGTCATGGGAGTGGCAGCAGGCAGCAGCAGTAGCTAGAGGCAGACCACATCACACACACACACACACACACACACACACACACACACACACCCCAAACTCAGCAGGCCTACTTTAGGGCAACAGGCTTCAGTGGCTCAGCATCGCCTCCTGGAAATGCCCTCCTCCATTGCCACACAGGGCACTGGAAGGCCTGCAGGACTTGAGGCTGCATCTGTCTCTGCTGCTGGTGATGCTGGTGCTGCTTCTGATGTTCCTCCATGGCCACCAACATCCTTCACTGTCAAGGAGATCCCAAGCAGTCCAGAGCTGGTGGATCCCACCCCGGCTGCTAGAGGCAGGACCTGATCCTTGGGCAATGTCAGTAGGGAGAGGAGCAGCAGCACAGCACTAGCAGCTACAGAGGGGGGCACAGGGAGAGTGCAGCAGCATGGTGGGCACGGGCAGTTTAGCCTCAGGGTCCCAGTACTCCCCTTCACGGGACATCACCGTGATCGCGGACAGTGAGTCAGAGGCAGACACTAGTGCTGCAGAGATGTCTGGAGCTGAGGCGATGTCTGACCCTCCTCCCAGAGCTGCGTCACCAGTGCTACGAACCTCTCCCCCTCCCAGCAGCACTGGCAGCAGTGCATCCGCCGGGGCAGGCAAGCAGGCAGGAGGGGGGGGAATCCTCAGTCTAGGATCATTTTAAGCAGGTGCAGGCAGATGATCCCAGAGAGGACAAGTGCACGCTGTGCAATAAGGTGATGAAGCATGGGCAGGTGCTCATCAACTTTGGCACAACTGCAATGGCGAGGCACCTCAAGGCATGCCACAGTGCTATGTTGCTCAGTGGGAAGGCAGGGGAAGATAGCCCTGGATGGACATTCCTTGTCAATTGAGGAGGACAAGGGCTTCCAGTGGTTGATTGGGTTCCTGGCCCCCAACTTTAAGCTGCCTTCCCACTCCACCCTGAGTCAGACCATGGCGCCACAGCTCTACAGGGCTTTGAAGGAGCAGGTGAGGGAGCTGCTGGCAGGGGCTGGGGGGGCCACGGTCCACTTCACCACCGACCTGTGGTCTGCCAGAAATGCCCAATATGCCTACCTGGCACTGACTGCACACTGGTGGCAGGACCCAGAGGCAGCGCTTGGCAGTGGCAAGAGGGGACCTGAAGCAGGGTACAGGTGGGCCCTGCTTCAGGCCCAAGTCATGGACAGCTCTCATACCTCAAGGAACCTCGAGGCAGTCCTGGCCACCATGGTGAGGGGGTGGGTCACACCAGGCGCAGCCTTCACCAAGGGATGTGTGGTCATGGACAATGCAGCCAATATTATATTATAATTATTATTATTATTATTATTAACAAACATTTATATAGCGCCAGCGTGTACCTGGCACTTTACAAAGTAATAAAATAGACACAGTCCCTGCCCCTAGGGCTTACAATCTGATAGACAGGAGCTGGGGGAGAGACATAGGAAGGAGAACAGAGGGAGAGACAAGGGGTCTAACATTCATTAAGATGCGAGGTCTCAAGTGCACGTACTTGGCTTGGTTATGATGAGAATGACAATATCATAAAGGCAGTCCATGACGGGGGCTTCACAAGCATCCCTTGCACCACACACACCCTCCATCTTGTGGTAAAGGACACTCTGGGCTTGGAGGAGAAGGGGATTGGGTCAGGCACCCGTTACTCCCTGGTTGAGTGGGGGAGAAAGCTGGTGGGCTTCTTCAACAGCAGCATGAAGGGCAGCGAGCTCCTCTGGGAGAAGCAGGCTGAGCAAGGGTCCCCGGTGCACACACTGGTCCAGGATGTCTCCACCAGGTGGAATTCCACCTTCCTGATGCTCGAACGGCTTTTTGAACAGAAAGTCACCCTGAATCAGGTGGAACTGGAGACCGACATTGAGGTACCTCCAGGGTACAAGAGGGAGGAATGGGAGATGATTGCTCACATGGTCTTCATCCTGAGACCATTCCTGGCCATGACGGAGACTGTGAGCAGCTCCACCGCCACCCTCAGCCAGGTGACCCCGCTGGTCCATAGTCTCCACCGGAGCCTGGACAAGGTTATCAGGGGGCAGGATTGTGGCCCTCCGGTCAGGAAGATGTCAGAGGAGGTGCTTGACCTGGCATGGAAGCTAAAGGCGGGCTGAGTGCGTGCTTTGACGAGCTCCTGCACTGGGATGAATATGACCTGGCAACCATGCTGGACCCCAGGATCAAGGGCAGCATGGCACGTGAGACAGCACTCTATGGCCTCTGGAAGGGTGCGCTGGTGCAGACAGTCTGGCAGGTAGAGCAGGCCATGAATCAGGACGCCCCTGGGGATGGTGGGAGTGGGAGCAGTGACCCCTCCCAGCCATCTGGGTCTATCCCTGCCCCCAGCCCTAGTGGTAGCAGCAGCACCAGCAGCAGGATGAGAAGCAGCAGCAGGAGGACCCCTACTGCCAGCAGCTCCTCTTGTGTGCAGGGCACTCTGGGGAGCATGGGTCCCAGCACAAAAGGGCAAGCAATGTGGCTGAGGTCAGTGGGGCAGGTGGTGCCCACCCAGAGCTACCGGAGGGAGTATGATGGTGCCTCAGCAGCAGTGGAGACCTACCTGGAGGAGGAGCCATGCATTGAACCCAGTATTGATCCCTTGACCTACTGGGCCGGCAAGGCCAACGTGTGGCCCGTCCTGTCCAAAGTGGCCAAGGGTATCCTGTCCTGCCCACCAACCAGCCTCCCCAGTGAGAGGATGATCTCCATCGTGGGGGACATTTGCACCCCATACCGTCTGAGACTGATAGCTAAGTTGGTGGAGCAGTTGCTGTTCCTGAAGGTGAACCTTCCGCTGCTGGGATTCTCCGAGCTGCCTCTGGACAAGGAGTGATGGTGCAGTGGCACATGCCATCCCATGTCAGGGGCAATCTTGGGATGGGGTTCCTCCTCCTCCTCAATCTGGGCTAGGGCTACTGCTCCTGTACTGCTGAGGTGCTGTCCCTCCCTCCCAATGCCTGGCACCTGCCCCTCCCCCTCTCTCTCTCGCTCATACTAGACAGCCTCGGCTGCATTATCTGACTGATCTCATGACGCAGGGTGGCATTGGGAAACAAACTGTAAGCCTGCAAGCCGGCCTATGGCTACACGATCTCGGCCCACCTATGTGACACTGACTGGCTCTCGCTCTCTCACACTGCAAAGTCTTTGCTAACCTATCTGAGTGCCCTGCTGCCAATGTCCCAGCCTGACTGCCCTACTGCCTCCCATGCCACGCTGCCTGTCTGCCCGCCCAGCTTGCCACCAAGCTCAAATCATGGTTCAGTCCGCCTTCTTGCCTCCCATGCTACGCTGCCTGTCTGCCCGTCCAGCTTGCCACCAAACTCAAAGTATGCTTCAGTTCGCCTTCCTGCCTCCCATGTCAATGTGCCTGTCTGACCACCCAAGTTGCCTAGCTCAAAGTCTGCCCAAGCCTGCCTGCTCTACTGGCTCTCGTGCCACGCTGCCTGCCTGCCCATGTTGCAAAGCTTGAACCCTGCCTCAGTCTGCCTGACTGCCGCTCATGCCACGCCACCTTACTGCCTGCCCTGCCAACCAATGTCTTCTGCTGCTAGTGTCAATGGTCCCCAGGCCTATATGCTGTCTGTGCCAAGGGTTCTGTACCCCAGGTTGCTGCCAAGCTCAAAACCTGCCTCAGCCCGCCTTCCTGTCTCTCATTCCAAGGTGCCTGTCTGCCCGCCCAGGTTGCTGCCAAGAGAGAGAGAGAGAAATAAGAGAGAGAGAGAGAAAGTCCACCCACTGCTTGAAGGAGAGACAGACACGATCCCACCCATGCTGTCACCTGCACTATATGGCCAGAGAGAGAGAGAGGTTCCCAGCTAGAATGAGGGAGATGGGGGTTAGAGGGGGAGAGATAGGTGTATCCAGCTACCCTGGCTGCCACCTGCCAGAACCAGGAAGAACTCCCATCTGTGCTCATGTGCCCAATGCCCATTGCCCACATCCAGCAGGCAGCAAACCTACCATATTGAGATGGAATATAACACACGTTTTATACATGCCTGCCTGCCTGTATGCGTTCTTGTACCTGTTGCTACCACCTATCGCTGGAGTGAATGAAGTGTGCATCATAGGCTTTAGGCTGTCATTCCACTATCCCTGAATCAGTCATGCCCGCCCCTCCCAGGAACCATCAACTAGATTCTGGGACCATGATTCCAGTCACTGGGGGCTGCATTCCATTCCACTGCATCCAGAAGCCCGGTGCCAGCACACCAGCCTGCCCCCTCCCCCCAAAAGCCTACTCCTCCGCACCCACCCGTGGATGTCCACTGAAGCTGCTGTAAATAAAAGCCCCTCCAAACACAAGCTCTTGCTGCCTGCTTCCCACTGCCAAGGAGTCTGTCTTTCTTTCTCTCTGTCACACCCACTCACACAAACACGAGCCCTGCACCTCCTGGGGGGCTTCCTGCTAGTTGAAACCCTGCTGCTGGCATAGTTATTTGGGTTAATAACTATGCTACATGGTGTGGCAGGTGCTGCTGGTAGGGCTCGACAAGCTGTATGAGATTCTGCCACCTGCCAGCCAGAACTTCAGCACATAGGGATAAAAGATTGGACAGGTCAAATGAAGCTCATAACAATAAATACAACTTTTATTAAAACTATTTAAATAACAAGAACAAAACAACAACAACAACAACATTCAGAAACCAAAAGCAAACATTCAAAGGAAACTTATAAAAAATGATGAGTCTCTGGGCCTGTCCCCCGGGACTTGGGGGAAAGGCAACAGCCATTGGGGTGCAGCACAGGACTGAGGGCCAGCCACCTGTGACTCTTCAAGCTCATAGCTGTGGGAGACGGCAAAATCCATGGCCCCTTGAACATCCCAATGCCACCTGGAGACCGCCTGGTGGTACATTTACAGACGGTCAATCTTGGCAGAGACACACTGGCCGTACGCCTCCATCTTCTGCCTCTCCACCTGGACCGCCAGCAATTGCTCCACCAGGCAGTTCTCCATGGTGGCTGCAGACCGCTGCACCTCCGCCACAAATTCCTGGGTGGACTTCTCCAACTGGGCCCGAAAGGCCTTGGCCTCTGCATTCTCCCAGGGCCCAGGGGTCTCCACATATGGCCTGGAGGGGGAGGCTTACATGGCGTAATTTCGGGTTGTCTTCCCCCCTTCTTCTGGCACCGGGGCTCCACAGCCACATCGGAGTCCTTCACCTGCCGCCTCACTTTCAGGCCATGCCCCTGCTCGATGTGGGTAATGAGCCCAGATGTGGTCCCCTCCCTCTGGAACCGGAATCTTTTGTGGCAGTGCTAAAAAGAGCATAAAAAGGTAGGAACATAAGAAGTCCCATACTGTGTCAGACCAATGGTCTGTCAAGCTCTCCCTGCATTTTGTCTCCACAAGTGGGTGGACTGGGTGGCCAATCTTTCTTTTCAGGGGACTTCCATTCCTAACAGGTCATATGGCAATTCATTCCCTGTTGTTCCAGTCCCCGTGCCTTATCTTGCATGTGGTGACTCCATCGCCTTTGTCATAAAACCTCCAGACATCCGATCTTGACCGCCGGAAGTCTGGGGGTGTCACTGGTGACCTCGGCCTAGGGGTCCTCGTTGGCCTGGCAGTGGCACCAGCACTGGGGCCGGCATTTGATTCCTCTATGAAATGGGAACACATTAAGAACACCAAAGTAATATCATGCATTTATGATGATGCCTCTAGTCCTCCCTCCTTGGGGTGCTAGGAATTGCAACTATAAAGCACGTGCAAATCTTGCCCTCCCAGGGGTGTTAGGGGATGCTAGGGATTGCAACTAGAAAGCCCCTGACTGGCACATCCAAATCCTGCCCTCCCTGGGGTGCTGTTAGGGAGGGATGGCATTGGAGAGACCCTGGCTGGCACGTGCTAATCCTGCCCTCCCTGGGGTGCTGCCTGCTAGGGAGGGATGGCAATGCAGAGACCCTGGCTGGCACGTGCAAATTCTGCCCTTATTTGGGGGTGCTAGGTAGGGATGGCAACTGAAGAGTGGGGATGGCTGGCAGGCACATGTTTGGGTGGGGGTGCTGCTTGTACTCGTGCTTGACTGCTGGAAGAACCCCACACACTACAGTACCCTCTGTCTCTGTGGCAGACATCCACTGCTACCCGCTGATGCTCACTGTTTGTGCCTGACTGATGCCCACCACCCACGCACACACCCGCATGCCAGTGAGCTCACTCTAACGGATAGAGTCTTACGTTTCTTGTCCTCAAAGTAAAAAAAAAGTTTACAAACCTGGCAGCAGTGGCAGCAGCACCTCCTGCGCCCGCCAGCCCTGGCCTCTCCTCCACCACTGAAGGTCCAGCAGCGGATGGAGGAACCTCTTCCTCCACCACCGGCTCCGCCACCTTGGCCTTCCCCCAGGCCTGGCAATTAATGGTGATGGCACTGGTGGTCACCTTCTTCTCCATTTTTTTTTATTTTTTATTTTTTTAAACATACACCCAACAGCCAACACAACACACAGAGCACCCACCAACACTCACCAACCAACCATACCAAAACCAACACACACCACACAGCCAAAACACACACGAATCAAAAACAAACACACAGTCAGCCACAACACACACTCTCACCCACACAAGCTCTGCACGCACTCAAATTTCCTGTTTCCGGGGTGATCATGGGCTCTCGCAATACTTTTCCTAAACGCCCGAACCGAACGGCCGAACCCGAATGCGGCGAACGAACCGAACGGCCGAACCGAACGCACAAACCAAACGCAACCAAACCGAACAGCCGAACCCGAACCGCGATCTGTTCGTCCATCCCTAGTGGCTGGATTTACTTTATGCATTTCATAAGATGCGGAGATTTTGAAATGCGTATTTTTTCACCATGTGTGAATGTGGTCCTAGTTTCCCCACTTACACTCCTCACTGGACCCAGCTGCCTCTAGAACTACTCCAGCCTGTAAAGAGATCATTCTTCCTACCACCACCTGTGTCCTTGGAGTTTCCCAAGTTTCAAAAATTAGGTTAAAGGTTTGCCCAAGTATCTAACCTGGGGCTCCTCCAATAGTGTCACCCAATGTCAGTATCACGCAAGCACACAAGTAGAATTTTCCATTTATAAATCAGATTAAGTACAGTGCAAGACTGATTCAAGATTGCAAGTCAAATAAAAGAATATAAAAATAATGCAAAGATTCATTACTTCTGTAGTCCCTAAGCTAAAGTCTTACCCTAACCCTGAGTTCATATTTCAGTCTATAATTCGCAGCCCATGTTAAGGCCAGATGCTATTACTCTTGGTTAGTTCTTGAGATGCTTTTTCAGTCCATAGTCCTTGCTTGGATCTTGCAGAATGAGTAAATGAATTGCTCTTCTCCCTTGATTGTTTATTAAGTACCTTTTGATGGTGTTTTTCAGGTATTTCTGGAGTTTCTCTGCTTTACCGGAAACTGTCTCTGAGATCACATCTTGCCCATCAGCACTTAATCTACATCTCCATTTCCCAACCCCTCTGTCTTAGAAAATCTGCTAGCTGGGTTTTGTGGACTCATTCACAATATACTTTTCAACTTTTCTTTACATAGTTCTCATATACAAAATTTGTCATGATTGTATTTATCTCTTAACGATGAGTTGCTTGATATCAGACATGCCTAGAATACATGAATATAGTGTACTCACGCAGGAACATGTATATTACATGCGTTCTGTGTATGTTGTTTTCACAAGTCCCATCACAGGGTGGACCAACACCAGCACATGGCCAGCCCCAGGAATGCCATAACACCCTATAACAGGGTTTGTGAAAACAACATACATGATTGTCGTATGACCAAACGATGCACAACTGTAACATTGGAAATAATTATATAAACTCTAACATATTTGGTACCATTGAAATGGCACTGGACAACTGACTCCAATGAAGGGGGAAATTGTGTGTGACATTGTTGCAAAGGAAGGGAAGTTTAGAAGTATATAGTAAAATGTAACACACACACACGCAAACCAGTCTGGTAAGAAAAAAAAAGAATTGAAACAGAGATGAGGCGATAATAGGAGATGCATGACAGATCACCAGAAGCACTTTCACAAGAGCAGTGAGCGCTTGAGATAAGTAGTTACCATTCTGCCATGCATGGAGTAAGAAACAGACCTGCTAGCAAAGCTGCAAGCACCCAGACTCCCACAAAGCAGCTAGAATTATGGATTTTTAAAATATGAACTCACGTTTGCAGGTAAGACTTTAGCATTGGGATTTCACAAGTAATGTGCCTTGCGTTATCGTTATATTCTTTTATTTTGCACTCTTGAATTGATCTTATTTTGTACTTAATCTGATCTACACATATAAACATTTTTCAATCAAGCTTTGGTGTGTTTGTGTCGCTGTGTGGCTGGAGACTGACAATGGGTAACACAGTAGAAGGGAAATCCCAGGTTAGATACCCAGGCAAGCCTTAGTGTAATTCTTATGTCCTGGGACGATCCAAGGGACACAGGTGACAGGGTGGTGACCTCTTTACAGACTGGGACAGTTCTGGAGAGAGCTGTGACCAGTGGAGACTGTAAGTGGAGAAACTAAGTCACAGTCAGTCTGGAGAGGGGCAGAATAGAACTCAATCCCATCACACGCCCACGCAATGCTGATTTCCAGGAGCAAAAGACCCAGACTTTATTAAGCAGCCAAAACAAACAGGGAAAAGGGATGGGGGGGGGGATGGAAAAGTCCAGCTGAAAGGCCCAGAGAGCAGGCAGTTCTGTTCAGGAGCTGACAGGTGCTGCTGCTCCTTCTCCATCTCCCAGGGCTTCTGCTAGCACTGGCCTCCAATTTACCTGCAGGGTTCCCGTGTGGGGTTAACACATTTGGATTTTGTACACATTGCTTTAAACTGGGGTGGAGGCAGGGGCAGGAAGCCAAGGTGGCTATGCCTGCTCAGGGAGCCCTTTGACCATTTATTCCACTGGCATCTATGATTCAGGTGGAACTGTGTTTGGTCAGAGCTCACGGACCCATTTAGATGGACAGGGGTTCCATGTTTGCCTGTTTTCATGGGTTTTCCAGTACCCTCAGCAAGGTGTGTTCCGGGATCTTCCAGAGCTCTGCCTGTGGGGCTACCCCTGAACAATCACAGCCTTATCCACTTTGCACATCTGGTGGTCACTCTTTAGATGGACAGGTCAACCTGGGGGTGAGGCGGGCTGGCACAGGCAAAAGTGGAGCTGCTATCTGTCTAGAGTCTTTATTAGACAGAGCAGCCACAAAATGGTCCCTGCCTCCAGCTCCTTCCCCTATGCTCTGCATGATGTAATCTTGTAGAAACAGTTTCACAATTTACTGCATCTCTTTCTTCAAGTCTTATTTTCTTAAAATACAAATAGCAACACTTTTATATTTTATATTTTGTTATTTAATAAACTGACTAGGAAATGAAGACAAGCCTGAAGTTCTCATAGAAATTTCAACTTGTCTTGAATCAAATTGAATGCACTTTTGAGAGTGGGGAGTAGGGATGGGCGAACAGAACGCGGTTTGGATGTTCGGTCGTTTGGTTCAAAACCCGAGTTTGGGTTTGATGGTTCGGTTCAGCCAAGTTCGATTTGGCCCTCCTGGGAGGGAGTTCCATAGCCGTGGTGCGGCCACCAAGAATGCCCTCTCCATCATGGCCCCCCGGTTCACCCGGGGGACCTCCAAGAAGGCGTTCCCAGGAGACTGTATAGGTCACTCCATGGCCTGGGGAGTGAGGCGGTCTCTCAGATATGAGGGACCCAGACTGTGTAGGGATTTAAAAATCAAAACCAGCACACTGAATAGGGCCCGGAACGCTATAGGCATCCAGTGCAGAGCCCGGAGCACTAGTGTAATGTGCTCCTTACGGCCTGTCCCCATCAGGAGAAGGGCCACCACATTCTGCAGCAGCTGCAGCTTCTGAGTCATCACCAAGGGCAGCCCCACATAGAGCACATTGCAGTAATCCAGCCTTGAGATGATGAATACAAGAATGAGGGTGGCCAGGTCAGAGCTTGAGAAATTAGCATCTGGTTGAACATATACCTGGGTACAACATGAGACCCATGTTTGCATATAAAAAAACTACATCCTTCTAGGATATGTTGGTGCATACAGGGACCAACATAGAGAAACATGAGTTTAGATCCTTGACAGGTCTCCCCCTTCCCCCTGGGGGCCACTTCAAATGTGGTAGTTGTGAAGCCTGTCAGTACAGCTTATCCACAAAGGAATTTATACACCTGACCCCACTACAGGTGAAATATTTCCCTTGAAATACTTCTCCGCATGCTACTCTGAATTGGTGGTTTACATCATTGCATGTCCTTGTAATCTACTATATGTGGGCTACACCACCAGAAAAGTTAAGGTGAGAATATTAGAACATGTGGGTAATGTGAGGAGGGAGAACACCAAGGAACTCTTGGTACAACACTTCATCTCCATGCAACACAAGGCAGATGATTTGAGATATATGTGTCTAGAAAAAATTCAGGGCAATAGGAGTAATTGCATCAAGAGATTACAGAAAAGACAGAA
This sequence comes from Sphenodon punctatus, assembly GCA_003113815.1. NCBI lineage: Eukaryota > Metazoa > Chordata > Lepidosauria > Sphenodontia > Sphenodontidae > Sphenodon > Sphenodon punctatus. The sequence continues at coordinate 8,912,426 of QEPC01001041.1, read as the reverse complement.
GCATTCTGGATTTCAAATTGGGCACACAAATTCCAAATGGGTTGAATGAAAATAATTCTTGGGCAGTCTTTTTGTGAGAAGAATAATCATTTGAAAAGTTGGGAATTTATTTATCATTGGCCGTGGTGCTTTTTGGTTACTTTGGCATGATATGCATTGTATTACAGAGCCTAGATATATATGGGTGCTCTGTGTTGAAATGTTATATATATGTGTTTTAAGGAATTAATAATGGAACTGGAGTTTAGGAATTATTAGGTGGAAACATGTTTCAATGAGCCATGGGTCTTATAGTACACCAATATACAGTCTGGAAAATGAATGAATGATTACAGGCTTGTCCTGTATGTCCACTACAGGGAATGGCATTTATTTAGGAATTCAAATTAGCATGAGCGTTCAGCTTTAGTTAGGCATTGAGTCTGTATGAGGAATAAGATATAGCTGAGCAAGTAGGAATGTAGAAATACATGGTGTACTTGCTCACCTTTGGATTCAGCTTTCCAAAAGCTGGAGGGAGTAGGGAAAGAGTGATAAAAGAATAATTTAAGATCACATTATTAAAGTGCTCCTGTCAACAGCTGAAGCTAATGAAGATGCAAGTGTGCCACTGCCCACTAAAGAAAAGTGGCCAGCCCTGGGAGACAAAGAAAATTGATTAATCTGCTTTGAGTTCCCTTGATGGGATTTTTTACAAGTCTGGGTACCTATAAGTACTCAGGGAGAGACTTAAACCTCTAAAGTTAACCACAACAGCATTTTCAGAGGAATAGGAGACAGCAACTAACATAGGAATTGCAGCATCATCTTTGGAGTAACATTCAGAATGCAAGTATGTAGATGTATGATTATCAACTACATGTAGGGAAGAATGATGGGAAAAAGAAAGCAAACTTCATGGGAGGTCTCTGTATAAGAGAGTGCGTGTGAAAAAAGAGCCCTATTGAGTTTTTTGTATTCTTTCCTTTGGGTGCTGGCAGATTCACTTATGATGTATAATATATTTCAGGACAGCAAGTGCATGTATCTATTTTTAAAGTGAATGTCTATATAGGAATTGTTATCTCCAAGTAAGTTGTGGTAACTATAAGTTAACATCTGTTTCATAATGTATTATGAGGAGGTATGAGACCTTCCAAAAAGTGCTTACAGAGCCTTCTAAAAAGCTATTTATCAACAAACCCTGATACATATTATATTCCTTATGTACTTTATTGGTGTATATGTATATAAGTGTGTAATGCTGGGGATTTTTCCTTTCCAGTTCTTTTTTCATTATCAGACAAGCCACTGAGGAAGGGGGGTTACCCCCCAAAACGCGTTTGGCAACTGACAGCCGTGGAAAGACCTTCTAGATGCCAGAACAGCAGCTTCAGACTGGAGACTTTATTTATACCCCTGGGGGTCTACCAATGTGCATGTATCATCCTTGGTCACATTGATTTTTCCAGCTTGGCATTTGTATTGATTGCATGGTCCAGTTGGATGTCTTGGTATATTTGTAATTGAGTTTTTTTATATATAAAATAATTTTGCATATAATTTGTGGTCATTTCCATATAATTGCTTGTTCCCCTTTTTCTTGTTCTAACAGAACCCCCAAACTCTGCACCTACAGGGCCAGCAGGGGGTGGATCCCCTCTACAAGGGGAGCCATCACCTCCGCTGCCCTACCCACCAACATCACCTCTGTCTTATCAGGATTCAGCTTCAGTCTCCTCAGCCTCATTCAGTCAATATGCTTAGACTGATATGTTTTATGATGCTTGAGGTGGGATGGGTTGCGGGATACCAAATGTGATAGATAAATAAAATAAAATAAATGTGTCCAACTGAGTCTGTTCACTTTTAGGTGTCAGTGGTTTAATATGGTTTCTCTTCCAGAACTGCTAGAACTTTAAATGATTACTAATACTTCACTTTTTTCCACGCAGAATCACTGGAATTGTCCCATATGATAACTACACCCTGTAAACTAGCAAATCTACGTGTCTCCTTTCAAACAATTATCAACGTTGAAAATAGCCCCATCATTTTAAAGATTATTTCCAGTGTTCATATAATTAACTCTTTATATATGTGCACTGTAGATAGGGGGTCCCATTTCAAAGAGAGAAACATGCCTTAGTAAGGCATAAGTACTGTGATTGGTTCCATATTTATTATTTAGCTAGTTTGAGCAGTTTGATATTAGTTTCATTAGTTTAGCAGCTAACATTATCATCATAAAAACCGCTAACAACATAATAAAAAATATAAAATACAGAAGATAAAACCCAGAAAACCACATAAAATTTGGTTATAAGACCTTTCTGTTTGAAAAGGCATTTGACAGGTGGAGTTAGGGGATCGAGTTGAGAAGGGGTTAGGGAGGGTTTGTATTGATTTTAATGTTTTTATAACTTGTGATCCACCCTGAGCCTCTGCGAAAGGGCAGCATATAAATTTAAACAAATAAAATAAATAAATAAAATATCCATAAAAAACCCCAAATAGCTACATACACATACCACATGCGCACGCACATACACACACACAGTTGCCATACAGGGTTGGTGTAATGATGGAACTTGCAAGAGGGCGCACCCAGCTGACCTTAGGGATCACGATGAAACAGGGGAAGAGTTGGCCTTTTGGATATATATAAGGCCCAAGCCATTTAGGTAAAAAAAAAAAAAAAAGCACCCTGAATTGTGTCCAGAATGCTATTGGTAGCCAGTGCAGACTTTGGAGCACTAGTGTAATGTGCTCCAGTGACCCAGCCCCTTTAGGATGCCGATCACCATGTTCTGCACCAGCTGCAACCCTTAAACAGTCTTCAAAGGCACCCTTACACAGAGCATATTGCAGAAGACTAGCCTTGAGGTAATGAAGGCAAGAATGACTGTGACCAGGTCCATATCTGAAAGAAAGGGTTGCAGCCTTCTCACCAGGTAGAGCTAGTGAAAAGCACTCCTGGTTACAGCCATGACCTGATGTTCCAGGAGCAGCTCAGGATCCAAGAACACCCCAAGGTTGTGAACCTGAGTAACGAGGGAAGACTGTACCTCATCAGAGATGGGTGTTCTTCCTCCCAGGTCACAATCCTGGCCAACTATTATCAATTCAGTCTTGTCTGGATTCAGCTTCAATTGGTTTACCCGCAACCAGTCTCCAATGGCATCCAGGCACTGCATAAGCACCAAAACCACAGGACCTTCATCAGATTAAAAAGATAAATAGATTTGGGTGTCATCCACATATTGATATAGCAAGTCTTTAAGAAAAAGGGCCAATTCAAGCTTTTATCAGCCTGGCTAGTGGAAATATCTTCTGCAGCCTAGAAGACATGGAAATTACTACTGACAGATTTGCTTTATGCAATGCCTGTTTTCTATTGTCATCCAAATTCAGTAATAAGTCATCTACATGTACGGACATCCCACATTCTTTCAGCCCAAGAAAAATGTAGTTTCGTGTACTTCATCAATCTGGTGACTGTAAACAAACACAAAACTAGGAAATCTTAGTCAAGGAAGATATAGTATTTTGTCCCATAAGATGGAATGACATCAGCTAGCAACATGAAGTAGAACAAAGGTTTAACTTGCAGCAGAGAAAGCGTATACATGAAAACTTTACAAGACCTGTTAGAAAATGATGCAAACTGCCAAAGTAGGCCGTGGGATTGCCGTCACTGGAGATGAATATTACTAGGCTAGACTTGACAATTCTCTATTAGAGATAGTTAAAGGATAATGAAATCAGCCCTGCCATGATTCAAAGGGATTATCTAGATGACTCACCAAAGGGCCCTTCCAACCTAGGCCTCTGTGACTGCCGAGATTCACAGATGCTCATTGACCAGCGCCCATAAAAATATAAATTTCTATTGGAAAGAAAGTGACAGTGTCTCTCAAGTGTCTTTCTTAATTATCACTGGTGAAATGATACCAAAGTCATATTAAAAGTGAGAGTATAGCTCTGTTAATGAGGTTATGAAAACATTTTTCTAAGCTGTAGTACATAAACAGCCACATATGTTCAGTTTGCAAAATGTTTAAAGACTGAAGTTCAAAGCTCATTATTTTAACTACTACCATGTGTCCTATGAAAGAATAGATGTTGCTGTTAGTTCCAAACAAGGAACATGAGCAGAATATGATTAGCCAATTTTATTATAAGAAGGGTGTATTTTCAACTTTTGGAAAACTTCACAAATGATATGATTGAGTTAAATTGGGGAGGGGGGGGGGAATCTTAGGTGTCACTACTTTTTCCACATTGCTTCATCAAGGGAATTAAGTTTTGAAGAAGAAGAAGAAGAAGAAGAAGAAGAAGAAGAAGAAGAAGAAGAAGAAGAAGAAGAAGAAAAGGGCTGAGTTTTAATACTGAGAAAGGTACAGGTCAGATATGTAGCTTGCATCGATCAGCATTGCTTTAGTGTAATTAAGAGTCTGTTTTCCTGAACATACTTGAAAGAGAAGAATAATGACATCCTTCCACATCTGTTTATGCAAGCAGAAAAAAGCAGAGGTTATTGGTAAACAACTCTTTTCCCTCCCCTGGTCTCCCTGTTTGGGAACTTGCAAGGAACTGAGAACCAAAGGGGATGGGCTGTAAAAGCAAGTGGCTATTGAGGGAGAGAATCTGTGAGGGTAAAAAGGAGGAGGGGCTAACAGTGGTTGAGACAGCAGAGGACTTCAGGGTGGGAGCTAATTCCCCTGAACAACGAGCATCCCCCTTCTCCAGCCCTGAGAATGAACATCCTTTCCTACATTAACATAATTTATTTGATGAAGTATGTACTGCCTTCCTTTTAATTCCTGAGCTCATGACATGTAAGCATGGGGTGAAGAGGAGTTAAAGTGAATTAGGAGCAAAGCTGCAGCTGGGTACCCAGAAAGTTAGGTGTTCATGAGAACAAGCCATAGTTCTCATTTGATATAGTGGGGGAACCAGAAGTTATGAATGCCCCGTCTTGTCTTGTTTTGTGGAATCAATTTCAGTCGGTGATCCCTGACAATGTGGGAGATGTTCTGGGGGCTGTTACGGCTATAGCTTGTGAATTAGATCCTTGCCCATCCTGGTTGGTTAAGGCCACCAAGGAGACAACAGGGCTGTTGCTGGTGCAGGTGGTCAGTGCCTCCCTCCAGGGTCTCTTATGGAGACTGTTGTGCAACCCTTGTTCAAAAAACCATCACTTGACGGTGACGCTCTTGCCAGTTACTGACCTGTCTCTAACCTTCCCTTTTTAGGGAAGGTTACTGAACAGGTTACTGAACAAGCTGCTTCTGAACCATCTTGACCAGGTCAGTTTTCTGGACCCCTCGCAGTCTGACTTTCGTCTGGAGTATGGCACTGAGACTGCACTTGTGACCTTAGTCGACAACCTGCAGCTTGCTTTAGATCAGAGAAAATCGACCCTCTTGGTACTGCTGGACCCATCAGCTACTTTTGATACCCTTGATCATGAGATGTTGGTGACTTGTCTGTGAGGCCATGCTGGGGTGGGCAGGATTGTTCTTGAAAGGTTCCACTCATTCCTGGCCGGAAGAACTCACTGTGTGGTGCTGAGGGACTGTTCTTCATCTCCCTGTGTAGAGTCCAGCAGCATTCTATTCTGTCCCCTCTCCTGTTCAATGTGTATATGCAGCTTTTGGGCGATGTCATCAATATGCTGATAATACCCAGCTCTACCTCTCATTTTCAACAGAATTAGACCCAACAGTCTCGTTTCTTACCCGGAATTTGGCAGCTGTGGGAGATTGGATGAGGGCGCACCGTCTGAATCCTGACAAGTTGGAGGTGATGTTGGTGGGTAGGGCTGAAGGAGTGGTGGCCCCCATCCTTGATGGGGTTTGCCCCAGTTTAGCTACTCAGGTCCGTAGTCTTGGAATGTTTCTCAATTCACAGCCCCACCTGGTGAGGAGCGCCTTTCACCAGTTACATTTGGTGTGACAGCTGCGTCCATATGTTTTGGATTCTGACCTGGCCACCATCATCCATGCCTTCATCACCTCTAGACTGGACTACTGCAACACACTCTACATCGGGCAATCCTTGGTGATGGTCCAGAGGCTGCAGCTGGTGCAGAATGCAGCGGCCCACCTCCTTACAGGGACAGATCATCGCAAGCACATTACACCAGTGCTTCGTTCTGTGCACTGGTTGCCTACTGTCTTCCAGGCCCGATTCAAGGTGTTGGTGTTGACCTATAAAGCCCTTAATGGCCTGGGCCCCACTTACCTATGGAACCACCTCACGTCCCGAGTCGTGGTGTGGCCCCTACGGTTGAACAGGGACACCCAACTGGAAGTCCCCTGGGTTTCCCTGGTGGGGACGATGGGGAGGGTGTTCTCAGTAGCTGCTCCTAGGTTGTGGAATTTCCGAGACATTCGGGTCTGGATCTACCAAAAAAGAGGTAGAGCTGCGTAGCATCGGCATACTGATGACAACGTACACCGAACCCTCTCACAACCTCGCCCAAAGGCTGCAGGATAGGGAATATAAGAGGGAACAGACTAGAACCCTACGGGACTCTGCACGTGAGGTTCCAGGGAGATGAGGAACACTCCCCAAGCACCACTCGTTGAGTTCTCCTGGTCAGGAAAGATCGTAACCATTCAAGAACAATTCCGCCCACCCCAGCCCGGTCCTGTAGATGGGCCACCAACATCTCATGGTCAATAGCATCAAACGCTGCTGACAGATCTAATCAAATCAAAAGAGATGATCTGCTCTGATCCAATTCATGGTGCAGGTCATTGACCAAAGCCAAAAGTCCAGTCTGCGTGCCAAACCCAGGGCAAATGCCAGACTACGAAGGATCAAGAAAACTGACCCGATCCAGATGACCCTGAAGCTGTCGAGTCACCACACATTAAATAACCTTCCCTAGAAAGGGAAGGTTAGAGACCGGCCAGTAGCTGGCAAGGGAGTCAATGTCAAACAATGGTGTGTTTTTTTAGCAGAGACTGCAACACTGCCTCTTTAAGGCATCCCAGCACTCTGCCCTCCTTAAAGGCTGTCTCTTATACACATCTAGATGTGTATAAGAGACAGGTGTTCGGTTAGGCCGTTCGGCTGTTCGGTTCGGCGGTTCGGGAAGTGTTGTTATGGTTTTTTTTTTGTTTTTTATATGTTTTTTTTGTTTTTTATTGGGTTTTCTTTTGTTCTTTATTTGGTTTTTATATGGGATTTTCTTATTTTTTTTAATCTAATATTATATATATCTGTCTACACTAAATCTAAGCGCTATTAACTATTCTAAATGGTAAATGCTATGAAGTAAATGGATTATCTAATAAGTACACAGACCTACTCCTACAAGCACTAAAACTAAATCACTAACGCTATCTCTATCACTAAGGTAACTCCTACAACTGTCTTCATCTATCTATCTATCCATCCCCCCCATCCCATATCCATATCCATATATATATATGTATCCATATATATATATATGGATATATATGGATATATATACATCCATATATCCATATATATGAATATATATATGGATATATATGGATATATATACATCCACATATATCCATATATATGAATATATATATGGATATATATGGATATATATACATCCAATATATATGGGATGGGGGGGGAATCTTCACAAATAGAAGAGGAGTCTATAGTGAAATACATACATTACATACTCAATGAGTCTGTACAGTGCATAACACAAGGTTTCAGTTTATGGTTTAAGTTTCATTTCATTACAAAAGTGAAATGAAACTTAAAGCAATCTAAAAATCCTACTCAACACCTGCTGTTCAGGAACAGTGACTAGCTCAGAAGGTGTTGGGAAGTGGGGAGGCAGATAATTAGTTTCATTTCTTGCAAGCCTCTCCACTCCTGGTGCCTGGAAGTCTGCTCCTCAGTGACTGACACCTCCCTGTAATGTTTGACCTTCCAGTGAACCTTTTTTTGCCACCCGAACTCATCTGAACATGATCCGAACTGACCGAACTGTTCAGCCATTTCGCCGTTCGGTGTTCGGTTTGTTCGGTATGTTCGCATTCGGGTTCGGTCGTCCAAACAGTTTGAGTTCGGGCCGAACTCCGAACCGCGTTCGCCCATCCCTACTTGACCAACCAGGACAGGCATGGATCTAATTCACAACAAGTGGCTCTTACCACTCCAAGGACATCCGCTGCATCAGTGGGTGATACCCACTGAAACCAGTCCCATGAAACTGGACAAGACAGGGCCTTCATTACTTCAGATTCTCCCACTGCTACAAGTGTAGTGTCAAAGTTGTGGTGAATCTGGGTGATTTTATCCACAAAAAAGTTGACAAATGTGTCACAGCGAGCACTGGAAGATTCTAGTTCCAGGCGGAGGGAGACCGGACTGACCAGCCTCTTCACCACCTGGAAAAGCTCAGCTGGACACAACTTTGAAGATACTAGGAGGGTAGCAAAGAACACCTTCTTTGCTGCCCACACAGCCACAGCATAGGGTCTTAAATCAATTTCAGCATAAAGTTAGTTTATTTCAGCATGAGTACGGCGCCACCGTTGCTCCAGCCACCATCCCTCCTGCTTCATCCATCACAGGTCCTCTGAAAACCAAGTGGACCTGCGTTGTCAGCATTCAGGAAGCGGACACCTAGGATCTGTTCAGTCAATAGCCCCAATCAGCAAGTGAACAGTCATATGTAAAAAAACAACATTGAGTCAAGTACAATTAAAATTTTAAAGTATGCAAACTGTTCCCTAGAATCTCTATGGATAGAAATTCCAGGTATAAAGGGGAAGAGTATCATAGTAGGGCTATATTATCGTCCCCCTGACCAGGACAGAGAGACTGATAAAGCAATGCTAAAAGAGATTAGACAGGCTACTGAAGTCGGCAACATAATAATAATGAGTGACTTCAATTGCCCTAATATTGATTGAGGGAATGTTTCCTCAGGGCAGGACATGGAGGTAAAATTTCTGGATGCCATAAATGACTTCTTGCTAGAACAGCTGGTTCTGGAACTAACGAGGGGAGGAGCTATTAGTCCTCAGTGCCACACAGGACCTGGTGCAAGGAGTAACTGTGGTGGAGTCACTAGGCAATAGCGATCATAATATAATCACATTTGACATAATTTCTGGAGAGAGAAAGACAAACAAAAGTACAGCAGTAGCATTTAACTTAAAAAGGGAGAGACTATGACAAGATGAGGAAACTAGATAAAAAGAAATAAAAAGCACAGTTTCAAAGGCTAAAAGTTTGCAAGAGGCATGGAGGCTGTTTAAAAGCACCCTTCTGGAAGCCCAGATTAAATGCATCCTGCAAATTAAAAAAGGAAGCAGGAAGACCAAAAGTCTTCCACTATGGCTAAATGGGGAGGTGAAGGAGTCTATTAGAGCCAAAAAGGCATCCTTTAAGAAATAGAAGGCTAGTCCCAATGAAAATAATACAAAAGAGCATAAACACTGCCAACGTAAATGTAAAATGCTAATAAGGCAGGCCAAGAGAGATTTTGAAGGGAGGCTTGCTAGTAAAGAGGCAAAAACAAGCAACAAAAACTTTTTCAAATACATCAGAAGCAAGAAGCCTGCTAGGGAGTCAGTTGGGCAATTAGATGACAGGGGAGTAAAAGGGGGCGCTCAGGGAGGATAAGGACATTGCAGAGAAGCTGAATGAGTTCTTTGCGTCGGTCTTCACTGCGGAGGATTTGGGGGAGGTACCCACGCCAGATCCTTGCTCTGTGGGCAAAGAATTGGAAGAGCTGTTACAAATCAATGTGACGTTGGAGGATGTTCTAGGGCAAATTGACAAACTGAATAGTAACAAGTCACCAGGGCCAGATGGCATTCACCCCAGAGTTCTGAAGGAACTCAAATATGAAATCGCAGACCTACTGTTAGTAATTTGTAACCTGTCACTAAAATATGCCACCGTACCTGAGGACTGGAGAGTGGCAAATTTAACCCAGATATTTAAAAAGGGATCCAGAGGTGATCCTGGAAACTACAGGCCAATAAGCTTGACAACTGTGCACGCAAAATGGTAGCAATCATCATTAAGGACAGAATTACAGGGCATGTTGACACACATGGCTTAATCGGGAACAGTCAATACAGATTTAGTAAAGGTAAGTCATGCCTCACTAACCTGTTGGAATTCTTTGAGAGTGTAAATAAGCATGTGGACAAGGGAGACCTAGTAGATATAGTGTACCTGGATTTCCAGAAAGCATTTGATAAGGTCCCTCATGAGAGACTCTTGAGAAAATTAAAAAGTCATGAGATAGGAGATAGTGTCTTACTATGGATCAGAAACTAGTTAAAAGATAGAAAGCAAAGGGTAGGACTAAATGGTCAGTTTTCACAATGGAGAGATGTAAAAAGTGGTGTGCTTCAGGGATCTGTATTGGGACCGGTGCTGTTTAATGTATTCATTAATGATTTGGAAAAGGGTGTTAAGAGTGAGGTGATCAAATTTGCAGACGACACCAAGTTATTCAAGGTAGTTAAAACANGCCAGCGCAAACGGGGATCTGCCGCAGCTTCTCCCGCTCATGTCAGGGTGCAAAATCCGGCCCTGACATGTGTGAGAGAAGTCACAGCAGATCCACGTTTGCACTGGCTCTTTTCCCGTCTGCCGGCTCCTCTGTGCTGCCGCGTCTTCCCTCGCCCCTCCCGCTGCCGCCACTGCCACCGCAGGCGGCAACCCAACCTAAGTTATGCAAAGTAATTAAAACATGAGCAGACTGTGAGGAACTGCAACAGGATCTTACGACACTGGGTGCCTGGGCATCTAAATGGCAAATGAGATTTAAAGTGATGCACGTAGGGAAAAATAATGCAAAGTATGCGTACACAATGCTGGGTACTACTCAGGAAAAGGATCTGGGGGTGGTTGTGGAAAATACAATGAAATCCACAGCACAGTGCACAGCAGCAGTCAAAGAAGCAAACAGAATGTTTGGAATTATTCGGAAGGGGATAGAAAATAAAACTGAGGATGTCATAATGCCTCTATACAAATCAGTGGTGCAACCGCACCTCCAATATTGTGTGCAGTTCTGGTCTTCCCATCTCATAAAAGACATAGCTGAACTAGAAAAGGTACAGAGAAGGGCAACAAAAATGATTAAGGGCATGGAAGGGCTCCCATATAAGGAGAAGCTTAGTAGGTTGGGGCTCTTCAGTTTGGAGAAGAGATGACTGAGAGGAGATATGATAGAGGTCTATAAAATCAGGAGTGGTGTGGAACTACTAAACAAGGAGCAGTTATTTACCCTCTCAGCTAGTACTAGAACTAGGGGACACTCCATGAAACCCATGAGCGACAAGTTTAAAACAAATGAAAGAAAATATTTTTTCACTCCACGTATATAATTGGGTTGTGGAATCTACTGTCAAAGGCTGTGGTAAGGGCCAGTACTATAGCTGAGGTTTGGACAAGTTTCTGGAAGATAGGTCCATTAGTAGCTATTAGCCAGACAGGATCAGGGAACATGACGGGAGCTGGGGGAACACAACAGGGAATGGATCCCCCATTGTGACCTGTTGGGTGCTTCTCCCAAGCCACCGTGATTGTCCACTGTCGGAGACAGGATGCTCGGCTAGATGGAACATTGGTCTGACCCAGTATGGCACTTCTTATATTCTTAGGTACACACACCGCTGATGGAGTGTGTCCTGCCTTGGTCCCTCAGGTTCACAGTCTGGGTGTGCTCCTCGACTCACAGCTGGACATGGATGTCCAGGTGGTGGCTATGGCGAGGAGCACGTTTTGTAAATTACATCTGGTATGATGCTTACGGCCATATATTTCAGACTGACCTTGCCACCATCGTCCATGCCTTCATCACTTTGAGGATTAATTACTGTAATGTGCTCTACGTGGGGCTACTCCGGGTGATGCTTTAGAGGCTGCAGCTGGTGCAGAATGCGTTGGCCTGCCACGTTACGGGGACGGGTCGCTGGGAGCACATAACTTCGGTGCTCCATCTGCTGTACTGGCTGCCTATAGCCTTCTGTGCCCAATTCAAGGTGTTGGTGCTTAAAGCCCTACACGGCCTGGGTCTCACCTACCTACAGGACTGCCTCACCCCCTGGGTTCTGGAGCGGCCTCTGTTGTTGGCTGGGATTGCCCTTTTGAAGGTCCCCCATTTTCTACAGGGGGCCACATTGGAGAGGGCGTTCTCGGTTGTTGCACCTTGTTTGTGGAACTCCATCCTGGCGGAAGTCTGCCAATCACCAGATCTCCTCTCCTTCAGGCATCAATGTAAAACTTGGTTGTTCCACTGGGCTTTTGGTGGGGGTGATGGGTAGTGGGAGGGTTGGAGGTGGGGTTGTTATGACCTGTTTGGAGTTTTATGTGTTTTAATTATATTTACTTGTATTTTATTTACATTTTATATTTTCTCTTATATTGTACATCACCCCGGGCTGCCTAGTCAGGAGGGGGCGGGTTATCACATTTTAAAATAAATAAATAAATAAATAAATAAATAAGCTTACCCCCAGATGGGGATACGTCCCTGTCTCTTTTGATGACTGAGTTAATTTTGGGTGCAGTCACATGGGCCTGGCTGTCACCAATCCCTGCATGTCCCAAGCTGGACAATCTCAACTGCCATGCTTTGGGGCCAGCACAGAGAGCAGGGCAGATGGTCGTTCCCCACATGGGAAACCAGGTGGGCCACTCACTGTCAGCCATCCTGCTATGCCCCTGGGGTGGGGTCAGGGACTGACCATATGTATGGGCACTCAGCCCTGCTCCACCCATTCTGCCCTGGTCTGTCCACTATCCTTCCCAAGCTGTGATGTGGCTGCACAGGAATGGCACCAGTGCCTGCTGCTCAAAGCCCCCCAGCGGACCTTACCATGGGACAGGTCAGACTGGGACCAGGCACATGAGCGGCAGCACGCTACCTCGAGTTGGGCAGCCTTACCCCACTTTTGGTAAGGCTGTGACATCCTGCATCTTTGGCCTTTTTCTGAGGATGTGGGGCATAGTAGCCAGCTGCCCACTCCTCCCCAAGTTGGGGTGGACATCTGGCAGCCACTGGGCATACAATACACTGCATCATGTAGTAAGGCTGCCTAATGTGTGGTAACACTGCCTAACTGAGGTAACATCTTGTGTGACTGTACCCTATGTAGAATATCGACATTACTTGCTGCTTGGAAAATAAAGGTTATGCACATCCTTTTAAAAAATCTAATAAAACTTTTACTAGTGTATGTTGAATCCTGATTTTATTTTTAACAGACCTGTTTGCTATTTTCCAGTTTAACATAGATTAGTATTAATAACTGAGGTTCCTATTTATTTTTAAATGAAATAAACTTCCCAATGACAGCTATGAAACAAATGGACCCAGTAGCAATGACCTTTTTATTTTTGCAATTTAGATGTAAAAATAGGAAATTCTCTTCCATTAAATTAAAGAAAGGTTTATTTTAGTGGGATGCAGGTGATGGTACCTTGATGATGGTAGTCTTAGAGGGGAATGACTTCTGCTTTTTCCATGACTTTTACTAATTGCTGTAGGAAATTTTAATTAATTTATTTATTAGCTCTTCTTCATCCTTGTGGAATTCTACTATCTGTTGTCTTGGGAATCCCTGTGAAATATTATAGCATAATGTGTCTCATATCTCCTTACCTTTGGGTTATCCTTCCAGCTTGCTTACTGTAACTGAAGTTTGCAGAGCTTTCTGACGTTGCGTGCTCCATATGTATGTAATCTCTCATCAGGAAATCTTCTATACAAATAAGCAGTCTATAACACACAACTTTGACCTACTGGGGATTTCATGCATGGAAACTGGCTACAAAACTTCACATAAAATGTGGGGTTCCATGTATAACTTCTATGGAATAAGTGGTTGATTTGTTTTTAATGTAGAGTTTGGGGATAGTTTTGTACCCCAGACAATAACTCACAAGTTAGTGTCTCTCCGGCTTGGCCCTTTTAGGACATTGTCACCTGCTCCTAGGGGCACAACATTTCCAAAGGACAATGAGATGCCATTAAACTGTTTCTTTCCTGTGAACAAAAAGAGGCTCTGGGGTAGGTTTTTACCCCCCACACAATGGAAATTTCCATGGGGGGGGGGGTACAGGTGTACTCCAGGGAGTACTAACGTCAGGATAAATGGAACACAATCAACTTCCATGTTATGTGAGAACAGAAACCAGGATGCGTCACAGCACACACACAAACCCATCCCCCCTGCAGACAGAGACAGAGACCCTTTGTCTCTCTACACAGACAGAGAGAGAGAGAGCCATACAGTCTTCTCCAAACAAATCAATATGTATACGTTACAATGGAAGCCACACCCACAAACCCATCCCACAGGAGACACTGTCATTCCACTGGCTATGTGTGTCTTGAGGGGTATATTTGTACTTCATATGACTTAGGTCATCATGACTGAGATTCCTTCCAATGGGACATAATGGCCTCTTTTGAAATGCAAATGACTTTATTTCTGGGTGCATTTCAAAATTGCTGCCAGTCTGCAAATACATTGATTTCAAAAACATAGTTAATGTTGTTTGAACTTTTTGTATTACTTTTAAAAATATAATTACTAGTTTTGAAATGAATTGTCATTGTTTACTGAATCTGTATCGGAGTACATATGTACCCCACAAGTCTACTAACATTGCTCTTTTCACAGGAATGCACTAACGTATTTTCTTTTCACAGTTGTTAATGACCGAAGCACCTGCACCTTCCCAGATTATTCTGTCTTTATCAGTCTCAGAAGGCATAACACATCACAAATCTGGGTTTCAGGGGTTCCCTTGATTTGGGTCCAGTTTATAATAAATGGAAAAGGCAAGCAAAGAAAAAGAAAATAGAAGCCAAATCACCAAGCCAAATAGAGCTTCTGACCTCAGGTTGATCCTTTTGGCTACTCCCTGCCAGTTCAGTTAGAGAGCAAAGTTTATCCCTTCCACAGGCAACCATTAGACTGACTCGGTCTGGCTTTATATAGGATAGCCTCACCCAGTTGTAGAGGCTCATAGGTGTTAACCAGACAAGTGTTAATCTCGCAGGGTTCATACCTCTACCCTAGTACACTATGATATTTATTTATTTAAATTTGTATCCTGCGTGGTCCACGTGCACGTGGTACTGTACCTAGAGAAGAATGACCTGCTTGCTAACACCCAGTACAGCTTCTACTGGCCATGTCCTGCATTGGACCATTTGGTTCACCTGGAAACCCTGATTCAGGAAAATTTTGTGCATAGAGAGCACCTCATCTGTGTTCTTTGAGCTGGAATTATCCGGGATACTTCAAAGAGGAATGGTATTCTTCAGGACCTACATGGGTACAGGCTGCAGGAAACCATAGAACAGTGTCTTGTGGACTCAGTTCAATTCAGACACAACCAACTAGAAAAATGCAGAAGAAACAGCAAAAATCATGTTGCATAACCAAAAATAACGGTTATATAACTAGTATAGCAATAATTGATGCTCCATCTAAGAGATCATTTGCTCTGCAAAAAGCTTAAATGTAGAAAAATTTTCCCCATATAAACCCAGAATTTTTATTCATGTCTGTTTGCAATTTTCCTATTAAACAAATAGAGCATATTGAGTTATGAGAGGTCTGGAACCAATTATTTAATGCGTAGGACATCTTCTGCAATGTGGACATGTTAGTAACAGCAATGGAGAATTGGATTTCTCTTTGAAAGGGTGCAATGCTCCACCACTGAATTCAGTTGTTCAGCTTCCATTGACTCCAATGGTGAAGTATTGTGCCCAAAGATTGGGACTGCCAAGTGCATCTGATTATCCATATGTGCCAAGCCAAGCAAAACTCAGTAGTTATCACTCTGAGAAATCTTGAAGTGTACAAGTATCACAGAAATGTTTGCAGATGTTGTTGAAACTTGAGAGCTATTTGCCACACTTTCTAGTGTACAACATGGCTATTGGCATTAGGAAACAAAAGGTTATCATGGAACTGTGTTTAACCGTTATACAGTGTCTTGAAACAACGTACATTCATTGCATCTTGGGGTGTTTTTTCTACCCCAGTCTTTGGCGCTGAGATTCCTGGAATGTGTAAATTAACATGAAATGTGATGGGGTAGTTTTTTAACCCCAGGTGAAAAACCTGTGGTTCAAAAAATATGCCATGGCAAAATGTATTGGGGTAATTTTTTGCCGCAGGGTTCTTTGTACGCAACCCTCCCCCCACAAAAAAAATGGTTAATGGTAACCAAATTTCCTTTGAGTATATTGTGTACTTGGGTCCAGGTGACAATGGGTATTTTCAGATGTTAGAAGATCACGCTCAAATCACAGTCAATACCCTATGGTGGGGAATGGTCCCGTAATGTCTGTTGGGGAACCAGAAGTTACCCCCCAGAAGTTTGCCACGGTCAATCGCGGCGGGGAATCAGATTCACCATGCGATTGACTGGACCAGCAGGGCTGGCGCCGATCACGTGGTGAATGCAATTCCCTGCCGCGATGAAGGGGCCTGTCTCGTCTGGTCGGAAACCATGGCCCAG
Organism: Sphenodon punctatus; assembly: GCA_003113815.1. Classification (NCBI taxonomy): domain Eukaryota; kingdom Metazoa; phylum Chordata; class Lepidosauria; order Sphenodontia; family Sphenodontidae; genus Sphenodon; species Sphenodon punctatus. The sequence continues at coordinate 8,895,926 of QEPC01001041.1, read as the reverse complement.
AATCCCCAGCAGGATTCCGGGCCGGGGTCAATTAGGGCGGGCGCTGCAGCCGTATTGGCCGCGGTGCCCGCCCGTCTCCCCAGAGGGCGGGGGAGCGTGGGGGGGCGGGGCCGTATGGCTGCACGTTGCGCCATGCGGCCCCGCCCCCTCCCCGATTCCCCGCCAGGATCAGCCAGCACATCTGTTGGACGTGCCGGAGTGATCCCAGCAGGGAATCATTTGGGTGATTCCGGGACAGGGCGAATGCCACCCTGTCTCATCTGAAATCACCCAATGTCCTAAAAGGGCAAAGTTGGAGAGCCACTAGCTTGCAAGTCTTTGTGAGAAACGCACACCCAGGGTAGGAAAATACTCCCCCCCCATCCCCAAATGTATAAGGGTTAAAGTCAGGAATATATTACAGCCTCCCATAGCCAACCACCTTGGGGGGAAAGGAATTTGTCTGCATATAAGAGATGTCCAGATGTTGTGGCAATTTCAGTGCTGATCAGGTGTTGAGCACTTCTCTATTCTGAATATGCTTTACATTTCGAGAAAGTAGTGGAAGACAAATAGCAAGAGATCTAGAAATACAAAGTCCAGATTAGGGGGTTTATAGCAAAGGTTCCCAAACTGTGGGTTGAGACCCCAAGTGGAGTGGGGTCATGCCATCTGAGAAGGAGGTTGAAATCCTGATTGATATTTGATCTATTTTTTATGTCCCTTTTGCTGTCTGGGGTCATGGGATTATATTTCAAGTCTCAAAATTATTCACATAGCCAACATAAGAGATCCTGGTGAAGGGCTTCCATAAGAACAATGATGCTATTATGTAAAGAAGCTCATTAAAATCTGTATCCAATTAAGTGACCTTGTAAAGGGTGAGTATTGTGTCTAAACACCATAATAGTCTTCAACATCTTTAGAAGAAAAACAATAGTTCACAAATTAAAACAAGAAGTGCCAGCCTTGTGGAATTCCAAAAACTAGGAATCACCACCATAAATACTAATGAACATATGAGGACACACAGTGGGAACAGAAACATAGAGGTCTTCAAAATGCTTGTTCCAGACTGTGTCTTTGATAGGAAACTGCTTTTAGACGAGCGGGTCACCGTCGTGCAACCCACTCATGCAATATTTCAAAATCTCAAAACATGGGATTACATGAGACGGAAGTAGGGGATCACGAGCATGAAAGGCGGTCGCGCATTATTTGCCGACCGTCCGTGAATTCAATACCTCGATGCGTGAGGTATTTAATTTACAGTCAGCAAATAATGCGCAACCGCCTTTCATGCGCGTGATCCCCTACTTCCGTCTCATGTAATCCCGCATTACGGGATTTTGAAAAATCGTGCGAGCAGGTCGCACGATGGTGACCCGCTCATCTAAAAGCAGTCTAAGCCTCCTTTCAAGTCCAGTAAGAAAGTCACTGTAGCAGGGTGAGCTGAAATGTTAGAAAGTTGCTAATGAATTACCAAGTCTGAAGGGAACTGCCAGGGACTCAAAATGCTCACAGCATGTACAAAGGCAGTTTTGCATTCACTGACTTCTCTTACACTGACTAGAAAGTGGGTTCTTTCAAGATTTAACACGGTAATGACTTTGACAGAATGACCTCCACCAGGGATCCTTGATATTGTCATTCAAACTTGCCCTGAAATTAAACTCCTGGGCAACCTTGTTCCACTCAGTGTCTGTGATAAGCTGATGGATCTTTGTGGTGTGGATGACCCTTGTCTTGAATCCCCCAAGTACTCCAATGAGAGTTCAGTTTCTTTAGCAACAGGGAGAAAAACCAGAGCCTCTCTGGTCAGGAGACTAATGATGAGTCCTACCTGAATGTGGATGGTGGGGATGGTACTTCCATAGTTGGAACAACACTCAGCACTGTTTAGGAAAACCCTCTAAACTTTCAGCAGCTTCCTGTCAGCGGCCCGCGGGCCAAACACGGGACCCCCAAGACACCCCCACGAACCCCGGGACAGCCCAGCAGCCTACCGAAGCAAAGAGCTCCCCCGACAGGATCACAGGTGGCTATGGCAGAGCCGCGCACCGGGCACATGCCTCCAGCTGGACGCCGGCAAGAAGGATTCTCCCCGGCACTCCCACAAACAATGGAGGCAGGGCCTGGGTCTGTAGCCACGCCCCCAACAGAGACCATCCAGGCGGGGCCTGCCCCGGCCCCACAGGGAATGCCCCCGCAGCCATCGCCGCAAGCAATAGCGGAGGTGCAGCTTGAGGCCACACCCCCAACAGGGAACCGTTCTGTGGGAATTCCCCCACCACCGTGCGAGCTCGCAGCCGCTCTGGTGCGGGGGCAAGGGCAGACATAGGGATGGGGAACCTCTTGATCAGTCTAAAGTGGATCTAGGTGTGGCTGCAAGCAGGCAGGCAGAGGCCGTGCACCTCTGTAGCAGCTCTGGGGATAGGCAGCCTCTGTGTTGCTCTGTTTATGCCCAATGTTGAGGCAGGCAATGGGAGAGGGACACGACTTGAAGGAAAGTATGCCAGGGCTTGTAGGCGTGGCAGAGAGCAAATTAGGCTGGCCACAGGAATCCCATAGAATCCATCCTCACCACAGAGGGCTACCTTGTAGGGATGGGTGAACAGATCGCGGTTCGGGTTTGGCCGTTCGGTTCGGTCGGGTTTGGTTTGCCTGTTCGGTTCGGCCATTCGGTTCGTTCGCTGGGTAGGGCCGTTCGGTTTGGTCCTGTTCAGTTCGGCTCAGGCATTCATAAAAAGGCCCTCCATGTGAGGAATGATGGCCCCAGACCCATGATGGTGGGTCCTGGGGCTAGAGTGGCAGCTTCTGGATATTGGCCACAGTCCTCCCTGCCTGTAATGTTGCCCCACAACCCTGGCGGTGGGTTCTGGGGCTGGAGTGACTGTTTCTTGATGCTTTGGGAAATTGGCTTTCTGTGCGAAGAATGATGGCCCCAGACCCATGACACTGGGTCCTGGGACTAGAAGAGTGGCAGCTTGTAGGTATTGGCCACAGCCCTCCCTGCCTGTCACTTGGCCCCAGAACCCTGACAGTGGGTCCTGGGACTGGAGTGGCTGTTTCTTGATGCGGTGGAAAGACATTGCCTCTGTGTGAGGAATGATGGCCCCAGCCCCATGACGGTAGGTCCTGGGGCTAGAAGAGTGGCAGCTTGTAGATATTGGGCACAGCCCTCCCTGCCTGTAACTTGGTCCCAGAACCTTGACAGTGGGTCCTGGGGCTGGAGTGGCTGTTTCTTGATGCAGTTGAACGATGACTCTCTGTTAGTGGAATGATGGGCCCCAGAACCCGTTGCACAGACAGCATTGGCTGAATTGGCAGCAGCATCAGATATTGGACTGCCAGGGTGCAGAACCTATGGCACAGATAGCAGAGGCAGTATTGGCAGAAGACATTGGATTTCCCAGAGGCAGCATTGGCAGCTTGTGCAGGCACTGGATTGCCCGGTCACAGAACCCATGGCAGGGACAGCAGAGGCAGCATTGATAGTAGCAGCGGCAGACACCTGCCTTGCCCGGGCACAGAACCCATGGAACAGCAGAGACAGCAGCAGCAGGATTTGCCTGTACACAGCATCCATGGATCCAGGATGGTTGGATTTGCCAGGGAATAGCTCCCATACAGCAGCAGACAGCAGCAGTAGGATTGTGTGGGCACATTTGGATTGGCCTGGGCAGAGCACCCATGGACCAGCAGACATCAGTGGCGGGATTACCAGACCAGTGGTGCACATCACACAGGGTTACCAGGGTCGGCAGACAGGCACTGTGTCATGAGAGGCAGGCAGACTGAGGCAGGCTTTGATCTAGGCCACCTGGGTGGACGGGCAGGCATCATGGCATGAGAGGCAGGGTTCAAGCTTTGCAAGCTGGGCGGGCAGGCAGGCAGCGTGGAATGAGCAGAGGGCAGGCAGACTGAGTCAGGCTTTGATCTAGACCACTTGGGCAGGCAGGCAGGCTGGCAGGCAGTGCAGCATGAGGAGAAAGCAGGCAGACTGAGGCAGGGTTCAAGCTTTGTAACCTGGGCAGGCGGGCAGGCAGCATGGTATGAGAGGCAGTAGGGAAGGCGGGCTTGGGCAGGCTTTGAGCTAGGCAAGCTGGGTGAGCAGACAGGCAGCATGGCATGAGAGGCAGTAGGGCAGGCCGGTCGGGACATTGGCAGCAGGGCACTCAGATAGGCTAGCAAAGACTGTGCAGCATGAGAGAGCGAGAGCCAGTCAGTGTCACATAGGCGGGCCGAGATCGTGTAACTAGCCGTAGGCCAGTTGATAGGCTTACAGTTTGTTTCCCAATGCCACCCTGCGTCATGAGGTCAGTCAGATAATGCGGCCGAAGCCGTCTAGTATGAGGGGGGGGCAGGGCAGGTGCCAGGCATTGGGAGGGAGGGACAGCACCTCAGCAGCACAGGATCAGTAGCCCTAGCCCATTGAGGAGGAGGAGCCCCGTCCAAAGACTGCCCCTGGCATGGGATGGCATGTGCCACTGCACCATCACTCCTTGTCCAGGGGAAGCTCGGAGAACACCCTCTCGCTGGGGACACTGGTTGGTGGGCAGGACAGGATACCCTTGGCCACTTTTGACAGAGTCAGCCACATGTTGGCCTTGCCAGTCCAGTAGGCCAAGGGATTGCTGCTGGGAATAATGCATGACTCCTCCTCCAGGTAAGTCTCCACTGCTGCTGAGGCATACTCCCTCTGGTAGCTCTGGGTGGGCACCACCTGTCCCACTGCCCTCAGTCATGCTGCTTGCCCTTTTGTGCTGGGCCCCATGCTCCCCAGAGTGGCCGGCACACAGGAGAAGCTGCTGGCACTAGTAGGGGTCCTGCTGCTGCTGCTGATCCTGCTGCTGGTGCAGCTGCTACCGCTAGGGCTGGGAGCAGGGATAGACACAGATGGCTGGTAGAGGTCGTTGCTCCCACTCCCACCATCCCCAGGGGCATCCTGCTGCATGGCCCACTCTGCCTGCTGGACCTTCTGCACCAGTGTACCCTTCCAGAGGCCATAGACAGCTGTCTCACGTGCCATGCTGCCCTTGATCCTGGGGTCCAGCATGGTTGCCAGGACATATTCCTCCCAGCGCCAGAGCTCATCAAAGTTGTTACGGGGAGGAGGGCGAAGGAAACTGGATGCCTCTCAATCATGCACAAGGTGCCCCTTGGCCCCCAAGGACTCTCTCTGGGTATAAATGCCCATCAGGATAGTATCTGGGTCCTTCCAACTGCTGAGCAGGTAAGGAAGTTAGGTCCCTATCATCATCAGGCGTGGGAATCCAAGGGTCCTGTGGCTCTCTATCACATGCAATCACCTGCAGACACCCCAGGAGGAATTCTAGGGAGGGCAAAGATGGTGTTGCCAGAGTGTGGGGGAAAGGAAGGGTTTGGGGCCCCAGGATCCAGGGGTTGGAGCAGGGAAGGGATCTTACAAACAGTGGGAGGGGTAGGGAGCCCCAGGCAGGGGAAGGGGAAGGGAGAAACTCTCTCAGTTCACACTCACTCTTTCACTGACAGACTCAAAGGGAAGGGAGCAAGGGAAACAATAAGGAAGACTCACTACATGCCTATAAACAATCACGCTGCAAGACCAAACAGGGAACAACACAAACACTTAGCTTCTCACTGCTACGGGGCCAGTCCAAACAGGAAAACCTGATCACCAGCGCTGTTTGCAAGGCAGCGCTGGGTTAGTTAGCCCTATCATTAGTGCCCTCAGCTGGAGGTTTTCCCTGAAGGCGGGCTAAACGCCTCAGGGTTCTAGGTTCCATCCCTGTTCCACTAGGGCCAGGTGGAGATGCTGGTCTGGGAAGAGCTTCTGAGAATGAGGGTACCACATGCCCTCGTTCTGCTGCCAGGTTTGTCACGCCCCTCAGTTGGGGTGGAGTCTCCTAGGGGTCTGGGGTTGGCATTGGGGCTGCAAGGGGACCTGGAGTTGGCAGAAGATGCAGGGGGGTCTGGTGATGGCAGCGGAGCCCCGTGATAAAAGTGCGCACTCAGCCCCGCCTTCAGCTTCTGTGCCAGGTCAAGTGCCTCATCAGAGAGCTTCCTGCCTGGAGGGCCACAATCCTGGCTCCCAAGAATCTCGTCCAGGCTCCTCTTGAGACTATGGACCAGTGGGGTCACCTGGCTGAGGGTGGCGGTGGAGCTTCTCATGGTCTCCATCACGGCCAGGAATGGTTGGAGGACAAAGACGGTGTGAACTAGAATCTCCCATTCCTCCCTGTTGTACCCTGGAGGTGTCTCAGTGTCTGTCTCCAGTTCCACCTGATGCAGGGCGGATTTCTACTCAAGAAGCCACTCGAGCATCAGGAAGGTGGAATTTCACCTGGTGGAGACATCCTGGATGAGCGTGTGCTCATGGAGGGTGTTTGTGGCACAAGGGATGATTGTGAAGCCCCCGTCATGTACTGCCTTTATGATCAGGGCCCCGATTCTTCCGCGGAATTTTTTAAAAAATTCCGCGGGAGTCAGGGGCCAATTCTGCGCCTCGGCGCGATTTACCATGTGGGGGGGGGCTTGGTTTGCCTCCTCCTCCCCCCGCACTGGTAAACCCTCAGGGCCTCCCCTCCCCAGCTGCTGGGGCTTGCCCTCCCCAGCTGCTGGGGCGTGCTTGACTCCCACCCCCAAAAAAAAACCAAAAGGAATTGTCTTACCAGGGATGGCAGCAGCAGCTGCTCCGTCCAGCGCGCTCTTTTCCTGCTCGTACTTCCTGGCCCCTCCCGACGGGGCTCTCAGGGCGACGCAGCCAGATGA
>QEPC01001041.1:8869265-8883720 GCA_003113815.1 Sphenodon punctatus | reverse complement strand
AGCCCCGAGGGTTTTTTCATTCCCCTCCCCTCATGGAATCTCCTGCCCCGCGTCCCCGCAGCGCAGGCTGGAAATTCTGCGCTGGGGTAAGCGGGGCAGGAGATTCCGCGGGGGGAGGGGAATTCCACGGGAAATCTGCGATTCGCAGACCCGCGTTTCCCTCGGGGCCCTGTTTATGATATTGACCGTGTTGTCCATGACCACACCTCTTGGTGCAGGCCGCGCCTGGCGTGACCCACTCTCTCACCATGGTGTCCAGGGCTGCCTCGAGGTTCCTTGAGGAGTGGGAGCTGTCCATGACTTGTGCCTGAAGCAGGGCTCACTTATACCCTGCTTCAGGACCCCTCCTGCCACTGTCAAGCACTGTCTCTGAGTCCTGCCACCAGTGTGCAGTCACTGCCAAGTAGGCATGCTGGGCATTTCTGGCGGACCACAGGTCGGTGGTGAAGTGGACCGTGGCCCCCCCAGTCCCTGCCAGCTGCTCCCTCACCCGCTACTTCAAAGCCCTGTAGAGCTGTGGCACCACAGTCTGACTCAGGGTGGAGCGGGAAGGCAGCTTAAAGTTGGGGGCCAGGAACCCAATCAGCCAAGGGCTATCTTTTATGTCAACAGGCACTTTGCTTTCTCTTGGAAGCCAGTGCCACAGCACCCTGCCAATGGCCTTGACAGATCCCCCCACCCCAACTCCTCCATGGTGGACTGACAGCGCTGCTGGCAAGGCTCCTGCTGCTGTTCTACCCCCATACTGCTCTTGCTGCTAGAGGCAGCAGCAGTTGGTGCAGGACGCTGGCCCACTGAAGGAGCCAGGTGACTGGACGCTGCAGTCGGGATCCCGCTGGCATCCACTACCCCTGCCTTCCCACTGAGCAGCAGAGCACTGTGGCATGACTTCAGGTGCCTGGCCATTGCAGTTGTCCCAAGATTGGCGCGCACCCCACGCTTCACCACCTTATTGCACAACGTGCACTGCACCTCTCTGGGATCATCTGCTCGTACCTGCTTAAAACGATCCCAGATTGAGGATTTTTTTTTCCCTCCTGCCTTCTTGCCTGCCCTGGCTGACACACTGCTGCCAGAACTACTGGGAGGGAGAGAACTTGGTGGCTCTGGTGACACAGCTCTGGGAGGAGACTCAGCCATCGCCTCAGCTCCAGACTTCTCCTCTGCAGCACTAGTGTCTGCCTCTGACTCACTGACTGCAATCACGGTGATGTCCCGTGAAGGGGAGTACTTGGACCCTGAGGCTAAACTGCATGTGCCCGCCATGCTGCTGGCACTCTCCCTGTGCCCCCCTCTGTAGCTGCTAGTGCTGCTGCTACTCCTCTCCCTACTGGCGTTGCCTGGGGATTGAGCCCTACCCCTAGCAGCCAGGGTGGGATCCACCACCTCTGGACTGCTGGGGATCGCCTCCACAGTGGGGGACATTGGTGGTCCTGAAGGAAAATCAGAAGCAGCACCAGCACCTGCTCCAGCACCAGCAGCTGCAGAGACATACGCAGCCTCAAGTCCTGCAGGCCTTCCAGTGCCCTGCATGGCAGTGGAGGAGGGCACTGCCAGGAGGCAACGCTGAGCCACTGAAGCCTGTTGCCCTAAAGCAGGCCTGCTGAGTTTGGGGTGTGTGTGTGTGTGTGTGTGTGTGCGTGTGTGTGTGTGTGCGTGCGCACGCGCGCTCTGCCTCTGGCTACTGCTGCTGCCACTCCCCTGGCATGGCCCCTCCTGCCTCTGGCATGTGCCCCATTGCCTCCCCTTCAGGCAGCAGACCAGCCTCTCCATTTTTTATATATTTATTTTATTTTATTATTTACATTTTTTTCTAATATATCTATCTATCTACACTAAATCTAACTGCTATTAACTATTCTAAATGCTATGAACTAAATGGATTATCTAATAAGTACAAATGCCTAGACCTACAAACACTAAAACTAAATCACTAAACACTATCTCTATCACTAAGCTAACTCCTACAATGGTCTACTCTCTCTCTCTCTCTCTCTCTTTGTACATATATATATATATATATATATATATATATATATATATATATATATATATATATCTGCCCGTACCTGCTTATATATATGGGATGAGGGGAATCACAAACAACACAAGGAGGGGTACAAAACTGAAATGAAACTGAAATGAAAGGATTCAATGGAGGGAGGAGGGAGGAAGGAAGTTTGAACACAGGGAACACAGGGAGGGATTAAAAACAAAAAAATAACAACTAAATCTATCTAAGCTAAGCTAAATAAATGAGAATATGGAGGTAGATAGGTTGGATGGGTGAAATAGAAGGAGAATGGCTATGGATAGGAATAGGAAGGAACAAAAACTGCTGGGAGTCGAGGAAGCCTTCTGAAACGCTTGCTGTTCAGGAACAGTGACTAGCTCAGAAGGTGTTGGGAAGGGGGGAGGCAATCAGTTTTGTTTCTTTCTGCGCCCGCCTCACCGCAAGCCCCATTGGCTCCATGCAGCCCAGCCCATGGCTGATCGCAGACTGTGAAGCAAATGGTCTGAGGCGAAAAGGGATGGTGATTGGGCAGGCTGGCTGCTACTCCAAGCCTCTCCACCCCTGGTGCCTGGAAGTCTGCTCNTGGCTGCTACTCCAAGCCTCTCCACCCCTGGTGCCTGGAAGTCTGCTCCTCAGCTGACTCCCCCTCCCTGCCACGTTTGGCCTTCCAGTGACACCACGTTTTTGTAGTTTTAGCCACCCAAACTCACCTGAACGCAATCCAAACTGACCAAACTGTTCGGTCATTTCGGCGTTCAGAATTGAGTTCGGTTTGGTTGATTTGGGTTCGGATTTGGGTTCGGTCGTCCGAACAGGCCGAGTTCGGGCCAAACTCCGAACTTCCGAACCGCGTTGGCCCATCCCTACTAATTGAGCACTTATAAGAACCCTTTTTTGTCATGTGTAATGAAAGTAGTCTAACTCCAGCGTAGAGAGGCGGTCAAAGTGTGTCACACAGGGCATACAGGCAGTCTAGCCTAGTGGTTGCTGCAGGCTTAGTACCAATGCAGAATAACTACAGGATAAGAACAAACTCAGAGTCAGAATCAAGCCAGAAGGACAAACAAAAACTGGTATCAAACTTTGGCCCAGAAGGTCAGGGCCAGGAGAGAAGCTAAAGGTTAAGCAGAGTGCAGTATCATGATTCAGGCCACAAGCCAGAACCAGTTGGATAAGGCTGTAGGGTTCAGTCAGATTCTGGGCAAGGCATTGACAAGAGGTGTGAACATGTCAGGTTCATCACAGGGCCAGGGCTGAGATTCAGGCAGAGCAAACAGGGTCCAAGGTTGAGACACAGGAAGAGAGACAGGCAGGGAGTGATATGAGATCCAGATCCAGGATATAATAAGAGGGAGATCAGAACTCAGCAGGTGGGCAGATCCTGACAGACACAGTGTGCTATAATATAGTGCTAAAATCAATAGTGTGTTTTGTATTCACGGATATTATTCAGAATTTGGGATATCTATCTAAATAATATCTACAACTGCAACAGATATTCATATATTCTTTCGTTGTTCTTTGGTTGTTTGGTAATTGTTACTCAGTTATTATGTTTTTTGGAAGTTTGGCTATTTGGTTATTTCATTTTGGCTACTGTTCATGCCCAATAGCTCTAATAGTATCAAAAAAACAGACTATGAGAATAACCAAAAAACAGGGTAACCCTACTGAAATTTCTAAAACACATACCGGATGAAGAGAGAATCTAAGAAGAGTATTCGCTTCAGCAGATGCTGTTTAAAGTGGCCAAATTCAATGAATGAGATCTTCACTATGAATAGTAGTTTCAGCTCTACTATATGTGAATTTAATATCTACACCTGCCAAATCAAGTGAAACCCAATAGCAAACACTCTGGGAAATGCTTATGGGGACAAAATGTATCTCGGGAAGGAATGGTATGTCTCTTGTACACTATGTACACATACATCAAGCATACTTCAAAAGGCACATACAAAATCAACTAAAGTCACAGTTCAAAGCTGTCAGTTATTTGTTCTGGAAGAGACAGTTTCTTTTTTCTGGGTGAGACAAAGGGGAAAAAGGCATTCCAATTCAGCTAAGAATATTTTTTCTTGTACATTTGAAAGCAGTCTCAGATGTTTCACATTTACAAGAGAGATTCTCAGCAGGTACGAATCAGCATAGTTCTGTTGACACATGCAGTGAATCAGCCCCATATATTTTGTGTCCACACACCTATTTTTTAAAACACTGCTATTTCAATCCATTTAGTCTATAGCTGAAATAAATAGTATTTTTTGTTCTTCACGGACATTATTTGCATTTTCAGATAGCCCCCCTGTCTACCCAAATAATATCTGCAGGTGAAATGAATAGTTATCTATGTGCACTTATTCAGACAGTCTGGTTCAGTTACTACATTTATTTCTGGATTTTAGTTGGTCATCCCAATTTATGGGATACCTGGAAAAATTATAAGAATCATTGCAAACCTATACAAAAATACAGGGTGTAGAGTCATAGAATCATAGAGTTTGAAGGGACCTTGGAAATCATCTAGTCCAACCCCCTGCTCAATGCACACTTGGAAAATAGTTCTTTAAAACAAACCCCCTCTCTTTATTTGGTTTTACAATACTTAAAACAATGTACAACTTTAGGTTTCCTCTCAGCTATAGGCATTCTGTGCTATCTAACCAGTAGTTGAAGAAGTTACATCCTCAGTTACTTACAATAACAACAAAACATTAACAAATACAAAGACAGGTTAAAATAAAACAATATTACAGTGACTTTTTTAACCTTGGTTTAACAGTTGGGTCTACTCTAGTTGATGTGATTTGAAAATAATTATTTATGAGGTTTACTAGGCTAAATTTTGTTATGAAATAGTTCCTTGATTGATATGAAATAACAAATTTGAGGGAAATTAAGTATAGTTGAAATAAGTACACTTCAGTGAAATAATTGTCATGATATAGTGGCCAATCCAAGGTTTGCGCACTTCATGTGTGTATACACATAGCATGCACATCATGGTGCACATCAAGAGCGTGCAATGCACATGCCATGTCCATGCACGCAGGCCTTGGATTGGCCCCATAATACACTGCGCAATGGGAAAAATTAAGGCCTGGTCTAATTTCCTTGACCTGTAGGCTTCAGTAGAATTACATCAGTGATTAACTTTCTACAATGGGTGTTTTCAAATCAGCAAGGCAATGTGGAGGGGAGGATATCTGTTGCCACTGTGTGACTCTGCCACGGAGCACCCACACAGGTGGAGTGTGGAGGGAGCAATTCAAACAGGCGTGGCTACTGCAGTCACAAATGCAGCCATGGTACGTTTGACTGTCCCTACATGGAGCATTCTGGATTTCCCAGAATGGTTCTCTGCGTGGCCATGACTGGGTACTCCGTGGCTCACTAAAGTGCACATCTGGCCACTCCATCTTCAGACAGGCAGTCAGATCCGTGACTCCTGGTTGGCCATGTGGTACCTCGTCTGAAACCACCCAATGTCTCAAATATTTTGCCAAATTAATTTAAAGGGTGACCAGCATGTCCAAGATGACGAGGTTGTTCAGGATGACCAGGATGTCCAAAATTTGATCTAATTTTCTTCTTATATCTCCGATAAGCCTAATCATGATAACTGATTTCTGTCATCTCCTCGCCATCCTAACACCAAATTGACCCTTCTGGTAATCTGAAGACACAATGTTAAGATGAGATTTGTCTATCGCTCTAAGCATCTCAGCTAACCTGTGACTCCATAGATTACTATTAGTCATAGCCTGTATTCAAATACTTCTCCTCTAAATCTTCAAGGTCCTTTCATATGTCCCTGTTCTTTGATTTTTTTCTGGCAGTCTCATTTTTAACATAAAACTTATTCCCTTCTCTAGTTCTGTCTACTGATTTGTCTGGCAGAATGCAGACCAAAGCTTCTCTCGGTGAAATCTATGGTAAAGTCCACTTACAGCAGTAAGAGCAAGAGTTTTATTTATTTATTTATTTATTTATTTTTAAACATTTGTTAGTCGCCCCCTCCCCCATGCCTACGGCATCCCAGGGCGATGTACAATTCACTAAAACATTCATTAAAATGACATTTTAAAAAAACAAAACCTTAAAAACACAACAATTTAAACCAAAACAGGGTTGGGAAAAATAAAATAGAAATAAAAGGTAGGGAAGTCTAACCCATCCTCCCCCCGTCCTCCCCAAAGGCCTGGGTGAACAGCCAGGTTTTACAAGCCCGCCAAAATGTCAAAAGGCTCGGGGCCAGGCAAGCTTCCTCTGGGAGGGAATTCCAAAGATGCGGCCCAGCCACCGAGAATGCCCTCTCCATTGTGGCTCCCCGCTTGACACGGGGGACTGAAGGAGCCAATCTGGGACGCAAAGCGTGAGGCGGTCCCTGAGGTACGAGGGGCCCAGACCATGAAGGGCCTTATAGATCAATACCAATACCTTGAACCTGGCTCGGCACGCTATTGGCAACCAGTGCAGAGTCCGGAGCACAGGTGTTATATGATCCCGAAGACCCGTCCCCGACAGGAGCCGGGCCGCCGCATTCTGCACTAGCTGCAGCCTCCAAACCAGGAACAAGGGCAGCCCCACATAAAACGCATTACAGTAGTCCAGCCTTGAGGTAACGAAGGCATGGATGAGGGAGGCCAGGTCTGGACCGGATATGTATGGACGCAGCCTCCGCACTAGATACAACTGACGGAAGGCGGCCTTCGCCACCACCTCTACCTGTCAATCCAGGTGGAGATCTGAGTCCAAAACCACCCCCAGACTCCAGACCTGCTGAGTTATAGGAGGGCAAACCCCCCCAATCAGGGGGGCCGACACCTCCCTAGCCCTCCCCACCACCATCACCTCCGTCTTATTGGGGTTGAGCTTCAGTCTGTTCTGCCACATCCACTCCGCCACGGCCTCCAGACATTGGGATAGCAACGAGACAGCAGGGTCTGGGTCAGCTGAAAAAGAGAGGTACAGCTGAGTATCATCAGCATATTGGTGACATCGCACCCCGAACCCTCTCACGACCTCCCACAAGGGCTGCATATATACATTAAATAATAAAGGAGACAGGATGGAACCCTGAGGAATGCCACAGGACAAGGTGCGGGGGCAAGATGTTTCAGCTCCCAACACTACCCGCTGGCTTCTCCCCGAGAGGAATGACTGGAACCATTCAAGAACAGTCCCATCCAGACCCCCCAGGTCTCACAGCCATCTCAACAGCAGCCCATGGTCCACGGTGTCAAAAGCGGCTGAGAGATCTAGCAGGATAAGAAATGTAGAATGTCCTGCATCCATCTCCCGGCGGAGATTGGCCACCAGCGCTGTCTCAGTGCCATAGCCAGGACGGAACCCAGATCGAAAAGGGTCCAGGAAACTGATGCTGTCCAGATGCGCCTGGACCTGGATCGCCACCACCCGCTCAATAACTTTTCCTAAAAAGTTAGAGATCTGTTCCTATTATTTTTTTTTACCCTAACAGGTTTTTTCCCAGTCTTAGCAATCCCTTATGAAAGTGTATTAATATTTTAGGTGATTTAAAGTGATTTAAAGTTTCCAAAGTTCTTCTGCCCAATTTCCTTCTAAATTAACTACCAGTTACAAATCATGTAATTTGTGGCTTTTTCAAGTGAAGTACAGACACACACACCCATGGGAGAAATCTTTCATTACCCACAAGCACAAAAAAATTCCATCTCAGCACCTATCAATGTGGGTGACAAAACTTTAAATGTGGTTACAGGACTGCTTAACATCCAGCACTAAACTATCCTAAGATGCCTACAAAATTTGCAGTAAAAAAAGAAAAAGTTGAATATTACTGAATGTTGTAATGGCCTGGGGGGGGGGGGGGGGTGTCACACCCTGATTCTAGCCACCCCCAAATCCTCACATTTGACCATGATTCTGCCCACCCCTTGCACATTTGACCATGATTCTGCCCATCCCTGACTAGGAATCCCCAGCTACAACTGCTGTGCTGTCTCAGGACTGGGAGAATCACCCCACTCCTGCTTCTGAGTATGACGGTCAGAAAGACCATTCTCCTGTGCTCACACGATGAGGAAACTTACCAGCTTTTTCATTGTTTTCACTAGTTCCCATTCGGTAACTGTTCAGTACGTCCAGTAATTCTTTCTAGGTAAGAGGAGCCACACACCACATGATGTCCTTATAAGCTGCTTATGTTTGCTTGGTTATGATTGCAAGTTCACTATGTAACTTTAATCATTTCCCTTAATGGTCCTTGTTTTGGCTCATTGTAAACTGTGTTTTGATTGGTGTATTTCAAGGACTAACCCTTGTTTTCTGTATTCTGATGCTAGACACTGATGTAAAGTTCTGAAAGATGACAAAAACACTGTAAATGAATGGATGGAAAATACCATAAGCTAACAAAAATACTGCAAATTAACAGATGGAAAATAGCAAAAACGAATGAAAAATTGCCAAAACATACCAAAAATAAATTAAGAATTACTGAAAATACCAAAAACGAACAAAAAATGACAATCGCAGGTGCTGATCTTGACAACAGCAGAAGCGCGGAATCGATTGATAGTGAAGAAATACCACCAAACAGTTATACACACTCCTGAAAGGTAGGTATTTCCCAATGGTAGAGGAACAGTCATCACCTCAGCACTAGTTATAAGGTCATTTACTCCCTACTCACTTTTAACTGTGGATACTCCTATGGTGTGGTTTCAGTTCTGCAATTTAAAGCATCATTCCCCTTGAAGTTGTATATCATATAATCCTTTAAATACTATAATTTGTAGCACAGCCTTCATTATAGCAAAGGTTTTACAGATTAGTAGGGGAGAGGTAAAATATTTTAAAAGGCCTTAAGTCATGACAGCTTTGACTGTGGTTCCACAAGTTTGGTCAGTACTTAGGTCACTCAGAAAACCCAGGTATCATAGGAAGACTTAGTACCTGGTGTTGGAGTATTGGAACCCTTATGGAGGTGGTGGTGGCTGAGGGTGATTTCAGTTGTGACGGGGCGCCTATTGGCCCCGTCACAGAATCACTTTTCTGATTCCCGGCCAGAATCAGAACGGCCCGTCAACAGACGAGCAGACTGATTCCAGCGGGGAATCTGGGGAGGGAGCGAGGCTGCACGGTGCAATGTGCGGCTGCACAGCCCCAGTCCCCCACACTCCCCCAGCAGCCCACCCTCCTGGAGACGGGCAGGCGCAGCGGTCAATCCAGCCGCTGCGCCCAATTCCGTCCCGGGGTCTGGGCCACGGCCCGCAATCAGCGGCGGTAATAGACGTTACCATCTGCCGATTCCGGGTCGTGGTTCAATTAACCACGCTTTCAGGAATGGTGCCCAAACCATCCTCAAAAGCGTGGTTATTTTGCTCACCACTGGTGGTTTACCGTGGTGAACATCTGGCGGCGAGCAACCAGACGTTACGGGACCATCCACCACCACAAGGGATTGTCCGTGGTTGACCATGATCTCGTAACCTCTGAAAATATCCCATATCACTAGATCACAGACAGGTCAAAGGTATGGAGACAGACACAGGGAATTATCAAAGTATAAAAGGTTTTATTACCAGAGATGGCGATGAATGGCCCATTCCCTCCAAAGCTGTGAGATACAGAATGTAGGTTGGAACAAGGTATCTGGGGGTCCTACTGACACCCCAATGGTCTTTATAGGTTTACAGACAAAGGACTCAGACCTGTCCAACGATCTACAAGCTCATTGGCATAAATATACATACATATAACCGTACATTCTAGAAAGTATCAAATTCATTCTACATTGGTCTTCTGAGTCATTTTTTTCATAACATTCTCCACACAAAGTATCAATATTCTTATTGACAGAGACAGCCTGGTGGGGCTGAGACATAAACAATTCCTGTTCCCAGGACTATACCAGGCTGAACGTGGGCATATTTCTACAGTCACTGAATGAAGTTCTTATTTCCAGTAAATGACTCCTGTTAGTTTTATTTCTCTCTGAAGAAAACTCAGACCTGACATGAGTTCTGGCCTGAGCCAGAGTCTGGATCGCTGAAGTGATCCATACCTAAGCACTTATATCTTTACATTCCCCCAATTTATTTTCTTTCTGAAGTCTCCAGGAGAGCTCTTATTTCTCCCAAACTTTGCCAGAAGAAGTCTAGGTCTTGTAAAAGTGCTACAGGAATTGGTTTCATCCATCTGTGTATTTTCCTCATCCAACAGCACATCAAAATTATGGTTAACAGTTGTGATGCCCTGAATCAACATCATCACCATTGGCAGGATATGCATAGGTGGGTGTAAAGTTACTTGTTTCAGAATTGTCCACCAGGGAGCCTCCGTGGCTTTCTTGGCTGCTTGTTGCCAATTTTCCTGTTGTAGTTTCACAAGCTGTGAAATGGGCATTAAAGAGCCCAGCCATCTGTGATCTATGCCAGAAAGATTTAAAACCACTGGCTTTAAAGACTGAAACACTGTTGCTATTAAAGGGGCCAAATTGATGTCAGCATAAACCTTGTCTATGAGTGTTGTCAAGTTGGTATCTGGGAGGAAGACATGGTTGCCTATCTGTGTTACAGATGTTAAGGGGATACAGAATTCCTCAACATTTTCAGGACATTTCAATTGATTAATCAATACCATGGAGTGTCCTGAGCACACCAGACTTTCTACCCTTACTGCTGTTTGGACTGTGCTTAGGTAGAATGTGCACCGCCTGAGAGCCTGCCTCAGACAAGGCATTCACAGATCAATGCTAGATCATGTTTCAGACAACAACTTGGGTTTACTTCCCAGTGTGATGGAGTGACCATTCTAAAATCCAGATGGTACTTAAAATATGATCCGGCAAGAAGAAAGCCCATGCTATTGTCACCGCATCCGGAATGAGACAAGGACACATTTTCTTGGGATTTAAAGGCTGCCCTCTTTATTTCATATTCGTAATTAACAACACATTGGAGGGGTTCAGTTCCCAGTATCTATACGAGGGTCCATCACTATCTATCTTAATCCTTGAAATTATGGCTGCCTGAGATGGCACCCAGGTACCAGCCATTTTAACTTTCCTTACCTATCTCAATCACCCCTGAGCAAAAAGCTCAACTGAATGCCCTGAGTACCTATCTTAAACTTACCTTATTAGAGAAGGTGTCGGAATGCCTGAGCGAATCCGCCTCATGACATTTCCTATTCCTGGGTAAGCCCCTGATGCTGGCCATTTCCAACCCTTGCGCTGGTGCTACTTTCCCCCCATCTCATAATGAGATGTCTCATAAGCTATCCTAAATCTTATTACCTCATAAGGTACTTTAATTAACCTTAACTTTAATTAACATTAACTGGACCCCCGCCACATATGAACCACCATCTATTCAATGGCTGATTCATTCCCCAACTAACCCCTTCAATCAAGAATAGCCTTGCTTAGGGCACCAGTTAACACTTCTAAATAAATGTCCATTCCTGTATCCAAAAGGTGTACCCTGTCAGACCAGAACAAATCAATTCAATTCAATTCACCTTTTATTTGTATCCCGTTCTCTCTCGCCTACAACGACTCGAGGCGGCTAACAATAAAGGTAGAACATACTGTCAGGGGAAAATCCATACTCACACCAATGGTTGAAATCTAAGAGAGGTTCTTTATTGTTACCTTTCAGCTGAGAGGGAGAGAACCACGCATCACCATGCAGGGTTCAGCAGAGAGTCCTCTAACCCCTCCCATTACACCAAGATGGTTATAGGGTTTTAATGTAAACAAAAGTGTCACTCAAGTGACATGGTACAACAATGGAAAATTACAGAAAACTCAGTAGTTAGCAAGGTGTATACTTAAAGAGTACACATTCCCAAAACAATACAACCAAACATGAGTCAACCATGTTTACATTTAAGAGTGTCTGAGAACTATCCATCCTGTTCTAACTAGAAGGTTGCACCTGATTTATCACTACAAGGCTATAACTATGTTATCTATGTGTGAAAAGGGGAAAAGGTGTCCTAATGTCTCAGGGCCTATATTCTAAGGACAACTTTATTATGATAAAGAACTGAAGCAAGTAGCTAGCATTTCTGTCTCTGGAACAGAGGTCTGGTATGATTTTACCCAGCATACATCTCTGTAAGCCATATAAAGTGGCTCTCTACTCTGGCTAAGGCAATGTAGCTATTCAAAATGGAGTTAGTCTATAGGGTTTAAATTATTCCCCGACAATACAAATTAATAATAACAACTATAGTTCAATACAAAAAACATAACCCAATAACCCCTCAATTTATCACAGTATATCACAATCATAATCTTTCCTCACCAGCCTATTGCTCTATCCCTGCTGCCACCAGGGTAGAACCAAACCAATTTCATCCCAGACTCCTGCTCTCACCAGGAGAAGGGGCCCATCCTTACTACAATTTACAATAATATACAATATTCATTATGCAATATATAACAATAATTCACATATCTATTAAATACAAAATAACCCAATTCCACCACAATAATAATCCCTCCCCCATCTCTTCCCCTGCTGCCACCAGAGGAAGGTACTAGGGGAAAACCCCACCCTCCCTTATAACTACCCCCCTAATACATATCCTATTATCCTATACCCCACTCCCCCCCAAAACGAACAACACTCACTGGGAATACTGCCCCCCCCCATCCCCTATGGTCGCTGAAGAGCCCCAAAGGGCCGCATCCTTTGGATTGCGGCCTGCGGCGGGACCGCTGGCAGATCCTCTTTATGCCCCCCCCCCAGCCACCTCCAGGTCAGGGTCAGGGGACAAGCCGGCCCAAGTGCGTGGCTCCTTTGCTTCCCACGCTTCCCCCCCACACTAACTGTCCATGTTGTTGTAGCCCCACCAATCTTCAGTGGGGACTGACAGCAGTGGCAGCGGCAGTGGCAGAGTATCCCAGCAGCAGCAGCGACAGCAACTGCAGCACAACGAGCCCCCTCGGAGGTCCGGCAGATGGAAATCCCCGGTCAGTCTGTTCCCCCAGGAGCCGTTGACAGCATTGGCAGCCTGGTGTCTGATAGTCTGGGAGTGATTACCTTGCCTGGGTCCCACTGGTTCTCCTAGCCTTCAGCACTCTGGACAGCGTAGACCAGGCAGGCTTCTTTAGGGAGATATTACCTCTTTGGCTCCCTGGCAGAGAGCCCCCTTCCAAAACTGCCTCTCTACCAACTTCGGCCATAAAATAACAACCCCTGGCAACAATTTCCTGATCTCCCACAAATCCCTCTTCATCTATCTAACTAACTAACTAACTACTCTAGTCAAATTACTCTCACCCAAGTGTAGCGCTAAAATGTCAGCTGGCTGACACTGATGGGCAGCTCATAAGGATGGCACAGTTGCTCCCAGAGCATCTCCTGATTTCCCTTCCACATCAAATTAGCATGCTCTCCCAATCCTAGCTGAGTGCCCATCCCTCCCATTGCTGCCTTTTCCGCCCAGTGGATGAAGCTGTGCCTGACAATCCAGACCAGTTTCCTTGTTTTCCATAAAGTTTGCCCTGCAACAAAAACAAATTGGAAAATTAAATCACCACTAATTTATCATACTAAACAACCGGACGAACATAACTTTTAAACGCTCCCAACTTCCAACGCCCCAATGCTTTTATGTCCCCTTTCGACATACCCTCGGTGGCCGCCACACTGGCTGCCCCAATCCTGAAGGAATGGGAACCGTACTTCCCAGGATACAACCCACCAGCTTACAATGCATTCTTAAACACCGCTACAAATTGATGGCGAGTTAGTGGAGAACTGACCTTGTGGCAAAAAAATGACCCACTGCCCAAACTGCGGCTGCTTATATAATTCCACATAGCTCCCACCAGACAAATATCACTCCCCGAAAGGCTATGCAACACAATCATATGACCATGACCTCGCTGATCTGTTTTTGATCTTCGTAAACATAACTTAACCCTTTCTTGCTCCATGAACACATCCCCCACCTTTAGTTCACTTCCTGATACATTTCTCAATTCAACTACCAGCTCACTAACCCTAAATGCACCCCAAAAAACTACTATAAATATGCATCTGAATAACACAACCTCGTTCCCAATAAAACAAACTCTAGGTAACATCTGACAAATCAACAACAATATAGGCATGGAAACCGGTTCCCTCTCATCCACTGCTCTGATAGCTTCTCTCTACCAACATTCAATCATACGTTTAACATAAAAGCCTTGTGATTCCATGGAAAAACTAACCACACCGCTCATGAACACAAGCGCTTAAAACTTACCTGCAATGGTTCTGGGAGCCAGGCCCCTATTGTGCAGCTGCAACCCAAACTGGATTAGCTGCACGTCAGGGAAAGGAAAAGTTAAAACCCAACCTTTACTTGCTCTAAAGGCTTGAAACTCCCTAAGTGCTCTCTCGTACGCCACCCACGTTCACTTTGCCACCGATCCCCACATAGCCCTCAATAGGT
>QEPC01001041.1:8831448-8869165 GCA_003113815.1 Sphenodon punctatus | reverse complement strand
ACAAACCGCAGCCGCAGCCCTCGGAAAGCTGCCTCTGCCGTACCGTGCCACGATGTGCGGAATAGGGGTTGCCGTCGGTAAAAGCTGCCGCGGCGGTATGCCGCTACAGCCCTAATCCTTTGGGATGTTCTCTGGTGCTTCGCATGCCATTGGGGCCAAAAGACAGAAACAATCCATCTGAAACTGAGAGAGGGCATCTGCAATGCTGTTATCAACACCCAGCACATGTCTTTCTATAAACAGGACGTTATGCTCCAGACATTTAAAAACGAATGCCCTAATCAGCCCCATAACCCGCACATTTTTTGATGACAAGGAATTGACAACATAGACCACGGCCATGTTGTCGCACCAAAAACGAATGGTCCTGTTTTCAAATTCCTCAGCCCAAAGGTGAACCACAGCTACTATAGGGAATAGCTCTAGCAGCGTCAAATCACTTGTCAGCCCCAACTGCACCCACGAATCCGGCCAATGCTCTGCACACCAACGTCCTTTAAAATAAATTCTGAAACCAAGAGAACCTATCGCATCAGACTGTACCTGGATGTCAGTCTTTAACAATAGATTCTGCCTCCAGAAACTGACACCATTAAATTTTGCTAAGAATACCGACCAGGTAGCTAAGTTAGCTTTCATGTCCTGTGTCAACCTAATATGATAATGAGGTGGCAGATTACTGGCCACCTTTGCGCAGAGCCTTGATAAAAAGGCTCTCCCTGGAACAATTACCTTACAAGCAAAATTAAGGCTGCCAAGCAATGACTGAAGCTGACAAACCGTAACTTTTCTTGCTCCTAAACACACATAAATTTCTTTCCTCAGCGCATCTAGTTTCTCCTCAGGCAAGCGTGAAAGCGATTTAACCGTGTCCAATTGGATTCCTAAATATAACAGTGACGTCACTGGCCCTTCTATCTTCTCAGGTGCCAATGGTGCCCCCATCTCATTTGCCAAATCCTGGAACAAACCTAACAGCTGTCTACATTCCTCAGAGCCTGCCCCCCTGCCCATGAATAAATAATCATCCATATAATGGATGACTTGGTCCAATCCTGACCACTTCCTAACCAGCCAGTCAAGAATAGAACTGCATTTCTCAAAGGCCGCACATGAAATGGAACAACCCATCAGCATGGCCTTATCAAAATAAAACTTCCCCTCAAATGTGAAACCCAAGAACTTAAAATCCTCAGGATGCACTGGCAATAACCTAAAAGTGGATTTAATATTGCATTTTGCTAGGAGTGCCCCCACTCCGCACTTGCGAACCATCTCAACCGTTGCATTGAATGAAGAATATTGCACCGAACAAAGTTCATTGCGGATTGCATCATTCACCGAAGCTCCCCTAGGATAGGAGAGATGATGAATCAGCCTATACTCCCCAAGTGCTTCTTGGGAACCACACCCAAAGGGGATATGTGCAAGTCAATTAATGGTGAGCAATCAAAAGGGCCTGCAATCCTACCCTCTTTGCGCTCCTTTTCCAGTTTGGCACTCACTATATGTTCCATACCCACAATCGATTTCAAGTTCCTTTTTGAAGTCTTTTGAATCAAACCCTATGCTGGGATCCTAAATCCTTCTCGAAACCCCCTCAGTACATACTAGGTACGGGACTACCGGAATTTCTGGTATCCGATAATGCCAGTACTGGGCGTACTGGCATTATCGGATTCAACCCGGTAATCCGGTCCAGTTACCGGATTCCGGGTACCGGATTTTTTTTTACATTGCGGCCATTTAAATGAATGGCTGCAATGTAAAAAAAAACCACCAAAAACCTCCCCGAGTCCAGGCTGCGCAGGTGGAAGGGGGGACACCCCCCCACCCACCCTGCCCAGCCTGGATTTAANCCCCCCCCCCCCCCCCCTGCCCAGCCTGGATTTAAAAAAAAAATTCCCCTCCGTTGCCGGCAAGTTCAACCCAGAGCCCCCCCACCAGCACTAGCGGCCGCGGCGTCCCAGCAGCCGGTAAGTAAGTAATTATTAGACCTGATCCCTTGGGGGGGTTAACACCCCCCCCAGGGATCACCCTACTACAAGTTCCCAGGATCCAGTACCTACTTTCAGTTCAGCTCCAGGTGGTGGCAGCAGCGGTCCAGCGGTCACAGCGCTGGCTGTGGCTGTCGGCTTCAGACGCTGTAGGCCTTCTGGGGAAACCCGGAAGTTCCCCAGAAGGCCTACAGCATCTGAAGCTGGCAGCCACAGCCGGCGCTGAGGCCTCCGGCCGGCCGCCGCCGCCACCACCCAGAACTGAACTGAAGGTACTGGATCCTGGGGACTTGTAATAGGGTTATCCCTGGGGGGGGTGTTAGGTCTAATACTTACTTACCGGCTGCTGGGACACCACGGCCGCTGGTGCTGGGGGGGAGGCTCTGGGTTGAACTTGCCGGCAACAGAGGGGAATTTTTTAAAAAAAATCCAGGCTGGGCAGGGTGGGTGGGGGGTGTCCCCCCTTCCACCCGCACAGCCTGGGAGGCGGAGGAGGAGGAATTTTTTTATTCCATTGATTTCAATGGGGACACAGTGCCCCATTGAAATCAATGGAATAAATCCAATACCGGTATACCGGATTTAATCCAAGAATCCAGTTTTTTTTAAATTGGAATCCGGTAATTCCGGTAGCTGATAATTGCCCCGGGGTCCCACCTCTAGTACATACCTCAATACCTCCCTATCGGGGTAACCTCTGGGTGCTGCTTCCAACGCATCAGGGTTAACCAGAGTTGGGGCTCTTCCCAGGGGCATCCCCCTGGAAGGCCACATGACAGAGCACCCTGCCCCCCTTTTTGCTGTTGAAACTTCCCAAAGGTCTGGGTTTAGTGTAGTTTGCCGTTGCATGTGGCACGCCACACAGCGTGTACGTATGACAGAACCTGCAGGGTGATATACTGCATGTCCCTGATCTGCTAAATTCCCAACATGGTCCCCCTGCACTGCTACCCCCACACCTTTCACGAAAACTAGGGTCATTGGCCAGTGCTACCCCTCCCTTTGCAAGAACATGGCCACTATGATCACGACTTGCATTAGTTGCTGCACTCATTGATTCCAACCAAATATCATTGGCATGCAGGTCCCATCGAATACCTGGCGCCAGACCCAATGCTCCCCACCTCACTGCAAGCCCTGTGGCAGGCACCGACTCCTTCTCCCGCCTCGCGCCCGGTCCAGTGATGCCGGTATCTTGCTCCAGTGCCCCCAGCCAGCTCCAACTGCAGAGCTTCACACTGCGGTCAGTTACAACTGACCCGCTGCCTCATGAGACTTGCCTCACTGTGCAACCCCAGCCCAGGTTGCCATAGCAACTCCTGGGCTGTATTGCAAACCTGCTCTCCCGAACAACGGAGACTGCAGCCTTCCTTCTTCACTCTTTAAGGTAATTGCAGCAGGACAAAATCACCCACCCCTCATTGTTTTGGTTGAGAGGGGTGAGTGCCATTGGCATATAGTACCCTCGCAGGTGTTCCCTCCCAAATAGGGATGGATATCATGATGTAGATTTTAGTGTCAGATTCATCCTGGATTATCCCCCTGTTCAATTGGACCAAATTTTACATTTCAGAATTTACCTATGTTACCCCCAATTTTTCTTTCAAATGTAAGAGGAAATGAGTTCCATTAAGCAAGCATGACCACTGGCCCTCACTGAAATGCAGGAAGTCAGTACAGAAGAAGGATACCAAGTTCCCAGAAACTAAAGAGCAAATGATGTGACATGACACATTGTTGTAGTGGAGGTGACCCATGACCAAGTTCAAAGATTCAGTAATGCCTCTAAGGTTGTCTGCCAAGGAATGAAAGTCCAAAATGGACTCAGCATGCTGCTGGAGCAACATGGAGTTGCTTTGGGCCCCACTGTGAACCGCATCATGCATACCGTTTAAAAGGACACTGAGGCAGGGGTTTATAGCCTCTATGTCAGCAGAATTCCAAAGGGACACACCCAATCCTGAACAACCCAGCACCGTCAAGAAAACATCCCAACAGGACCAAGTTTCAGAGGGTGGGATGGAAGGACAGACAACTATGGAGTTTCCATACAGCAATGGCTGCCACCAACTCCTGAGTAACCCAGGAGCGGAAGTGGGCAGGGTATGAGTTGGGCAAAGAAATTATACCCTGAAAAGACCAGAGTCAAAGGGGCATGGACCCACCCGGTGTTAAACACCACCCTCTCAGATGTGAGGTGTAAAAATGTGCCATCTGCCAGTCAAGACAGGAGGTCAGGGCACACCAAATTTGAAAAGGTGACAAGGGATGGACGTGCCAATTGAGTGGGCAAAAGGGCATGTCCCACATGAAGTGTGAACAAACACTTCGCAATCTCAGGAGGCCTGATGAAAGTACCTTCATATGGTCCTGCATCCTGAGCAGTGACATCCAGGATCGTGATCCCAAGGGACCAAGAGTCATCTGGGCTAAATGAAATAACAAAGACTGACCCATGAAACCAATCCACAGATGGCTGTGAGGGACCCAGTGTTGGGAGTTGAGAAGGAACCACAAGCACCCCAGGGAAACAGCATCCCCTCCTGGGACCCAGATGTCATCAGGGTCCATGTACTTGTTAAGGAAAATGAGACCCCATCGCCATTCAGATGAAAACAACTGGACATCCTAAAAAAGTTAGGGGGCACAGCAACCTTAGTGATCACTCCAAACGGAGGCAGAATTGAAGGGAAGTCCCAGCCCAATGGGGGGGGGGAGAGGGGGGCTCAAAAGGGGGCAAAGTCTACAAGTCTGCACTCCCTGGACCAAATACTGGCAAAAATTTGTACCAGTGTTACAGGGGAAGATCACTGCCAGAGCTGCCCTGTTTTTACAGGTAGATGGTATTAACAAATTCCAAGGAATCCAGAAATAGCATGAAAGACAGTGGTGATACAGTCAAAGTTCATACAAGAAACAGCCACAATGAATTCAGTTCACAAACCAGGCATTTGGGAAGAAAAGTTCTCAGCAAGTTAAAAACATCACTTGCATCCCACAGTCTGTGATCTAAGCCACAGTAAGGTAGGCAATGGCATGGAAACCAGATAAGGACAGCCAGTCACTTGCGGTCAAATCTAGATGTAGATAAGAAAAGTCTGCTAGTGGTGCAAAAAGTTCCCACATTTAGAAAAAAAATTCAACTGCTCTTACTGAAGTAACATCATAAAGAATATAAGAACTGAAGATGAAAAACAGTCTATTCCATTTGGTGGATTGTTCTAGAGTTGAACCGAATCGTGCTTCCAGGTACTTGGGCTGAATTTCAAGTTCTGAAGTTCCAGGCCAGGTACCCAGCAGCACTTCAGCATCACTGGCAAAGCTTCAGGGCTTCGCCAGCGAAGCACCAGCCGTCGGAAATCCCCCAAAACATCGGAAACTCCAGAATTTCGGAAACTTCAGAACAGCGGAAATTTGGAAACTCTGTACATCTTACCATGTGCATCAGCTACAGCCTTAATTGCTTAGCCAATCAGGGTGTGCAGAATGTGCACAACAACACATCCACCACCCCCATCCTCCCTCCCCTTAATTCCCTAGTATATATTGCACTGCCCTCACACCACCGAGATAAGAAACACGTTCTTTAATCCTTGGTTTGATGGAAGGGATCATTGGGACCAGCAGAAAAGGCTGCATTTTATTCTTGCAATCAGAACAAGGCAGTAACATAGCAAGCTGCCGTGGGGGTGTTTTTTATGGCATTAACCAGGCAGCGGCACTTGGAGAGCGTTGATTCACCTAAGGAAGAACCTTAAGAATGGAGACTCCTATGGAACTCCCGTAAGGTATCTGTTCCCAAAATTTCTGTACGTGGTTAAAAACATATCCTGCCCCATTTATATAAGCATCCCCATCTATGTAGTACCAGTGAGACGGTTTACAGCAGGGGTCAAGTGTGCCGCCATAAGCCCCGGGAAGGGCAAGGCATTGCGCTATCACCCCAACGGAAGTATGCATCTCCATTTGGGGATCCAGATGTGGGACCGACTTTTAGTTTCTCTTTTTGGCTGGTTCCAAAATGAGTCCATGGGAAAGATAACTCATGGGGTTATGGGAGATGACTGGGATGGTAAATAAACACCCTTCAGTGAAATATGTTATTCCTCATTTATTTATGTTTTAAAGAGTATTTTATCTTGTTTTTGTTATACTATTGTACACCTATTTTGTAATGGCCAAAGGCTAAACAAATAAACTTTTGGAATTGAATTAATTCCCTAGTTGAACATGGTGCACAACATATAGTTAGGATATCATATAGATATAGTTTAGGAATGTTAATTATAATATTATCATCTATTAGTTATAGGAGTAGGGTACTATATAGTTAGGGTTTAGCTAGCAGGCATTATGTCAGAGAAAAAGGCCAGAGCAATGGAGGAGTCTTCTGACTCTGAGGCGGAGGTTCAGGTGGTGGAGGAGGTGGAGGCAGGGCCTAGATCTGTCAGGCTCCAGTGGTGGCACCAGCATGCATGGAGGTCTTCAGTGTGGGACCACTACTCCCAGCCCCAGGGAATGGCCTGTACTGCTGCTCTATGCTCCCACTTCAACAGCGAGGTGCAGCATGGGAGACAGAGCAGCACCTCCGCCCTCCTCAATCACATTTCCAGGGCCCATAAGGGGGAGATAGCGGGCAGATGCAGGAGGCCAGCCCTGCACAGGCTCAGCAGCAGAGGTGGAGGAGGCCAGCCCCACGCAGGCTGAGGAGGAGTTGCCCCTGCTCCCAGAGCTGCATGGCCTGGCTTGTGCCATCAAGTCTGGATATGCAGCTCTGGACCAACTGTCACGGGTACGTGACTCCTTAGAAGAGCTGCATCATGACTTGAGACATCGTCAGGTAGAGAACATGACCTACTGTGCCTACATGAGGCAGACACGGCAGGCCAAAGTCGCATTCCACCAGGCCATGATGGAGCATGCTGTGGGTATGCCCGGTGGCTGGATGCCACTTGGGCTGCTGGCATGCAGGTGCCCCCACTGCCAGACCTCCCACCACTACCAGCACTGCCACCCAGGATTCTCCCTATCCCAGGGTTCCTGCCCCACACCTGCTGTAACAGAGGGACTTGGTACAGTCCAGGCTCTATGGACTGGGAATGCCCCAGACTTGGAGAGACTTGGTCCAGCCCAGGTGTGGGGGAGGGGAACTTTCACTCTCTCCAACTGCCGATTCTTACCAGTAAGCAGGTATCTACGCAGAAGCATGTGGAGTGCTCTGGAGATACACTATAACAATAAAACCTGGAAAGTTGCATAACGCGAGCCCAAGACTGTGTATACTGGCCTGGCATGGGAGCACAAGTAAGAGCATTCTGTGAAAGGTGCAAAACCTGCAGAGCAGACAGCATGCAACAACAAAAGGAGACCTTGTTGCCACACGACCCACCTACGAGAGCCTGGGAGAAAGTGGAGACTAGGGATGTGTGAATGTGGTTCGAATGTTAGGAGTTTGGGCCGAACTCAACCTGTTCGGATGACTGAACCGTCCGAACCGAATGTTTGAACGGGCGAACAGTTCGGAAAAGTTCAGATGAGTTCAGATGAGTTTGGGGGCAGGAAAAACGTGACTTTGGGTGGGAAAAACATGACTGGAAGTGGGAGGCAGCTGAGGAGCAGACTTCCTGACACCAGGGGTGGAGACCAGGGGTGGTTTCAGGGCCAAATGATACTGATACCGGGGGAAAAAATTGATTTCGGTATTGGTATCGATAGAGCTATTTTTGGATGTTTGGCCAATTTCGGTCAAACTGAACTCAGCGGAACCAAACAACCGAACCCGAACTCAGGTTTTGAACCAAACGACTGAAAGTCCAAACATCTGAACCGCGTTCTGTTCGCACATCCCTAGTGGGGACAGACTTCTTCACATGGGAGGCCGGACAGTATATGATAACAGTAGACTACTATTCCAACTAAGACTACTATTCCAACCAAGGGAAGTCGACAGGCTGGAAGACACATGATCGAAAGAGGTCATTGAGAAGCTAAGAGGACACTTCGAGTAGCTGATGAGCGACAATGGATGCCAGTTCCCCTCTTCAGAATTTCAGACATTCACCCATAAATGGGTGAACATGTCACCTCATCCCCTACCTAACCACAGAGCAATGGAAAGGTGGTGTCAGCTGTAAAGACGGCAAAGAGACTCCTCAGCCAAGCAGAAAAAACCGGCACGGACCCTTATCACGCCTTCCTAGCACATCACAACATGCCCACTCGGGTCCAGCAGCATCCCAGCACAGGTACTATTGGGTCGCAGGACAAAAACTTTGATACCTCTCTCAAACAACCAGCTGAGACCGAAAATAGAGAGAAATCAACACCAGGAGATGCTTGAAGCACAGCAGCAACAAGCAAACTACTACAACAGGTCAGCACGAAATCTACCACATCTGGACACAAGCACACAAGTTTGGATCCAGCCAGCAGAGGGCTCCAACAATACCTGGGCCAAAGGGACCATAAACAGGACGGTAGCCCCCAGATCCTATGAGGTGACCACCAGAGAGGGATACACCATATGGCGCAACCGGAAACACCTTTGGGTGAGACACGGCCACGGGGAAAAGCCAGAGTCCCGGCCATGAACACAGAGGGCAAACCCCAAGCTGGACACCAAGGGAGTAGAAGACGAGGAGGACTACTACACGCAACAGCTGGCAGATGAGCCAGAATGGCTCCAGAAAATGGTAATGGGAGATCCACCAGTAGTACGGGACTCACCAAATGCAGACGACAGCGAGATGCCCCCCCAGAAGGTGACGAGGGGGACCCAAACAGAGAACCGGACCCACCAGAGGCGACGCCGGAACAGGAAGGAAAGCAGACCAGACAGTCCAGGGCAGGCCACCCACTGAAGACTCCTGAGTACCTGAGTGACTACACAACCTCTTAAGAGCCCATGGTAAAGATGGGGCTCCAACAGTGGCTATGTGCTCGTAAACTCTGGCCACACACACACACCTTCTTCTTCTTCTTCTTCCTTCTTCTTCTTCTTCTTCTTCCGCCTCCTCCTCCTCTCTCTCTCTCTCTCTCTCTCTCTCTCTTCATTTCAGGAACTATGAGACACTAAATTAAAAAAGAAAAAAAAAGGACAGAAGATGTAACAGAGGGACTTGGTACAGTCCAGGCTCTATGGACTGGGAATGTCCCAGACTTGGAGAGATTTGGTACAGCCCAGGTGTGGGGGCGGGGAACTCTCTCTATCTCTAACTGCCGATTCTTACCAGTAAGCAGACGTCTAAGAAGAAGCACGTGGAGTGCTCTGGAGATACACTATAACAATAAAACCTGAGCTATCATTAAACATACTGGGTCTCCTAGTCTTCTTGTTACACCTGCTGGGGACCCTGGTGAGGGGTCTTCTGCTGCTCCTGATGTGGTAGATGTCAGTGCCTCCTCCCCTTCCTCTACCAATTAGTCTGAGACTGGCAGCCAGACAAATTGATGATTGCACAGATGAAAAGGATTCATCCTTGACCTGTCTCCTCTGATTTTAAGTTAGGTTAGATTAGGTAGGTAGTTCTTAGTATTACCTTAGTTAAGGTAGCAGTAGTTAGATAGAATTAGATAGGTAGTTAGGTAGTTGTAGTGTTTGTTATAGTTGGGTAGGATAATAAAACAAACAAAAAAACACCCTCCCCTTATGTACTGGTACCTTGTCATGGTTGTGGGTGCTTATTCCCTCTGTCCTATACAGTCACCAAAAACTCTTTATGGCATCATCATTTTTCACACCCCTTATCCTCTCCTCCTCCTCCCCCTCCCCCCCGGCACCCTCTTGGTATGGAGGATTGGACGGTGTGGCACTGAGAGACCAGGTCAGAGAGAGTCCTCCGGCTCATCATCATGGTGCTGCTGTCTGGCTGCCAAGCCAAACCAACCAAGCAGCAGTAGCCAGCAAGCAATGTGCTCCCTGGAACACAATTATTATTATTCTTTTTTAAAACGTGGCGTGCAAACCCCCCATGCCCCAGCATTGGCCCTATGCACAGGCAGGCTCACAGTTATGTAGCAGCACACAGCCAAATTCACCAGAGAATAGGAAATGACGTGTGTGTGTGTGTTTTGTTTTTTGGCACTTCTCTTTCTATTGGCTGAAGCTTGTACCAATCAAAACTAGCCATCTGGCTTGTACTGCCAATCAATTCAAAATCTGCCTTACCCCAACTCAACTGTCCCCTTCCACCACCACCCCTACCAAATATGGCACTGTTTCCAGAAGCTTCTCAGAGCTTCTCCAGCCAGGCCCAGGCGCACAGGAGTTTCTGAAATTTCCAAAGGGTTCCAAAGTTTCCTGGGGAATGGCCGCACTACCCGAAACTTTGGAAACCACAGCTTCTGTGTTGAAGACCCCAAACTTCGACAATTTCCAAAGATTTCAGAAGACTTCGTTTCAGCACTAAATTTTTCATGATGACAGAGGGGAACACACACACACACATGGGGAGAGCGAGCAATGCCAGACATGGCAAGGGATCCAGCCTGGGAAAAAATAAAAAATGGATGCTGGGCTTCTGGACTTGTGTGGTAACAGATGGGTAACAGGTAGGCCAAGAGACAGTAACGTTTGCAGTGGAGTGGGTTCTGAACAAGATCTCCATGGATTAAGGCCCATTGCCAGGAGCAGAGAGGCCGACAATGACATCTCCACGATCCTTCAGAAGGCACGGTAGGCTGCATGGAAAAGAAAGGAAAAAAAACTTTCCCATGGTGGGATCAAGGCAGGTAACAGAACCAAAATGGGCACACCAATGGCAACGGTGCTTTTAAACTCCAAACTTGAGGCCTGTTCCCCAACCTTGCAACAATGTGTGCAGCTCAGGATCTGTATTCTGAAAATGTCTCAAACTGTGGGTTTTATTGACAGTGAGCTCTAATGATTACTGCTGTGGGGACCCCTTACACCTGGCACTCTCTTATCTTCTTACAGCCTGATCTTCCAAGAGCTTCACTCCTCTCCCACTGAAGTGTATAGGGCTTGTCCCAGCAGAGTTCTTTGAGGATTGAACTTAATTAGTATTGAAGCAATACACCAGTATTATAATTAATTGGAGTGATATTCGACTCAAGGTGCCATCCTTCACAAGATAAATCTCAGTTGATGACCACGTGTGCGTCTTTCAAATTAAATTTTTGCTCCATTGAAGTCAGCAGCAAAACTCCCATTGACTTTTGCCGACCTAGGATTTCATACTTGTAATCTATTTATTTTTACACAAAATAGAAGGGTAAGGGGGAGAGCTTACACCAGTAGTCTGGATAGTCACCAGCATGGACAATGACATTTTGTTTCACTAAATTTCCCTCCAGTTAGTTTTAATTTCCTCTCCACAAAAACTGTAGATTTTCTAGTTCAGAATAACTATTGCATATCTCCCCAGAGTGTACTGTATTTAAGCAGTGAGGGAGTGAAAACTATATATACAGTCTCTAAGATGAAAGCACTATAAACAGAAACACATTTTAAGTCAATTGGAGGTGACTAAAATAGGAATAACTAAATTAACTGCACTGTGAAGTAGCCACTTTTGGAGCAAAAAAAACCCCCATCTTAAAGATGGTGAATTTTTATTATCCTATACTTAGAAATCTGGTATTATTTCTCAAGACATAGAATATGAGTTATAGTAAAACTGCTAGATCCCTTCTTAAAGTTTACTTCCCTTCAAATCAAAGGTTCCATCACTAGAAAAGAAATATTATATTATACTGAAAGCATGAGGGACTTAGCTATGATTTTGTTTAAAGAAGCTAGATTTATTTGCTTTGCCTATAAAATTAATGTGTAAAAAATTATCTTATTTTCCACTTGCATAGACTAAATGAATTTCGCATTCCTGAGGGCACAAGAAACTGAAATTGACTATGGTTCAGGTTTCCTTTAACACTTAACCATGTCAGTTTAACAACTGTTTCCAATATTTAGGAAACATATATCATTATTTCTGTTTTATTTAGAACTATACAATCATACAGGGCCTTAGAGGAGAAGGTCTCCTAGACTGACACAGAAGTAACTATGAACAGAATCCGCTGCAGTATGCCCTTCAGTATATCATGCAGAATCAAGAAAAGTGAGCTTAAAATTACCCATGTCTGAAATAAAAATTGCAAGGAAAATTAGTTCTTACCCCCCTCACAATTATGAAGGTGAAGGTCTGAGCAATCCAAGAATGCAGAAATAAATCACCTCAGCTTTAGTCAATAGTAACCTAGGGATAGGTTTAGCAGCATGTGCACCAAGAGAAGAAGTTAACATCAAATGTAATTATCACATATAATGTAAATTCATGTTACCTATTTTCCTATAGTGGGATTTCATAGAAACTTAGGGTATTTTCAGATGTGACGGGGCTCAATTCGCCCCGCCACGGAAACACCCTAACGATTCCCCACCGGGGCCAACATGTAGTGGCCAACAGATGTGTTGGCCGCTCCCGGCGGGGAATCTGGGGGGGGGGCCTCACGGCACAACGTGCGGCCGCACAGCCCCGCCCCCATGCTCCCCTGGCCGCCCGCCCTCTTGGGAGATGGGCGGGTGCCGCGGCCCGGAATCCCGCCACTGATTCTGGTCCATGGTAGGGGGCCAGACGTTACGGTCCCCTTGATCACGGGGGGGGGAATCACATTCCACCCGCAAACAGAGATGGTCCAGCCAGGACCTCCGTTTGCATGTTGAATGTGATTCTCCCCCCCACCCCCGTGATTCACAGGGGTGAACATCTGGGGGGGGGGACTTCCGTTCCCCCCAACAGACGTTACGGGATCACGATCACCATGTGGGGATTCACCATGGTTGAGAGTGATCTCGTAACGTCTGAAAATACCCTTAGAGTTGGAAGAGACCTTCAGGGTCATCTTGTCCATCCCCCTGCTTGGATGCAGGATGGCTAAATCTACAGCATCCCTTATAGAAGACTGTCCAGCCTCTTTCTGCAAACTTCCATAAATGGAGAGCCTACAAGTCAGTCAAAAATTTGTCCAGACTAGCAGGGATATTGGACTTCGCTGTATGGCAAGCAAAGGTGCATGAGTCTTTCTAAAAGTGTGTGTGAGGGGACAAGGTCTAGAGGTGAGGAAATATCTGGGGAAGTGAAGGAGAGGCTGTACCCAAGGAGTCAGACCACCTCATGCTTCACACTCACCTCCTTAACTATCGATTGTGACTAAGCTCCCTACCATATAAGCACTAAGCAGCTTGACCCACTGCCAATAGCTCCTACTGATGCTTCTGTTGCTACCACCAGCTGCAGGCACACTGAGAGGTGGCTCTAAGGCTGGGCAGTATATTAATGGATGCTGCTTTCTCATTGTCATACAGGATCTCATTGTCATTGCTGCCTTTTTTCTATATGCATGTTTCTTTTGTCAAAAAGTGAGGGAGGGAGGGAGGACTGTTGCACTTGCTCTGGCACCACTAGTGGCAACCACTCTTCCCTTTTCACTACTTTGTGGGAGGTTTTCCCAGACCATCTCCACAATAGTATGTCTTGTAGTGTGTGGGGGTGTGTGTGTGTCTTTTGGGGGGACGAGACTAGTGTCTTTAAATTCTAAAACTTTTTAACTTTTTGAAAGTGTGATATTAATGACAACAATACAGTTGATGTCACCCTTGAAATAGATTATTTACTTATGTGGGAAAGGTGGGGGATCCTGATGGAAAAGGCAATATAAACAGAATCGCAGATGAGCAGTCCATGGGAGTCAGGAACTAGGGAAACCCTGTTGGGAGAGGAGGAACTTGAGGGCAGGGAGGGGGCATAACCTATGTGTTCGAGGAGGGAGTTCCATGCAGCATGGGGGAAAGGGCAGCAACAGTTTAGGGAGCAGGCGACTTGAGGATCCACAATCCACAAGGTAAAGGCGGTGGCAGAGGAAGAGGAACAAAATCCCCGAGTGCGAACACAGTTGGGGATGAGGACAGAAAGATAGGGAGAAGCAAGGTTCAAAGTGGTGAGAGAGGTGGATGATCTTCACAGTGGAGAAGAGGTTCAGAAGTGAGAGGTTCAGGGTCAGAGCAGAAGGCAAGTAAAGAAGGAGATTGCAATAGTCAGCATGAGATAGAGCTCTACATCATGGACTAGAGCCTTGCTAGTGGGAATTTTAAGATCTGCCAAATGTCACAGTGTCCAAATGACAACTGAGTTTACATGAGTCTAAACTCACCAGAGCCCGAGGGCCAAGAGTGTACCCATGTCAACTCAAGTCCAAAAGGACTAGTCTCGTCCTTTTGGGCTCTGGACAAGTCGTGGGGATCTACATTAGTCTGGCTCTATCAGTTCTGCTCCTGCTCCTACTCCATCATTTGAATAAGAAATTATTTTTTAAAATTCTACAATGTTTAAACTAACTACATAATTCACACATTTGTATGAAGAATGTGAACCAGAGCTTCATGGGCACTTAAAACTGCACAGTGTGTGTGTATGTGTTTATCTTTCTACTTTGTTGAGTTAACACCAAACCTCATGGAAAATGTGACTTCCTAAATATTCAAGCATCTGACACAGCTATGAAATCCACGTTGAACCAGCCATGATTTACAACTAATTTGTCTTCTGTCTGGAAAATGTACAAGCGAACTATTTAAAACAGTAGCTGTTTTCCCCATTCATCTGTTTTGGATCAGACTAATCCTGCATTTGGATGAAAGATAACATGAAGTTAATGTTTATGATGTTCCCAAAGTATTTACTAGTTATTATTACACAATAGCATTCATCAATGGGTTTTGGCACTTCCTGTTTCCCCAGTACCACAAAAGCATAAAGCATTTCTGCTCATTAAGGGGAATTGCCATCAATGCATTCTGGGTAATAATTCACAGAAGCACATTCCCAATTTCAAAATGGTGAGGGCCAAAGTTTAAGAGATCCCCCGATTTATCCTGGAGTGTGTTGGTCTGAAGTTGAAAAAGGCATAGGAAAGGAAGAAGATTTTCCAAATTATCAACTCCTACTGTGGCTTGAAATACGTTAAACCATTTGTTTGTTTGTCTGCAGGACCTCCTTATTAGCGTCCAGGGATCAGGAAGCAATAAAGAACCTCTGCTATTTCACTGCTGCTGTTTTCACCACCACCACCACCACCTCTAGTACACTATATAATTTAGGCTATGTGCAATGCTGTCACTGCCGTACAAAGTAATGGTGAAACTACAAAACTACAAAACTGTATGGGGCTCAGTTTGTTCACAGTGTGTGAGCCAGTGCTTTTGTACTGTAGTGCTTTTATGCCTGTTACCAGTTCATACTGCACCTCTGAAAACTGCATCTTAACACAGCAGTGCAACTAGAAAATGCCAAGAAACTGCAATTTTCACAAGCATTTTTGACTTGCTACCAGTAAAGTTTGGACATTACACAGAACTTAAAAATGGAAAGGAGTACACGGAGTACAAAATAAGTACAAGGAGTACAAACACTTGCAACACACAAAGAGTGGGCAGGGGTGGATGAAGGATGGAGCTCAACTGAAGAGGAAATGGCTGCATAGCAGACATGGACATTTGGCTTTATTCATCTGTAATAACTAGCTGTAGCTCAGATTGTGGATCCATGTTTGTCTTTTGAAATATCCACCCCATTCTCAATTCTGAGAATAAAGAGATTCCAAGGAGGGCTAGATGTTTGGGTTTGATGCTTAATTGATGCTAGAGTCCAAGGACAATGTTATTGACTTGTGCAAGCTTGTCTTCTGAGACCCTAGCCTGAGTGATTCTTGTAAGATTTTCACCACCTTCAGGCACAGAGAATTTTGACCACACTTCTTGGTTGCATGCAAGGCAACCAAAGGCAAAATTTGTAGGGATTTTAAAATCCTGGGATTCAGAAAGAAATACAATATTTTTTCTAAGCATCAAATTTAGCCATGGATGCACAGTGCAGTCTAATTTTCTCCAGAGCATTGAAAGCATAGATTAATAAATGTGGCCTTGCATTCAGCATTTCAAAATTCTTCAAAATCAAAATCAGTTTTCTCTGGGCTATTCAAAGAACTTTGCCTCTCTTAACACAGCTACCCCAGCAAATGAACTATAGTTGTCGAAAAGTGCCACATTTATATTTTTATCATTGCAGATATTGTGTTTTACATATTCCTCAATCTCAAATTTATTTTGCCTTTTTAACTAAATCTTTCTATAAATAAATAAACTCACAGGAAAACACCAGGCAAAGAATATTTCATTTGAAAATGTAAGTTCCAGAATACTGTTGGTGGAATCCAAGAATGGAAGTTTTTAGGCTGGAAATTAGGGGCCTTAGAATGGAAATGTGTATGCCATCTTAAATTACAGTACCGTTAGGAATGTAAAATGTACAATGCACTTCATTCTGCATATTGCAAAGGAGTATTTCTGCGAAGCAGCCGTCTATCACTTTTCTTGTTCCATTCGTAGACACATTCTGGTCAGGTCACATGTGAATTTGTAAACCTTTTGGCCCACAAGTTCTTGAGTGACATCACTCTCTATCTGGTCCAAAATTTGCCTCCTTGAGGTGTGCCCCAAGTCCCAGTAGGTAAATGAATTCCCTTTATTGGAATTTTTCCTTTGTACGTTATTTAGCTTATCTTCCTGACAATGTGAGACTATTCCCTAATACATATTTACTTCTGCTTTGACTGTGGCACATTTACAAATGCCAAATTATGAGGCTTCCTTGTCTTGCCCTAGGAGGACATTATGTAGACTATAACCATAAATGTTGCTGCAAGGAAGTTTTTAACTAATATTCAGTTCACCAGTTCCATTGTAAATTTCATTTTGTTACTCCCAGTTAACTCTCTTTACTAAATAGTTTTTCACCTTTTTTATATTTGTAAACTATTCTCATGTTCCCATTAAACCATGTGTGCATATGAGCCAAGGGGGCTGCACTCAGCTACATAGAGGGTTCAAGATTCACTTGGTCTCACACAAAATAATCTCTTCTTTAGAGCTGAAATGAGTCACTGCAAAACTAGGCATATCCATCGAATTTGAGGTACTCAGATCGACCTGCCACCATCGGGTATTAATCGGTACCCGATTAGTGCCCAGCGCGTTACCCAATGTCCCAATTTACCAATTTTCATCCCAGAATACCAACTTCTGATCCTTACTACTTACTTACTACTGATCCTGATTTCTTGAGTTTCCATCCCAAGTTTTTGAGGTACAGTCCTGATTTTCACTACTTTCCCATAATGATTTACTGATTGATAACTGGTAAATTGGTAACTGGAAAACCCAAGTTTTCAGGTAACTGGATGCCTGATGACATCTAGAATCCATGACACCCAACACATTTGAAAAAAATGTAAACAAGTAATTGCTTCCATATATACCGTGCTGGGATATTGTATTAGGGGATATTGTATTATGCTTATTGTGTTTTGTTTTTCATTTTTTTGTGAGCCACCTCGAGTCGCCTGTGGTGAGAGTGTGTGGGGTACAAATAAAAAATGTAATGAAATGAATAAAATTGGTACCCAACGCGGTACTCAAAATTGCGAGTACTCAAAACTGCAGGTGGCCTTACATTTGCCATTCAGCCCTTCTGAGCATGCCTAGCTTTCCCCCCTCTTTTTTAACTTACCTGGCCCTGGAGGAAGCCACACATTGCTGAACTGCCTCCAGAGAGTGAGTACTCTACCCCTGAGTCCCTGCTGGGCACCCACCCCTTTAACCGCACCACCCCTGAGCCCTTGCTAGGCCCCATCCTGCCTTCCCTGGCCCCTGCTGGCCTATCCTCTCCTGGGCCAGTGTGAGCCAGAGAAGGGGGAACAGGGTTCTAGCAACTGCACTTAACTGCACTCAGTCAAGGTTTTCTGAGGACCACAGTTTCAGGGCCCCATCCTTGGAACGTCGGACCTCAGAAAATGAAGGTAAATACATCCGGTCCTCAGTGTTTTCTGAGGAAAACCAAGGACTGAGTTACAGGACTAATTTATATCATTTTTAAGAGGCAATTTGTTGACTCTTGTTGTTGCTAAGGATCAGCATACTAGAGGCCTAGTGAGGCTAAGCTGTCTGACAAGTTAGGCTAGGTAACTGTTTTGGAAGTATTTTAGTAGGACAGGGTACAGAAGTCAGATGGAAACAACAGGACAAAGTGTTCTGGTAGAATATAGTTTCCTCTTGGCAAAAGCCAAGAGTGATTGACAAACAGGTAAAAAAATAAAAACAAATTTGTTTGGTACATAAAACTGGTTTGCTTATAAAACAAGGTATTGTAGCTAGTCCACAGTTCATTTGGAGAGGTAGCTGGAAACAGTTTGACAACGGTCACAGTTTTAAACAGTTCTCAGTTGGCATATTAAGGCTAAGGAATTATACAGATTCCAAACCTAGACACTCCATCCATCATGCTGTATCCCTGCACACATCAGCACCTCTGAAAAGGCATTAGAAGATCTCTGAAAGATACCAAGATAGGTCACCAAATTACAAAAATGAGCAGACTTTTCCTGGTCTAAATGGATCTGTACTTGAAGACACTCCTGTTAGTATGGGATCATGTTGTGCATTCTGCAAGCTAAACTGCTTTAAATCTGCTGCAGCTTGAGAAACCTTCATGCGGCTCACATCGGCTTTGAGGCTCAGCTTCTGCACTACTTTCTTCATGGTCACCATGTTGGAGGAGCCCAACATGGTCCGGACAGGGCTTGGGGTGGCTTCTCGGAACTTTGCACCAAGTTTTTCAGTGCTTCCCAAAATCCCTCTCCCCTGGCACCTGCACAGCTGCCTTCCTGGTCTGGTCTGGCCTGAGGTAGCACTGAGGCTCCACTCTTGACAAAAAAGAAATGGAGACATATAAGCCAGGAATAGAAATTTTTATAATTTTACACAGGAACAATTACAGAGTAGCCATGGAGCAAATATGGCTTAGAATCAGTTATAGAAAGGGAGTTGAGACATTTAAAGCATGTGTGACCTCTGCCAGGCACCCCCCAAAGGATATAAAAAGATCCAGTTTAGAGACTGGATAAGTCTTCTCCCATCATGGGGTATTTTCAGACGTTATGAGATCACAGTCCACTACAGTGAACCACGGTCAATTTCGCTGCAGGGCCAAAGCACCCTGAACGTCTGTTTGGCGGCCACCAGATGTTCACCACGGCCAATTCCCACATGGGGTCAATTTCAACCATGCTTCCCGGGCTCCCCATGGATGAGCTCCGAAAGCGTGGTCAAAGTGATTCCCGGTGGGAAGCAATAAAAAGTAACGTCTGGCCGGCGATCACGGACCGGAATCCCCAGTGGGATTCCGGGCCATGGTCAAAGCGGCTGGGTGCGCCGCATTGGCCACGGCGCCTGCCTGTCTCCCCAGAGGGCGGGCGGTGGGGGGGCGGGGCCATGCGGCCGCACGTTGGGGTTCAGTATCAGTTGTGAAGTAGAATAAGTTGTTTGTAGGAGACATTTCCTTAAGAGATGGGGGAGCCACGCTTAACGCATTGCAGGGTATGGCAGGCGAGGCGCTGGCTCCCTGGGGCAAGGGTGACCTGGCACGGTGATAGGGCATAGTATGGTCCCCCAGTGGTGGGCACCTGATGCCTTACAGCAGCAAGTACTGGCAAGCAGTAGGCAGGCAGAGGAACATTAGGCACCTCAAGTATGACAGGGCTTCAGTTTGCAGCAGGTGCCCCAGGTTAGCAGAATAAACGGGTGTTCAGACGGTACCCCTACTGTTTCCATTTTATTTTTCATTTACAAAAACCCCTTAATTTGGGGGAGGTTTCATAAATGACCCTACTGTTTTAATTTTTTGTTGTTTTATTTTAAGTTATTTTTTTACAAAAAATAACTGCTCATGCTACTGCCTTTATTGGCCAGCAGGGATGTCAATCATGTCTCCTGACTGCTCTCCCCCCTCCCTTCTGCCTTTCCTGGAATGCTTTGCAGCCTCATAGTAGTCTGTATACTAGCATCCAACAGTGGCAGAACAAAAACAATTTTTAAAAATGACTTTTGTTTGAGATTAACTTCATTTTAGTTGACTTTGTAATGAAAATAAACACAGAAAAACTCATTTCCCCCCCAAATTTAACAAAAATGAATTGCACACTGCATTTTGCTCTATTTCCTAGTGTTGCTTTTCTGTGGTGTGACCAAGCTGAAGTGGATGGAGGAGAGGAAGCTTTATTTTCAAAGAACTCCATTGTAACTCCACCAATGATGTCTTCTGAAGGAAGCCATTGAAACTGCATGCTTTCTGGCCATACCTCTCTTACAACCCACACTGCAGACTTCTCCTGTAATAGTCCTCCTTTAGTTCTCTCTTGCTCCAAACGAACTGGATTTTCCACCGTTTTGCTACACTACAACCACTATACTGAAGCAAGCCCAGAAATATAGAGGTCAAGCATTAAAATCTACCAAGAACTAGAAGAGTAGAAATATTCATTTTTTGTGGTAGTTTACTACCTGCATTCAAATTACACCCATGGATGAAAATAAGTCGGTGCACCAGCTACACAATCTGGAAGGGGGGCAGCCCTGGCAGGGTCAGGTCAGGTGTGTACACAGAAACCATGTGCGTATAAATAGGCCAGCCCGTGAACACTTCCTGCCCCCAGTAGGGTGGGGGGAAAGAATAAATGGGTGGCTCGGCCACCCAACTGCTGGCGCACCCCCAGAAACTCACACCTTGCCATGATGGGCACCTATGGTGGCCCCCGATCAATTATGGGGCCACAAACACATGTGCCCACCTGGACAGCCCTTGAGGACCAGTTCTTGTCTAAAAACACCCATAATCTGTAAGAAGTGCATCCGTGAAATGTTTCATATATGAGAATTAATATCTAATCAGCCAATTAATCTCAGAACATATCTGTTCACACAAGACCAATATATAAATTTTAAGTGTCCAAATTTACCCATACCAGCAAGCAGTTACATGCAATAAGATTGCAAAAAATTGGACCAAAGCTATTGTAAAACTACTATTTGTGCTAAATGAAATAAATAAAATTTTACTCATATTCTGTACTTTTGCTGCAGTTAGAGTATATATAAAGGAAAGAGATTGTGATACCAATATAATGCTCTATAGTAGATGCTTATTTTGTCTGCAGCAGTGGATCTTTGAATAATTTTGTTGGGTTAGCATTAACTGATTATTTTCCTACGACTTCCTTACTTCCTCTATTTTGTGATAAATTCCTGCTATATTTTGTGTTTTTCTTTCAGAATTACACAATAAGAAAATCCCTTGGGGATCATTTAATCTGTTCTGTACATATGTAAATGAGGCAGAACAACACAATTTATCTAGGACTTGTTTTCTGTAATGCATCGACACAAAGACCTGCTCTTCTTCCAGCCAAGGCACCACACACATAGAAAAACTGGGTTAAGTCAATAAGAGAGTTTTGAACTCAAAGCCAAAAATTGTATCCCTTTGTAGACAAATTAAGGTAAAAATTAATGACTTTGTTTTGCATTGTGGATATACATCACAGTTTCTCCACTTGTTTGGCATGCAGAGTATTCACTGACCACAATGGATGTCTGTACATGAAACAAGTGCAGAATTACTATTTATGTGGCAGGGTACACATCTGTATAATTTTCCAACAAAGCAGAAACTAAAAGCTCCTTTTGTCAGAAAAGGGGATCTAAAATAAATGGAGACAGAACAAAAAACAACTGGCCATATTACTACGGGTGAGCAAAAAATTGTGGCAAACAGCAAAAGGGGAGATCAGCGCTAGCTGTTACCATGAAATCAGATTATTTATTATTATTCATTAGTAGTAATAGTAGTTGCAGCATTTGCATAGTTAATTACTTTATTTTGGTCTTTTATTACTAAGCAATTATTTTATATTGTGGTTTTTGTTTTGTGTATTTTAAAATTTTATATTAATTAGAGCTGGGTTTTATGTTTCTATCTTTTTGTCACAACCTGTGGTTGTGACAATAAATTTATTATTATTAATTATTATTATTATTATTATTATTATTATACAAATTACTACTAATTAGTAATAAGTATTACTAATAATAACTAAGCAATTATTACACTTATTACACTAAGTACATGTGGCTACTTTTTGCTAATTTAATTTAATCATTTTATAAATTATTTTATAAATTATAATAATGATTTTACATGTTTT
The DNA here is from genome assembly GCA_003113815.1 of Sphenodon punctatus. Taxonomy (NCBI): domain Eukaryota; kingdom Metazoa; phylum Chordata; class Lepidosauria; order Sphenodontia; family Sphenodontidae; genus Sphenodon; species Sphenodon punctatus. Next base: position 8,847,056 of record QEPC01001041.1, on the reverse strand, counting down.
AATTATATTTGGTGTTCTAATATTGGAAGGCCACACTGAGTTTGTTTTCAGGAAGGATTTGAAAGGTAGAGAGACAGTAACTGAACAGCAAAATAAGCATCTCTCCCTTTAACTTTGAACATAAAGGCAGTGAACATGGGTCTCGTTCATAAAGGAGAATTTTATACTAAGCAGAGTCAAGAAAGAATTCAAGCATAAAGGTACATTCAGTGGTGAAAGTCTTGGATTTTATTTTTCTTAGCATATAGCTTTGTGTACTAATGTGCATGTATTTTTGAGGATTATAACAATTAAAATTAAGGCCAGTGTTGTCACACTACATACACTAGACTGACTTCAGTGGGACTGCTCTTGAGTAAGAGATTTGAGGGCTGCAGTTTCAAAGTCTGTGAAAACAGTAGAATGCAAATAGTTGCTCATTTTAAAAACTCAACCCTTTTGCAAATTTCTTGAGCTTGAACTACTGCTATGTCTTTGTTTTAGATCAAAACAACCTGATATGTAGTATTTTGCTGTCTAGTGAATGATTTATTTATTTGTTCTCCTCAAGTCATCATGTGATTTGCTATAGTACTGAACTTATTTATTTAGTTTATTTATTTACATTTTTATAGGCAGTGAACATGGGTCCTTTACATCAAGGAGACTTTTACACTAAGCAGAATCAAGAAAGAATTCAAGTATAAATAAAGGTAAGCATGGAGGTACAAATCTCACAGTATGCTATGATTTCATTTCCCAACTCTTAACTTTTTTCTGCATTGAAAGATATTCCCTACCAGACAGTTTTTGAGCAGGTGACTTGCTGTTAATTTAAAATAGTGACATAACCAGCATCGTTATATTGGCTTTCCCAAGATACAGCATTAGAGAACATTTTTAAAATGTAGTTGAACCCTCCCTATTAAAAATTAGTTTATTTTGTAGACCGTTAAAAGAAATTTCAATTATTATTTGTACTTTATTAATTTGCTGATTACTGATATGTACTAGACATGATAATGATAAATATAGTTCTTTAATTATTCAAGCAGGCACTTTAAGTAGGCTAAATGTGTTGTTGTTATTGTTGTTGTTGTTTTTCTGAATGTAACCATCAGATACCAAAGAGTATGATTCAATCCAAGATTTCATTCAAAATATTCTTCTTTGGATCTGTAATAAATAATATAAATAATGGTCAAAGTGACTCCCTTGAATAAAATGCCTTTGAATAAAACTGACCTTTTCCCACCTGAAAAGCACTAAAATAAGCAAGATGGATATTTCCAGTATGCATAGCTGCCTGAGACAGCTAATATAGCACAAGAACTTAAGCTACTGTATAACCATTCAGGTAAGCTGCATTTTCTTTGTACAATGAATAATAATATGTTTAAGTATTGGAAGTTATTTTGTTCTATGAAGTAACACTTTGTTATGCTGCCTTTAACCATCCTGAAGGTCTTGGGGTACATTCCATAGTAAGAGTTGTTATAATATGTTTTTCTAAAAAATAAATACGTGAGGTAATAAATGGAGAAGTAATAGTTACCTTTGAGATTGGGTTTCTTTACTCATGGGATTCATCCAGGCACACACATACACACAGTAAATTGCCAATCAAGAGTTCAACAACCTCAGGAAATCTGACAGCTCCCTTTCCACTGCTGAAGGTCTACAACAGTCTCAATCAGAGCAGGCACCTCTCACAACTAAGTTTATCCAACAGAGACCACGCTATGCTAAATGAAGATGGTGACTGAGAGATTCCTGCTGTAGAAAAAATACAGTCAACAAACCATCAGCACCAAATGGCTACCTTTCAGATCCCCTACAGAGGGGCACATATGATACTACCCAGGAGAGTATAGTTCTTTAAACTGACTTGTTTTTCATCAATGGCCTTGGCCTTGGCCTTATTCCAACACATTCTATAGGAAATTGTCTGTGTTTCACGCAGCCCTAGTCTATTCCTCTGTTTCCTAAATTCAATGTGTTGTTATATTGGCTAATGGTCTAGTTATTTTCATTATGTGAATAGTCACAGAGAGATCATTTAACCTCCAGATGATGGTTGCTTCCTCTTTCCAGTTGTTCTTGTGGGGCAAAATGGAAATAAAGTAGACATTTGAAAACTGATAGCGCCTTAGGTTGCCTTAAATTAAGGCAACCAGCAGCTTTGTGGGGGAAAGTGCACGTATGGATAATCAGTTACACAAGTCGTATGGCACAGTCAACCTTGGAACATCAACAAAGAACACTTAGAAACATCTAGCAGACCAAAATCTAAATCAGTGAAAATTTGGAAACATGTATGCATGCATGGTTGAAAGAAGATTTATTTTTTTTTACCGTAAAGGTTTTGTTCATATTTCTCATCTAAGTGATCAGAAATACCTTATGATTGCAAATACAGAGGTTTAGTTGACATATACTCCCTTTAGATTTTATAAGCATGTAGTATACTAGTCCTGCAGTTGTGAGCAGACCTTTGTAGTTTCAAGTTTTCCAGTGTTAGGAACAGATACAGAACTCATCTTATTTTTCTGTCATTTCTAGTTGGAGACGCAATGAAGTATGAGGGTCTATTTCATTGCCAATTTGACTTTTTGTAGCTAAAACTTACACCAGAGTTGAACTAGATATACATCAGCAGAGCAAGCTGGCACCCATACGTGCATTCTCTTATACGTTGCTTTGCAGGGCTCAAGGGAAGGCAGAGCGTGTTGCTGGTTTCAAAAGCCACTACAAGGGATTTTTACTCTCTCTGTTTTTAACCATTTCTAAAATGCATATTCTTATGCCTGGGCTGCACATATCGAGTAGAGTTGAACCAAACAGTAAATCTATTATACAAGGTAATATATGCCATTACAGATAATTTGGCAGTTATTCAGCCACAAACCATGGTATTTGGGCACCCAAAAGTTTCGCTTCTTTAAAAATCTCAGCTGGAATAGAATTTTGATGTGAGGAAGGAACCAGGTGATCCACTAGCTATTCCCTTCCCCGTGGCGGCAGGTGGACTTTTAGGTTGGGGTGGTGGTGGTTGGGGCCAGCAGGAGGCAGGACTGGGATAAATTTCTTATCTACATGATCAATGAAATACAACACACGCTGAATGAAAAAACCACAGTGTATGTAGAATGAAAAACTACACGATGATCGTGGCATGCAATAGTGAGCAAAATGCAAAGTTCTGTGTGAAAAAATGAAGAAAGGAAAATCAGCATTTGCTCCTGTAGATCAGGTGCTAGGAATTTTTTTTTTGACAGCTCAAGGTTACAAAAGTATTTTTTAAATAAGTGGACATTATATGTATGCATGATTTATTTCACTTTTTAAAACTACTCTTTTAAATGGAAGAATCCACTCAGGAGAGAAACCCTGAATATTACCAGGGATGTGAGGGAAAACTTCAGAAGTTGGGACACTCAGTATACATCAGTGAATCCACACAGGGAGAACCTGTACACACATCCCTCCCCCGCCCCAAACTCCCTTCCTCCCCTACAAACCTACGCAAATAAATACCCACCCAAGCCCTATTTATCCCTGTCTGTCAAATGCTCTTTAAAAAAAACAAAAAACTTGCACCACCTCTGGAAGATGCCAGGCTTGGGCTCAAACAAACCTCCTGGGGAAGGGAGTTCCACAAAATGGGGGCAGCAACTGAGAATGTCCTACCACGCACCACTGCCCCATGGACAAGGGTAACAGGCAGAACCCACAAGAGGCCTCCCCGGCCAACCATAGGGGCCAGAAAGGGGCATGGTAGGATAGGCAATCTTTCAGATTTTTACTCACAAAAGTACAAGAATCCAGTGCTCTCTCTGCTGCAGCACAGACTGGTTCCAGGCTGCTGCTGTGTCTTCTGCTCTCTTATCCCACCCACCCCCCATCTCCTAAAGAGGCTGAGAGCTCCTCGGGGCAGGGTCTGATTGGTTTTAGCCTTTTAGGGAACCTGAAAAAGGTGCCCTAAAACCATCCAGATTGGCTGGGTTCCTCCATAGGACCCATATCTTGGTGCCCTGGCCCCTCCTCCAGTCCCCACGACACAAAAGAGTGTGTTTCCTCTGGGCAGCACTGCTGGATGTACAGAGAATGTTTTGTATCTTCGGGGCCATGCTGCTGGCCCCAGGCTGCCCCCCCCCTTAGGCTATTCTGGGTCCCCTTTGGGCCCACCTCCCCTCCTCACATGTGCAAATGCACGGGGAGGTGTTTGTGGTTCAGACCAGGGTTCCCTTGCCCCCCTCAGTGCTGCTGGACTACATTTCTCAGCATGCTCCAGAGATCAAAGATGGCGGTGACAGTGTGCACACATGCAGTAGCGCATAGCAGCAAACTGCACTATTACCATGCACCCAGTTTCAGGCTTCATACTGCCTACCACCACAGTGAACTCAGGGGTGGCCGCCCATGGTCAGCAGTAGTCAGCAGGTTTTTGGGGCTGTTGGGCTATGGGTGGGGCTGTCTAGGGATGTGCAAACAGAACGTGGTTCGGACGTTCAGTCGTTCGGTTCAAAACCCGAGTTCAGGTTCGGCTGTTCGGTTTGGTGGAGTTAGGTTCGGCCGAACTGAGCCGAACATCTGAAAATAGCACTATCAATACCAAAATCGATACTGAATTCAAAGGGTTTTTTTGTATCGGTATCATTTGGCCCTGGGACCACCTCTGGTCTCCACTCCTGGTGCTAGGAAGTCTGCTCCTCAGCTGCCTCCCTCTTCCAGTCACGTTTTTCCCTCCCGAAGTCATGTTTTTCCCGCCCCCGAACTCATCCGAACTCAACTGAAAATAACCAAACTGTTGGGCCATTTTTGAGTTCGGTTCAGACGTTTGGTTCGGACGTCCGAACAGACCGAGTTCGGGCTGAACTCTGAACATCTGAACCGCATTCATTCGCACATCCCTAGAGCTGTCACCCCTGTGCCCAGTTGATCCACATCCACTCTCCAGAAAGCTTCTCCTCAACATACATTAAAAGTTATGCAGAAAGTGTGTTAGTTATAGGATTTTGTGCTACGTTCAATATTTTCAAAATAGATGAAAATATTAGCCTATCTATATTTGATAATAAGGTATGTAACATAGCAGCACGTACTGGCTGCAAGAACCTATCCACAAAAGACACAGTGTGCAGCATGGGTGGGGAACCTCAGGCACAGGGACCAAATGCCTGCCCAGCCAGCCAGCTCTAGGTTGAGCGTTGATAGTGCAAAGCTCCAGGAAAATTCCCATCCTCTTTTCTTTAGGTCCCTTGAGATCCATTCCAGCACTAACATTCTATGGTTTTATGATTCTTTATTTTCCCCTGAGACACACTGGTATGAATTTTCAAATTCCTTGAGACGGTGAGGCCAGCTTCTCTCTGAGACTTACCTCTTCCTTTTAGGTCCTCCTTCAGAGTGTTCAGCCTTTTCCCTACCACCTTATCCAGCAGCTGCCTCCCCTGGTGTAACCAGAACCAGCATAACTGTACAGGCAGCACAGAATGCCACTTAGGGTGACAAGTTGAAGAGGTGCGGCAAAAATGCCCTGCCCAGCATTTTTGCAGGAGTGCCCTGCTTGGTGCTGGGAACCGGTCCAAGGCTGCCACTGCAATGGTTTCATGCTCCCCACAAAGTCACTGATTTGGTGAGTGGGGAAGCTGGATCCGGGGCTGGGAGGTGGGGGAAACCAGCGTCACCCATTCCTCAGTGTCCAGGCAGCGGTGGCTCAGGCCCTCCCTGTCCTCCCTTTGCAGTGTGGGGACCCCCTGGAATGGACAGGGGTGCATGAAGGTGCAGTGTCTGGGCAGGGAGGGAGGCAAAATCTAATTTGCCTAGAGCAGGAAAAATCCTTGTGCTGGTCCTGGCTCTAACTCAGAGCAATTAGCCATCCCAGTAAAGGAGGAGTGAAACAAGCAGCTAAATTGCCGCTTAAGAGAAATTTTGCCATATCAGAAACCATGATTGATTTCCCAACCATTTCCCAATAAAATGTACTTTCTCAGTTCTTGCAATACCGTGAAATACCATCCTGATTTACTGACTTTCCGATTACTGCTTATCACATACTGTTCATTTACCACTTAACGCATTTCCGTTTTACTTCAGGGTTTAACTTGTTTCCACATTTCTGAGCCAATCATTGGCCCTTTTCAAACAGGTCACAGTGGGCAGGGGGATGGGTGTGTGCCCATTCCCACGGGCGCACACCCATCTTACCCTTTCTCCATGCACGGAGCAACTGGCATGAGTTCCTCCGTGAGTGGGTGATGGGTGGAGGTGGGTGGAGATGGGTGGAACGCAGGAGTGCACATGCACCCCCACCCACTGTGAGCGCCATTCCTGCCGGCACCCATCCATCCCCCCCGCACTTGCCACGGCGTTTGCACAGGCACCCCCCACACTGTGTGTGGTTGGGGGTGTGTGCCCGTGGGAAAAGGCCCACTGTCTGCATCGTGATTAACCTTCCCTTAAACTCCTTCCAGTGCCCCCTAACCTCCACTCCAGTGCCTCCAATCAGAATTATTGTTCTATGTTACCATGTTGTAAGTTGTTCCCTTTGCTTTCACCAATCTGCAGCTGGATTGCTGATTAGTAAAGGAATCTGCATACCATCCAATGAATGACAAGGAAGTACAAGGGGAAATGGGGTGCAAGAAATATGGTATTGCATCGGTATTACCTCTTGAGATTTGAAATGGATGGCAAAGCAGTAACGGGACCCCAGTAAGCGGAAAGCTGGTAAATGAGAATTCCCATTTTAGTGAAATCTCATTTCAGCCCTACAGTAAACCCTCTCAAAAGGGTCACGTCCAGCAATGACTTAAGAGCAACACCTATTGCCTGAAAATACTCAGGATTATCTGTTGCAGGGTATTAAAATGGTTGAAAATCCTGACAAAATATGTCATCTTTTTCACCTTTGAATGCACAGGCTGATTTTATTACAATGCATTTTGTGGAGTCACATTGTTATCCCTGCGGACTGACACACCTGCTGGGTATACATGAAAATGTTCATGGGTCCCAAAAGTATCACAATTTTGACCTCCTTCAAAGATTCCTAGTTAAAATATACTGTTCTTTGTTTGCAACAAATTTGGTTCTCTCCCATTTTAGATTGCTTTAGCCACGCAAATGGAAACAAAATAAATAGTTCTGAGTGACTGTAGAGACAAAGATGTGGCAGAAATAATTAATTATGGATAGTCAACAAGAAACATTTGTGAAGGCTGAAAACTGTCAGGCACCAGTCGATAACAAATGCAGACTGTTTAACAGTTCTCAGGGGTGTAACTACCATAGGGACAGGAGGCACATTTGTCCTGGGGTCCAAGTTGGGGGGGAGGGCATAAGTCCTGTCCTCTTGTGTTGCAGCTCGGTGAAGCAGAAGTGTCTGCGGCACATGGCATGCATGGAACCCATCCGGTGGGCAACACAGGATGGAGCAAGCACTGGTGGTAGCAGCAGCACAAGGGAGGCAGCACAGTCGCAGCTGCCAGGGCTCAGGTGCAGGAAACAGGAGGGAGAGGAGTGTCTCTAGAGTCAGAGCAGCGGACTCATCAGTCTTACCATGTAATTTGACAGTTTTATGTAATAAGCACACTGGGGGAGAAAGGATGGGATGGAGTGAGACAGGGAAGAGGGTGGTGATGGGGGGCAAATCCATTTCTTGCACATGAGCCCATTCCAACCCAGCTACACCCCTGGTTCTCCTTGAAAAGATTTTTTTAAAAAGAAAAGAAAAACTAAGGTCCAAATCTGCAAGCCACTTACTCTGGAGTACTCCCATTGAAGGCCAAGGAAACCTGGGCCACAAAATGCCCATAACAGGAGTCTCTACCTTGGACAAGGGGTCACCTGGCAGTTCCCTTGGCAGCTCATGTATTTTTTCCCAGCAAATAGTTATAAAATTAAAGATTGTAAAGCCAAAAGACACCACCGGCTATTCACCCTCTGCATTTGAAAGACCACAAAATCCCACCCTAACACCTCTAATATATCACCCCAAATTCTAATTATATAAAGGTATAACACAGTCATCTGACACCTAAGCAAAAGGGTCCCACAGGCAGAGAACAGAAGGGAAAATAGTACATCAATGCTAGAGGCTGCTACAATGGCAGGGTGTTTATTTGGTTTAATAAATAATAATAATAATAATAAATAGACAGGTAATAAATACCTGTCCCAGACCAGCCAAGCTGGCCCGGGACAGGTAGCCTGGGCAGACATGGTACACGCCAGACCGGGTCATAAAACAAATATGTGCCCAGCTGGGCTGGTAACCACACAGCCCTGGGGCAGTGAGAACGGGGAATGTGCAGCCAGCCATTCCTACCTTCGTGCTGTACCCAGCACCCTGCCACCTGCCATGACAGGCATCCCCAGTGGCCAATGTCTGCTAATGCTAGAGGTGGGACTGTCAGGGCATTCTGAAGCCTGGGTACTGTATTGTATATCAGGTGCCTTGCTGGTGGGGCCTGTGTGCATGTTCAAGGTCTAACTGATCACCATATTTGGGGTCGAAAAGGAATTTTCCCTCTGGACAGATGGACAGTTGACTCTGAGGGTTTTTCGCCTTCCCCTGCAACATGAGTGTGGCTTGCCTTTTTGGCCACCTGGATCCTTCTTTTTTCAAAATGTATTTCCTATTATTTCAGGCATCAGTGTGCTCTGGTTGGTCCCAGTATCTACTTGTAGCTATTGGCGGGATTTCTCTGTGTGGTTGGTTAGGGCGTGGCAGGCCCTACAGTGGTGTGGAGGCTGGACTAGATGACTCATGAGTTCCCTTTCAGCCTAGTGACTCTATCACTCAGTGATGGCCAGTCATGGCTGCCTGTCATGACAGACCTGGTCCAGGCTGGCAGACCACCCCGAGAACACATGTGCAGCCCTGGGGCAACCCACTTTAACTAGATCGGGCAGACTATAGCCCGGGCTTTGACCTCAGAGGTTTTCCGAAGTCAGAGCCTGGGCTAGCTGCCAACATGACCTGGGATACATCTGGCATATTACCTGCACATTATATGCAGGTTAGGTCCATGCCCAAGTGTGTCACAGCAGGCCAAACCAGTCCACTGTCACGTTTGTTTTTACCCATCATCTTATTCTTAGTCTGTTAATGCTCACGCATTTGTTTCATATCAAGAAGAGGCTATCAGTAAAGAGAAAAGGGGGTAGCTTGCAGCTACAGATGAGGCTGGATGCGTTGACCCTCATGGTCCTTTTCAGCTCTAGTATTCTATGCTTTTTCTTGGAAAAAACCTTTTTTGCCCAAACGTCTGTATTCTACATCTTTGTACACTGATGTGCCTCTTCCTTTCTCACTTTAGGTTAATGGAGAAAATGGAAAACTGGAATAGGAAAACTATACTAAAAGGTCATCTACTAAACAGTGGGAGACTGTTATTCGTCCCAAAAGAGAAATATTAGATTAAATTAGAAAATAATCTTTTTGAAACTAGGTGGAAAGGAAAATAGGAAAGTAATTTCCAGACACTCCAAGAGTAGGGAAACAAAAAACAGTCCAACAAAAGCTATACTAATAGGAAAAACACTACCCCAATAACTTCAGACAGAGAGAATAAACAGTTAGAGAGATTCACCAAACAGATAACTGATAATGTCTCATCTTGTTTGACAAATTATAATCTGACAATTATAATCTGTAATTTAACATCCCTGCATAATAACATTAATACATTTTGCAGCACAACCTTGAAGATCAGAATCATAGCATTCAGGACCAGGTTACGCCACTTCATGGTCAAGAATTATCTTTCCAACTTTCAGTTCCTTGCACTTTAGGTCCTTAATGTATTCCACATTTACTTGTTTTTATTGGCTCAAGATGCACAAGCATGTAACTAGCTCTGAAGTTTAATATCCAAAATATAGGAAGAAAGTGTATAGACCCCACTTACAACCTTCTGGCAGCAAAAATGTCAGAAAATCTTCGAATCAATATTTCCCTTTGTTAAGGGTTCCTTTGGTGTATATTGGACTGCAAGGAGTAAGCATTAACTAAGTGTGCCAGCCAGTCAGCCGGCATACTCCATGCACCAGAAATTCATGAGACTGAAACTTGCTAATGAAGCATGGAACAAGTCAATAGTTAATGATTAATAATTCTCGTAAATGACTGTGGGTGTGGCAAGTTGACTTTTGTATCCCCAGACAACTATTCTTCATGAGAAATAAAATATGCAGAATGTAAGTGACCTTTATTAATAATAACTGCATAGTTTGCAGCTATCATTCAATGCAGGCCAGCATCCACATCTCCAAAATAAAATTGGATATTCCCTGCCTTTCCCATTGGCCATTCCCTGCCTTTTATCGGGCAGCTGGGACGCTGGCTGTCCCCTGCCCCACCTCCTCGTTAGGTGCAATATTGGCAGTGGCAACTGCTGCGCTGGTTCTGTGCTGCTTGACACACCCACGGAGACCTGCTGCTGCTCTTGCCCGGGGGTGATTCTCCAGTCCCCCTCGCACCAAATCTCATGGGGGGGAGCCGTCCAGGGTGGGTTCCTCTGTTCCCCATGGGCCCAACTGTCAACAACCCGTCCACACTCACAATTCTCAGGCGGCTCGGGGCTGAAGATGACCTGCGGGATGATCTTGATTCCCAGCCTCTGCCGGCCATTCCTTGCCTTTTATTACCTTGGGACTGGACTACTGTAATGCACTCTACATGGGTCTACCCTTGGTGATGGTTCGAAGACTGCAGCCAATGCAAAATGCAGCGCCTCATCTCCTAACGGGGATGGGCCGACGTAAGCACATTACACCAGTGCTTCACTCTCTGCACTGGCTGCCGATAGTCTTCCGGGCCCAATTCAAGGTGTTGGTGCTGACCTTTAAAGCCCTAAATGGCCTGAGTCCCACCTATCTGCAGGACCGCCTCACCTTCCATGTCCTGGATCGGCCCCTGTGTTCAGCCAGGGGCATCCTCCTTGAGGTCCCCTGGGTTTCCCAGGTGTCGACCACAGGGAGGGCATTTCCTGTGGCTGCACCATGGCTGTGGAACTCCCTCCCATTCTCTAATGGTCTACTTAACCACCAACCTCCCCTCTTTCTGTACACAATGGAAGATCTGGCTGTTCCACTGTGCCTTTCCCAAGGGAGATGGGGTGGGTGGAGTGGGTTAGGGAGGGTTTGGGCATGGATTGTTTTAATTTGGGGGGGGGGGGTTAGGTTGTTTTAATTGTATTTTGGATTGTTTTCTATTTTAATATGTATTTTTAAATGGTGTTAGCCACCCCAAGATTCTTTTAGCAGAAGGGGGTGGCATATAAATTTTATAAATAAATAAATAAATAAATAAATAAATGTTTCAATCAAGATTTCAGTTTTCATTTTATTGATAAGTCGCTTACCAGGGTTGTGTTGTATCATTTACCACTTTGCCATAAAGGTCTAATTCTGAAATAATACTGATGTCAATTGTCACTGCATTCCATTCTTCCTTTTTTGCTCAACCATCTGGAGGGGACAATTCCTATTGGCAAGGCAACCAATTCTGTTTGGCCAATTCAGAATTGCAGGGCATGAGACAATCCTGATTAGAGCACCATTTCCCCGCTCTTTTGCCAGTGACTTTGTAGCAGCTGATAGGAATAAGTGTGTGCATAGCACACACAAGTCTATCTTTGTGGTGTAGAACATGGAACTTCTACATAGTATTTCTATGTTTCTCAGTTTTTCATGTTTTGCTAATCTCATCATGGGCAATGACTTTCTCCCATCCCCCCCTTTTTATTTTTCCATTGGCCAGCATGTCTTGGAATTGCAGATGGGTGGCATCTGGCATGGACTGGGCTGTCTGATTCACAATCCTCCTTCTCCATGAATCCATTCTTTCTCTCCCTCCATTTCTCTCTGGCTGGGGCAGCCAGCATTGGGGAATCGGGATTCTACATGCCTGGGTGGAATGGCATAGCATGGACTGGGCTGTCCGATTTTCAATCCTCCAATATCCTTGCCTCAGAGCAATGCTACACCCTGACTGGTGTTCTCTGCTCCTTTTCCCTGGATCTCTCACTATATTTCTCTCTCGGCAGGGCAGCCTGCATTTAGGGATGGCAGATGCCTGGGTGGCAATGGCAAGCATGTTTCGGATTGCAGATGGCTGGGTGGCAAACATGCTCATTTTCTCAGAAAGGAATGCAGAAAACAATGAATGGACAAAACCCCAGAAGTAAAACAGTATCCTCGATAATGCGGAAACAGGTAAGCAGTGCATGGTAAAAAGGTACGCAGTAAGTAGATAAAGCAGTAGAATTTTAGCTGCTCACTTCAGCTGTAATCTGGACCCTCCCCTTCCTTCCTCCACTCTGAGCACTTCCTTTCTCTCGGCTTCTGTCCAGCCCAGGGATTTTGCACTCATTTTCAAAGTGGCCAGTGGGCTAGAAAAGTTCCTCAACCCTGCTTTAGGCCAAAAGAACAAACAATAGCAAAATAAACAAAACATGCAGAGGCACCATCTTCCTAAGCAATGTCCTTAGTCATGTATCTGTAGTTAACTGGCTCTCTCTTGGTTTTCATTATATTTATTTATATTTCTATGCTGCCCTTCCCGCAAAGGCTCAGGACAGCTTACATTCATAAAAACAAAATAAAATCCATTAAAAACAGCAGAAATTCATTTAAAAAAACAATAATGCCGCACCCAATCCACCCCTCCCTACCCAACCCCATCCCATCCCCCCACTTAATTAACTCCCCGCCTCCCCCTCCATTCAATCCCTGCTGCCAAAAGCCTGACAGAACAAGATGGTCTTACATTGCCTTTGGAAGGCCACCAGACTTGAACACAGGTGGACCGCCTGTGGGAGGGAGTTCCATAGCAAGGGTGTGACAGTCAAGAACGCCCTTCTCATAGTTGCGACCCAGCAAAAAAAAAATGGAGTCTTCAGGAAGGCACCCCCAGCCAATCACAGAAGTCGTGAAGGGACACAGGGAGCCAGGTAATCCATCGGTAGATGGGGCGTTGGCCATTTAGGGCTTTAAAGGTCATCCCCAGAACCTTGAATTGGGCCCGGAAGACTATCAGCAGCCAGTACAGTGAACAGAGCATCAGTAGGTGAAAACAGACATGACGCTAACCACCCTTGGTGGTCATTTATGCATGTTTCAGGGCTGCATAGGGCACCAATACAGCCCTGCAACATGCATAAATAACCACCAAGGGTGGTTAAAGGGTGATTAGTGTCATGTCTGTTTTCACCCGGTGTTACATGCTCACGGTGAGGCATCCCGCTAAGGAGGCAAGCCACTGTATTCTGCACCAGCTGCAGCTTCCGAAACGTCACCAAGGGCAGCCCCAGCTAGAGCGCACTGCAGTAGTCTAGTCTTGAGGTGATGAAAGCATGGATGACAGTGGCTAGATTTGAGTCTGAAAGAAAAGGCCGCAGCCCCCTCACCAGATATATGTCGGCTTAACATGGTCTAATGACAGACTCTGTTTTCAGGGTTAAATTTAAAGAAAAATACTAATACATATTAGGGTTGCACTGAATAGTAAAAAATAAATAAATGTATTTCCGAGTTTCCGAGGATCAGCTCCGAGTGTTTGGCCGGTCCACGGCAACTCGGCTGAATACGCGATACTTGGTACTTAGTAAAATACTCAGTAAAATAAAACTGAGTACCGAGTATTTTCTGAGTACTCAGTTCCCTTATATAAGACCACGGGTAGCCCTGTATTTTGTAGGAAAAGCCCTAGTATTGTAATTTCAATATATATATATATATATAACCTCAAAGCCCACCTCCATCACCCTGGGGAGTTCTGCTGTTATGTGTTACTCTCAGATTGTAAACCCTAGGGGCAGGGACCGTGTCTATTTTATTACTTTGTAAAGTGCCAGGTACACTGCTTGCGCTATATAAATGTTTGTTACTATATAAATGTTTGTTACTACTAGTATGTTGCCAATCCAAGTATTTACCCGATGACCGAGTACTGGTCCGAGAACTGGGCCAATTCCTCAGTTACTCAGTAAAACAGAGTCGAATACCAAGATACTCAGTAAAAACAGAGTAATTTCAATATATATATATATATATATAACCTCAAAGCCCACCTCCATCACCCTGGGGAGTTCTGCTGTTATGTGTTACCGTCAGTCATTCAAACTTCCAATGCCAAGTGCGTTCAGTTTGAAAATGACAAACTTTTGCCACACACCACAAGATTGGAATAAATTTTTGGAAAAGAACTTCTAGCACTGTGATTCAAGAGAATTTTAAATTTAACATGTGTTGAAATGAGAGTGGGTGGTCTTTAAAATTGGAATCTCACCACTATTGCCAAGGTACATGCCCCATTTTTTTTTAATGTAAGCATCATTTTTTGAATAGTTAGCTCGATGAAAGCACTAGGGGGTACATCTACTTAAGGCAATAGCAATTATTCATGTCAATTACTCTGGACTTTTGGTTCACTTTTATTATTGTGTCTTTGAGGGAACAATTTATTTCTACACAGAAGTCTTCATACCATTTCCTTTTAAAACAGTATCCACATTTTTATTTCAGTTTATTGATCTAAAATCCTGAAGAAATGCATTCCAATCCAAAGCCTAAGTGAAAGTAGGGATACCACCTTTCACAGTTTGACCCTGAGACTTCCATAGGCCAAAATGGAAGTCTCTGGGTCAAACTGCAAGATGTGACGACCTTAAATGAAAGATATCGGAAAAGAACTTCTAGCACTGTGATTCATGCAAATTTTAAATTTAACACGCACTGAAATGAGAGTGGGTGGTCTTTAAAACAGATTACAAATGAGTGGTAGATACCCTTTTAGCTTAATCTAAACCACTTGCATGGACAACAGTGATGTCTGGATGTTTCTGAAGCACGTCATAAATTATGGAGCCACGCTAGTGACTCCATTAGTTAAGACTGAGTTAACCTTCTGTAATGAGAGTTCCATTGACTTCAATGGAGTTCCCTGGGGCAAATTCCTCTGGCTTGTAACCCTGAAGTTGACGGGGTTTTCTCTGTGAGCATATAGTTATAGTCACAGATGGCTGCATAGGACAGATATTGAGTATGCTAAGTATGTGTTTGGTCCAATATTTCATGTTAGATGAGGTGTCAAGATGTCCCTGACATTTAAAAAGTGCTTGCGCTTGCTGAGGGAGCAGGAGGGAAGAGGAGCTGGATGAGGTGGTGGGGCTGGGGGGTCTGTGAGGAGAGGGGGCCAAGAGAGCAGGAGGAGTGAGTAGGAGGGGGCTCAGGGAGCAGGAGGGGGCTCTGTGTGGCATATGTGTGTGCAGCTTTTAAGAGAGCTGGCAATAG
This sequence comes from Sphenodon punctatus, assembly GCA_003113815.1. Lineage (NCBI taxonomy): Eukaryota > Metazoa > Chordata > Lepidosauria > Sphenodontia > Sphenodontidae > Sphenodon > Sphenodon punctatus. The sequence goes on along the minus strand of QEPC01001041.1, from coordinate 8,831,774 downwards.
CCAGCTCCTTCTTCCCTCCAGAACTAAGTGGATGGGGTTTCCTGTTCAGTTGGTGTTAGGGAGCTGTAGGGTGCAGTCTCCATTTTGTGTTATGCAGGAGTTCCCTCTTACTAGGATCCTGTACTAGGCAAATAAATGAGTTTCCTGCTCCTTCCACCAAGTCTTGCATCTGCTGACTGGAGAACAGAATAGAGGGGCTCCCCAGAATCATGAGTAGCCCCATCTCAGGGCCCACAGCTCCCCCAGGGATACTACACTGGGGGAGGGGAGGTGGCTGAGAGAGCGGGAGGGGGTGGGGGAGCAGGAGGGGGCTCTGGGGGAACAGG
>QEPC01001041.1:8782249-8811397 GCA_003113815.1 Sphenodon punctatus | reverse complement strand
AAAACTTTTTTGCTGGGGCAGTTTTTTTACATTGCAGCCATTTTTAAATGGCTGCAATGCAAAAAAAATCCGGTACCCCGGAATCCGGTACCCGGTCCGGATTACCGGGTCAAATCCGATAATGCCGGTACGCCCGATACCGGCATTATTGGATACCGGATTCTACCGGTTTCCCACCCCTACTCTCTGGAACAGGCAGCCGCCTCCTCTTAAGCCAAGAAGCCTCCCTATCTCCCTTCCAATTGCTTTTAAAATTCTCATCTTTCAGCAAGCCTCCCACTGCAATCACCCTCTCCCATATCTCATGTATTGATTTTGTGCAATATCCCTCTGAACATCCTTCCTGATCACATCTTATTTCATAACAACCTAATTTAATTCACATGAGGCAAATTCTTCCAGAGATAAGATTATATCTCTGGCAGAGACCGCGTCTATTTCTATGTTCTGTTCAGCACCAGGCCACATGACTAGCGCTATATAAATGTTTATAATAAATAAAATAATAATAATAATAATATCTGTTATGCAAAGGCCCCTAGATGGGTGCAGGGGTTCACAACTGCCTAATCAAGGTCTTGATAGGTATTCCAAGGGCAGGTGGAGAGATCACAGAAAGGGGAATAGCCACACAAGGCCCTACCCCTGATCCCCTAGAGGTCAGGCCAGTGGCCACCCCCCTCTCCATCCATATTTTATCTCCCTCCATACTCCTTTCACTGTCTTTGCTCTCTTGCATCTTGCTCTCTCTCTCTCTCTCTCTCTCTCTCTCTCTCTTCCACATCTTTCTCTTTTGCTCATTCTTTATATCTCTCCATCTTTCCCATTGCTATCCCTCTATCTCCCCTCTCCCTCCAGCTTCTTGCCCTTTTGACCTTCCTGCCGCTTCCTTGCCCCCTAGCCCCTTTCCTTCTCTTGCACAAAAGCAGATTTTTAATAGTGCCAGAAGTGTGCAGACTTGCAAGAAGATAGAATCAAGCAGAAATCTCCATCCTGATCTATCCTCCTCCATCTGTGGATTATCTGGCACTTACATGCTTGACTCAACCTGCCTTTGACTCCTGTTCCACATTATCGATTGACTGTATCTAAGCAGTGATCTAACTTTGCTTTAAACTCGATTGAGAGGAAGGTATTTTTAAAAAAGACAGGGGAGGGGAATCATAAACACTTAAATGTTGCATGAAATAAAAAATCACTTGTTATGAAAATCCCCTTCATTTCTGTTCAGTACTTTCTGTCACAGCTATTTATTGTTACTTTACTATTTGGTTCTGTTCTTCATCAGATTGCTGACAAAATGTATTCATGCCAAGCTGCGAAATAAGCCTGAAAGGGAAGGAGCCCGATTGGCGATTGGTATCACTTCACCTGACTTCAGTATTGTACAGTCCTCGCAGCAAAAGAAACATTCCACTGATTTATTTATTTTTTACAAAAATTAGGAAAACTGAGTGCAGCCTGAAAATGGGATTCCATCGGTTGAAGTTATGCTGCTTGTTGTTTTCTTCTCCTAGCTGGTCTCTTTGCCATTGCTCAAAGTTCCTTTATTTATTTATTTATAATTTGTGAGTTACAAATAATGTAGAAGATTTGGAGGATGAGTTTTAAATCATGAAGTTTACATCCTTTTTTCTGTTTGCGGCAATGTGGAACAGACCATTTTGTTCACCAGCCTCCCATAAATTATACTTACATTATAAGGGACTTATCAAGTACATAAGAGGTTCCAGTTTTTCATTACAAAGGATATTGTAATACCACTAGTTTTTGATGGCTACTTAATTCTCACATTTGGGTGTACAATGTACACAACTCAACTCTTACGATTTTTTGTTTTTGTTCTTTGGTTGCTGAAACCAGATCTAAAATTGCCTACCCTTTCTCAACTACTGATTTTAATAAGGGTATGCATGTCATTTTTGTTATTACAATAATGATAATGAAAATTGTCATTTTCATTATTGTTATTCCAATAATGAAAATGACAAATAATAATAATGAAAATAGAAATAAATATGACATTTTGTTTTTGATATAAAGGGAAACAACTGAAAAACATATTTCTGGCTATAACGTCTTTGTGTCTTATTCAATTCTGATGAAACATGGGGAGATTATACCACCAACTAAGGGCACTGTGTGGACCAAATTTAGAAACAGTTGGATAAATCAAATAGATTTTAGAAGCAATTGAACATTGTGATTTTAAGAAAAGCTCCATACACATTCATGGCTACAACTTCTTTATATTCCATCCAATTTGCATGAAACCTAGGATTAACATGTTCCTCCACATGCTTAACACTTCTGACAATTTCCAGAAAGATTGGAGAAAGGTCCTGATATTATAAGACAGTAACTTAAAAATACATTTCCAGCTGTAACATTTTTATATTCCATCCTGTTTACAAGATATTTGTCAGGAATGTATTACATACCTTCCACGTTATCTTGGCCAAACTACAGGAGAATTTGATAAAGGGACCCAATCTTATAAGCAATTGATGTTGTCCCCTTGAAGACCATTATTCAGATAAATAGTAGCCAATCAGAGGCAGGCACCTGGCATGGCAGGGGTAGAGAGGCTGTAGGAGGGAGGATGTGGAGCAACCCAAAAGACTGACAGACACATTCACTGGCCAATTACAGCATGCTTCTAGCTTTACAGGTCCAATTGGTAGTGGCTTCGAGGGGGGCATAGCGGGTGGCCCTCAGGCGGGCATAGAAGGAACATAACTGCGACTTGGGGGATAGCATCACAGAAATCAGGAGACATAGTTTACACATCCAGACTGGCCAATTATCATCACAATCACATCCTGCAGCACTGTGACAGAGGACATAAGATAATCTCTGGCATAGGCTCCTTCTCTGCATATGCTGTTCAGACATATAAAATTGGGACCCTTTATCACATCTTTCTGATATTTGGCAAAGATGATCATGAAAGTGTGATATACATCTCTGCCAAATTTCATGTACATTTTTTGGACTACAATTATGTTACAGTCAGACATACATTTATAAGTTAATTGCTTATACCACCAGGACCCTTTATTCAATTCTTCTGAAAGTTGGCAGAGGTAGTAAATATGGGAATGTGTATAAACTTGCCAAGTTTCATCTACATTAAATGTGAGAAAAAGACGTTACACCTAAGAATGTATATGAAGTTTTTTGCAAAATAAAATAATTCAACTGCTTATAAAGTTGGATTCCTTTATTCAATCTTTTTGGTATTTGGTACACATAATTTCTGTCATTGGAAGTATAGTCACTGTAGGATTCAGCCAAATATAGTGAAAAACAAAAGTGTTACAGCCAAAAATGTGTTTTCCATTGAAATCAAAGTAAAATGAAAATGAAATCAAAAATGAAAACGACAATTTGTTATTTATGAAAATGAAAATGAAAGATTTAAATAACAAAAACTAAAAAAAAAAAAAAAATGACATGGGCCCCTGGTGCACATCTCTAGATTTTAAATATTGATGTAACCAAGCCAAGCATGTGCACCTGGGACCTTGCATCTTTGTGAATGTTACACTCCTTGTCTCTGACTCTGTTCCCCTTCTTTCATCTCTTCCTCCCCCCTGCACACACACACACCCATCTCTAAGATTGTAAGCCCTAGGGCAGGGACCGTGTCTATTCCATTACTTTGTAAAGCACCAGGTACATTGCTGTCACTGTATAAATGCATAATAATAATAATAATAATAATAATACGTCCTGCCTCTTTCTGACTCTTAGAGCAGCAATACACAATGTTAGAATTTGGGATGGAAGCAAAAGTGAGAAAGTAACAGAATTAAGAACACAATAAGTTCAGAAATGAGCAGGGATCCATGTTCACTGTATTTTCCCCATTGCTACCAATTGGAAAAATGTGTGAATGGGTCCCTGGAAAAGAGATTGTCTGGTACGTAATACTGGACCAAGTTCTCTTCTTGGGACCAGTGGGGTTGCCACAATACCACTGGGAATTTGTTTTCCAATATATTAAATATTGTGCATTTTTATTCATTATTTTTTGTACAACTTTACATTCTACTGTAAACTACAGATGACGTGTCCCATCGTACAGTTTCAGGGTTTCCACTAAACCCCAAGCAACTCTGCATCCTGTAGCAGAACAAAGGCAAATATGCAACTACAAATCTAGGCATGGGTTTGCTATGCAAGAAGGTGTTCCTGTGCTCTCACGTCCCAAATCAGAGACTTTGGGTAATAATAAAGGGCTAGAGCCTGTGTGTGTGTAGGTATCTGTCAAACTCCCCTCTAACATTTAGTAAAAATTATTACCATCTGTTCAAAAAGCCACCTCCCCAAGTGCATGCACCAGCTACAATCAAAATCTCATTGCTTCAGCCAGACACACGTGTAACAAAACCAGCTGAGGCCAACAGCCAACTCTACCCTGACTGTACCCCAGGTTGTCTGCCCTGTTGTAGTTGCCTGTTTTATGCCTCCCATTGTAACTGTAGCTACAGCTGGTCCATGGGCAAATACCAGGATTTACGGACCCTCTGTAAAACCAGAAGCAATTAGAGCCAGATAACTGCCCCCTACCTCATCCCCTTTCTGGTTGAAAATTATGCACTTTATCTTCCACATATCTGGTCAAAGGTTACACACAATAACTGGGATATTTTATATGAAGGCATTTCAACTGCCACCACAGATCTAGTCATAATAACCATATATGCCCAGTCTATAAAAACTAAAAATGACATACTTGCCTTCCCAAGCACTCACTCTCACACAGATGTAAAATTACAGGTCAACATGTATGGAAAAGGCAAATTCCAGCATAGAAATGTGTTGGATAACTCCTCGTGGCTCAATCAAATGAAAGGTTTCTTGTGTGTCACCTCAAAGAACTACTAAGCAGAGCAGGGGTGAGGAACTCTGACCCATGCATCTAATTTGCCCTGTGGCTATTTTTTATTTGGCCTCATTCAAATTCCTGGATTTGGCATACAGAGCCAGTATCACCTCTCAAGCACCGTTGACACAACTGCGGGACCTAGCAGGGGTGCACAGGGCTGCTCTTGAGTAATTCCGTTCATTCCTGTGGGGGAGGTCCCAGCGACTGGTGATGGGTGATTGCTCATCACGACCTCCCCTGTGGGGTCCCACAGGGTTCTATTCTGTCTCCTCTCTTGTTTAACGTGTATCTGAGACCACTGGGCCAGGTCATTTCGAGGTTTGGGGTGAAGTGTCATCACTATGCTGCTGACATCCAGTTCTACTTCTCTTTTTCATCTGACCTAGGCCCTGCAGTCTCACTGCTTATCCAATGCCTGCCTGCAGTTGGGAACTGTTATGGTGGGGCAACATGGAAGGAGGGAAACCTCGGAAGGGAACACCAGCTCGTTCACTCCTCACGTGGAAACACTCCCCCTTCGTACACACGGTCCACACGCTTGGGCTATATGCTCTTATACGGAGAAAACTACCCCTCAGGATAACGGTTGGCCCCAGTATCTTAGTTAGACACAGGCCGTTTTCATCATTGGGGTGGGGATCTCAAGGCCCAGAGCTCAGCCCCCACTCGTTCAGCCCGAAGGCGTTCTCGCACCCCTTTCAAATTCCACACCCCACACGTACCTAGAAAGGTGCAGGGGTCCAGATGGGTAGTGCCCGACACGTGGGGCTAACAGGGGAGCCAAGCCCAGGAACAAGGTCTAGGATATAGGGAGGCACAAGGATTCCAGGAAGGGCTCACAGGGGTCAGGGATACCAAGGGGGTATGGTGTCTAGAGCTCACACACACTCAAGACTTTCGCACCCACTCACTCACCTTGCTCTCTCTCGTGCACCCTCTTTCAGCCCTTTCTTTCACGCTCTCAGTCTCTCTCTCTCTGGAGTTCCACTCAGCACTACACAACACAAGCCTTCGTTTCGTCGCAAGGGGCCAGTCTCTCAGCAAGCTGATCACCGGCAATGCTCCTCTGACCGCGTCTTCCTTTTAAGGCCTTAGCCCCGCCCCCGGCCGCGCCCGCAGGCGTGCTGAGCGACGCACCACGTTCGCAGGCCCCGCCTCTTTTCCCCGTTGCGCTGCCGGTCTCCCTGCTGTGTGCCTATCGGCCCGATGTGGAGTCCCCAGGCCTGCACTAGAACTTGCCTGCTGATCCCTAGGGTGGGGAGCTACTAGGCTGCGCCGCTGTGTCCCGTGCCGCCCTCGGGGCCGCCGACCCCCAAGGAACCTCACAGGAACTGGATGAGAGCGAGTCGATTGAAGATGAACCCTGACAAGACTGAAGTGATGATGGTTGCTAGGACTTGTGACTTGGAGGGGATTGGGACTTCTGTTATTGATAATGTCCAGCCCCCTCTGGGCAGTCAGGTTCACAGGCTTGGAATGCTTTTGGATCCCTCCCTGCACCTGGATGATCAGGTTGCAGTGGTGACCAGCAGGAGTGCTTTTCACCAACTCTATCTGGTGAGAATGCTGCCGCCTTTTCTTTCTGACTTGGATCTGACCACTGTCATTCATCCTTTCATCACCTCAAGGCTAGATTACTGCAATGCGCTCTACGTGAGGCTGCCCTTGATGACTGTTCAGAAGCTGCAGCTGGTGTAGAACATTGCAGATCAGCTTCTTTTGGGGACGAGTCACAGGGCATTACACCAGTGCACTGGAGTCTGCACTGACTGCCTATAAGCTTTCTGGGCACAATTTGACCTTTAAAACCCTAAATGGTCTGGGTCCTACATATCTGAGAGACTGTCTGTCCTGCCATGTTCCAGTGCAGCTCTTGCAGTCTTACACGTTCCATCTGCTACGCTTGTCCAAAGAATGGAAGTGTGTAGGAGGGTGTTCTTGGTCACTGCTCCAGTTTTATGGAACTTCCTTCCCCTGGAGGTTCATTTGAGCCTGGGCCTAACCATCTTCCAGAGGTGGTATAAGACTTCTTTGTTTAAAAAAACATTTGGTGGTTGGGGATAGGGGTTGATTGGAGATTGTCGGTGGAGGGGCTGGGGAGGCTGGGGTGTTGGAGTGGGGTTTGGGGAAAGGTTGGTGGGAGCTTGGGAGTTTTATGCTGTATTATATGTTTTATTGGTTTTGTAAGCCCATACAATTGGGAAGGATGGGGTAGAAATTGAAAATAAATAAAAGAAAGAAAGAAAGAATGAGCTCAAGAGTGGCTATTAGGGCATGTACTCAAAGACAGGGGATGAATCCATGGCATAGATCCATGATCTTGACTCTCCCCACCTTTCTCCCCACCTGAGTATACCTCTGAAGCACCCCTGCCCCCAATTCCTAACCAGCTTTCAGAACTTGTCCTAAAGCTTCAAAGTAGTTCATTGGAGTGAAAAGATTGGCCAGCCCTGGTGTACAGACTACAGTGCTCTCATCTTGACTCTCCTGTGTGATATTTGATGGACACTCTGTAAGCAAAGCAAAGCTAACCACTGAATGGGAGATGCTGTTACTTCATTAAGGTTGCCTCTGTGTTTTCCCAGGAGCTGGCAGACAAAAAAAAAAAAGTATTGACACAACTGACTCCATTAAGCATTTAAATCACCTTCTTTTGGTCAATTATTTATAAGAAGCTGGAGCACAAGACTTGGAGCTTGGAGACCTCAATTCCCAGCTGTGCCAAAAACTCACTGGGTGGCCAAGGGCAACACACTGGGTATTTTCAGACGTTACGAGATCAGAGTCAACCACAGTGAATCTGCACATGGTGAAAGTGATACCGTAACGTCTGATGGGAGGAACGGAAGTTCCCCCCCAGACGTTGATCACAGTCAATCACGGCAGGAAATCACATTCACCACACAATCGGCGCCGGCCCTGCGGGTTCAGCCGATCGCGTGGCGAATGTGATTCCCCGCCATGATGAACTGAGCCATCTCGTCTGGACGGCAGCCACGGCCCAGAATCCCCACCGGGATTCCAGGCCGTGGTCAATTCGGGTGGGCGCTGCAGCCGCATTGACTGNGGAGAAAACTACCCCTCAGGATAACGGTTGGCCCCAGTATCGTAGTTAGACACAGGCCGTTTTCATCATTGGGGTGGGGATCGCAAGGCCCAGAGCTCAGCCCCCACTCGTGCAGCCCGAAGGCGTACTCGCACCCCTTTCAAATTCCACACCCCACACGTACCTAGAAAGGTGCAGGGGTCCAGAGGGGTAGTGCCCGACACGTGGGGCTAACAGGGGAGCCAAGCCCAGGAACAAGGTCAAGGATATAGGGAGGCACAAGGATTCTAGGAAGGGCTCACAGGGGTCAGGGATACCAAGGGGGTATAGTGTCTAGAGCTCACACACACTCAAACTTTCGCACCCACTCACTCACCTTGCTCTCTCTCTCGTGCACCCTCTTTCAGCCCTTTCTTTCACGCTCTCAGTCTCTCTCTCTCTGAAGTTCTCCGCACAGCACTACACAACACAAGCCTTCGTTTCGTCGCAAGGGGCCAGTCTCTCAGCAAGCTGATCACCGGCAATGCTCCTCTGACCGCGTCTTCCTTTTAAGGCCTTAGCCCCGCCCCCGGCCGCGCCCGCAGGCGTGCTGAGCGACGCACCACGTTCGCAGGCCCCGCCTCTTTTCCCCGTTGCGCTGCCGGTCTCCCTGCTGTGTGCCTATCGGCCCGATGTGGAGTCCCCGGGCCTGCACTAGAACGTGCCTGCTGATCCCTAGGGTGGGGAGCTACTAGGCTGCGCCGCTGTGTCCCGTGCCGCCCTCGGGGCCGCCGACCCCCAAGGAACCTCACAGGAACTGGATGAGAGCGAGTCGATTGAAGATGAACCCTGACAAGACTGAAGTGATGATGGTTGCTAGGACTTGTGACTTGGAGGGGATTGGGACTTCTGTTATTGATAATGTCCAGCCCCCTCTGGGCAGTCAGGTTCACAGGCTTGGAATGCTTTTGGATCCCTCCCTGCACCTGGATGATCAGGTTGCAGTGGTGACCAGCAGGAGTGCTTTTCACCAACTCTATCTGGTGAGAATGCTGCCGCCTTTTCTTTCTGACTTGGATCTGACCACTGTCATTCATCCTTTCATCACCTCAAGGCTAGATTACTGCAATGCGCTCTACGTGAGGCTGCCCTTGATGACTGTTCAGAAGCTGCAGCTGGTGTAGAACATTGCAGATCAGCTTCTTTTGGGGACGAGTCACAGGGCATTACACCAGTGCACTGGAGTCTGCACTGACTGCCTATAAGCTTTCTGGGCACAATTTGACCTTTAAAACCCTAAATGGTCTGGGTCCTACATATCTGAGAGACTGTCTGTCCTGCCATGTTCCAGTGCAGCTCTTGCAGTCTTACACGTTCCATCTGCTACGCTTGTCCAAAGAATGGAAGTGTGTAGGAGGGTGTTCTTGGTCACTGCTCCAGTTTTATGGAACTTCCTTCCCCTGGAGGTTCATTTGAGCCTGGGCCTAACCATCTTCCAGAGGTGGTATAAGACTTCTTTGTTTAAAAAAACATTTGGTGGTTGGGGATAGGGGTTGATTGGAGATTGTCGGTGGAGGGGCTGGGGAGGCTGGGGTGTTGGAGTGGGGTTTGGGGAAAGGTTGGTGGGAGCTTGGGAGTTTTATGCTGTATTATATGTTTTATTGGTTTTGTAAGCCCATACAATTGGGAAGGATGGGGTAGAAATTGAAAATAAATAAAAGAAAGAAAGAAAGAATGAGCTCAAGAGTGGCTATTAGGGCATGTACTCAAAGACAGGGGATGAATCCATGGCATAGATCCATGATCTTGACTCTCCCCACCTTTCTCCCCACCTGAGTATACCTCTGAAGCACCCCTGCCCCCAATTCCTAACCAGCTTTCAGAACTTGTCCTAAAGCTTCAAAGTAGTTCATTGGAGTGAAAAGATTGGCCAGCCCTGGTGTACAGACTACAGTGCTCTCATCTTGACTCTCCTGTGTGATATTTGATGGACACTCTGTAAGCAAAGCAAAGCTAACCACTGAATGGGAGATGCTGTTACTTCATTAAGGTTGCCTCTGTGTTTTCCCAGGAGCTGGCAGACAAAAAAAAAAAAGTATTGACACAACTGACTCCATTAAGCATTTAAATCACCTTCTTTTGGTCAATTATTTATAAGAAGCTGGAGCACAAGACTTGGAGCTTGGAGACCTCAATTCCCAGCTGTGCCAAAAACTCACTGGGTGGCCAAGGGCAACACACTGGGTATTTTCAGACGTTACGAGATCAGAGTCAACCACAGTGAATCTGCACATGGTGAAAGTGATACCGTAACGTCTGATGGGAGGAACGGAAGTTCCCCCCCAGACGTTGATCACAGTCAATCACGGCAGGAAATCACATTCACCACACAATCGGCGCCGGCCCTGCGGGTTCAGCCGATCGCGTGGCGAATGTGATTCCCCGCCATGATGAACTGAGCCATCTCGTCTGGACGGCAGCCACGGCCCAGAATCCCCACCGGGATTCCAGGCCGTGGTCAATTCGGGTGGGCGCTGCAGCCGCATTGACTGCAGTGCCCGTCGGTCTCCCCAGAGGGCAGGCAGCGTGGGAGCGTGGGGGGCGTGGAGGCATGCGGCCGCACATTGCGCCACGTGGCCCTGCCCCCTCCCCGATTCCCCGCCGGGACTCGCCGGCACATCTGTTGGCCGTGCCGGAGTGATCCCGGTGGGAAATCAACTGGTAGTTTCTGTGCTGGGGCCAATGGACCCCGTCACATCTGAAAATACCCACTATCTCACAGCCTTATTTTCCCATCTGCAATATTAGAGTAGCACTTATGGGGTAACAAACATGATCATGCTGTGGTGGCAACCCGGCCCGTGGTGGTATGGGAAGCCACAGCAGACATGGTTCAGGATGGGTAGGGCCACAGAACAAACCTGCCCACAGCCAGGGCCCAGGGAGGGTGGGGAGAAAAATGAAATGAGGCTGGACAATCCCATCCCCATGTTGTGCCAGTGCCCCACCCCACCATAATGATGGGCAGCCAATGTGATCCCAGCCAGCCATGGCAGCCGGTCATGGCAGTCCCCCAACCCAGGTCATGTCTGCCGGCCCAAACAAATGTAATACTCCACTGTGGCCTGCTTTGGACTGGGCTGTGACCTCTAAGGTTTTCTGAGGTCAGAGCCTGGCTAGCCACCAACACACCTCAGTGCAATCCGGGCGAACATGTGGTGGCATCTGCACAGACGTGGAAGTGATGTCCAAGCAAGAACGGGCCACAGATGACTACTGCGGGCACTGTCACATCTGTTACCAACTGACTCTAAAGTCCTTTACATGCTTGAATCATTATATAAATAATAAATATTAGTTGTCCCTATAATCTGGTTAATAATAGTCAGGTAATATCAAGCCATTCATCCTGGGTATTGCCTATTTTTAAACTAATAGGGATGTGCGAACACCGGGGGGTTCGATGTTCGGCCCGTTCGAGGTTCGACCAAACCTGAAACCATTCAGGTTCAGCCCGTTTGGGCGGGGGGGGGCGTTTTCCCTCATCCCTCCCCTCTCCAGGCTGCGTGGGTGGAAGGGGCGCTGGGGAGCACCTCCCCCCCCCACCCTGCCCAGCCTCGTAAAAAAAAATTGTTTAAGCCATTCATCCTGGGTATTGCCTATTTTTAAACTAATAGGGATGTGCGAACACCGGGGGGTTCGATGTTCGGCCCGTTCGAGGTTCGACCAAACCTGAAACCATTCAGGTTCAGCCCGTTTGGGCGGGGGGGGGCGTTTTCCCTCATCCCTCCCCTCTCCAGGCTGCGTGGGTGGAAGGGGCGCTGGGGAGCACCTCCCCCCCCCACCCTGCCCAGCCTCGTAAAAAAAAATTGTTTAACCACCCCACCCCAGGAATAGCCCTACCTGGTGGTGCTGGGGCCCCGGCCTTGGTTCCAGCAGTGGCAGTGGCAGCGGGTCCAGCAGTGGCAGCGCTCCGGAGCACTTCAGGCCGCTACTAGGCCTTCCGGTTTGACCTGGAAGGTCTAGTAGCAGCCTTTAGCACTCTGGAGTGCCGCCACCACCAGACCCTGGGCTGGAGTCCTGGCACCACCAGGTAGGGCAATCCCTGGGGTGGGGGGGTTAAAACATTTTTTACGAGGCTGGGCAGGGTGGGGGGGAAAGGTGTTCTCCGGCACCCCTTCCACCCATGCAGCCTGGAGGGGGTAGGGAAAACCAGGTTCCTCCCTGCCCCCCACCCCCACCCGAATGGGTTTGGAACCCGAACTTTGTTTGACCGGTTCAGGAAGGGGGTGGTTCAGATTCCAGGTGTTTGGGAATGGGCCGAACACCCCGAGTTTGGGCTGAACCCCGAACTTCTGAACCATGTTTGCACTAACTATGGGTGATTTCAGACGTTACGAGATCACGCTCAACCACACTGAACCACGCTCAACCCCCCCATGGGGCCAAAGGGCCCTGAACGTCTGAACGGCGCGCGCCAGATGTTCATCACGCTCAATACCCACATGGGGTCAGTTTCAACCACGCTTCCCGGGCTAGCCGGGGGAAGGTCCCGGGAAGCGTGGTCAAACGAACCCCCACAGGGAACCAAGCAAAAGTAACGTCTGGACGCCAATCCCCCAGCGGAACCAAAAAAATGGAGCCCCGGCCGGGGACGAGGCACGCAGCGTCGCTGCCAGGCAACCAGCACCAACACAAACACCGGAGGGAGATTTAAAGCGAGAGCAGCAGCAAGCAAGCGTGGCGGGATGGAGCGAGGAGGGAAGCGGAAGAGAGCGGAGGCACAAACAGCGACAGCGGCGGGACAGGAGGCGGAGGACGTGCAGCCAGGCCCAGCGATGCAGGCGGAGGGGGCACAGGTGCAGGAAGGGGGCACACGGGAGCACCCGACCAGGGAGGCGCCCCGGGAACACCAACCACAGCTGCAGCCGGGTCGCGCCGCCCCGGGGACAGCGGCCGGAACAGGCCCACAGGAGGCACCCAGGAAACGGGTAAGGGCACCCACTGGGAGGGGAACAGGGGGCACAGGGGAACCCCCTGTGGAGGGGGCCGGGGGGACCCCGGGCGGAAGGCAGGGGGGCAGGGGGACCCCGGGCGGAGGGCAGGGGGGCAGGGGGCCCCCGAGAGGGCCCACACCCTCACCCAGCAACCAACCACCCCCCTTCCCCCCCCCAGACACGAAAGTCGGCCCGGGCGGACGAGCCCCAGGAGGAGCCCGGCCCCCGGCCCCTGGAGGCGCACCCCCAGGAGGAGGTGGAGGAGGAGCACAGGCAGGTGCAGCAGGAGCTGCACCGGGAGGAGGAACAGCAGGGGCCCAGCCGGAGGAAGGCCTATCACAGAGGGGGACAGTGGGGCCTCCAGGAGACCCGGGACTTCATACGGATCTGGGGGACCCTCGAGTACCAGGTGGAGCTCGCAATAAACCAGCGAAACGAGCATGTCTACCGGGACATCGTGCGCGACATGGAGGCGGCGGGGCACGAGCGCACTGTCAACCAGTGTCGCTCGAAGGCCAAGGAGCTCAAGAGGGGGTACAAGGCCCTCAAGGACAATAACAGCCGCTCCGGCCACGGGGCCCGCACCGCCCCCTACTACGATGCCCTGGACCGCATCCTTCACATGAAGGGCTCCATCGTTGCCCCACGCCTGGTGGGCAGCGCTGTGGTCCAGGGCAGGGAGCGGGCCGAGGTACCCCCTCCCCTCGCCGCCCGCCCGGTAGACACGAGCTCAGGGGACCCCCACCCCCAGGAGGACCACCCGGGACCCGCAGAGGCCCCAAGGCCCCCCCCCAGCAGCAGCCCGGAGACATCCCAACGCCGGGCCGGCCAGGCGGAGTCGGAGGTCGGCACCTTCACCACCCTCAGCCAGTGGTCCCAGGGGGAGCACTCCCAGGGTGAGGCGCCGGGCTCCGAAGGCTCGGAGACAGACATAGAGGGTAAGCGGGCCCCCAGGGCAGGGGGGGGCACGACCAGGGGGCCGGTGGCAGGGGCGGGGGTGGGGGCCCTGCTGCAGGGGCCACAACCAGCCCCCTTCACCCGCTCCCCCCTCTCCCGCCCGCAGGACATGGGGAGCCCCAGGACCGGGCCAGCGAGACGGTGCAGGCCCCCGCGGAGGGCACAGGAGAGCAGGTGCCGGACCCAGGTAAGGCGGGAGGGCTGGGATTGCGGGAGGGCCCCCCGGGCGCCAGCCCAGGGGGGCCTCTGGCCTCAGTGGGGGAGGGGGGGCAGGGGGCCCCGGGACCCGACCCCGCTAGGGGACAGGGCCCTGCACTGACCCACCCGCCCATTTCCACAGGGCAGCCCCCGCGCGCGGCGCCTCCGCCGGCCGCAGCCCCAGCCCAGCGGATGCGGGAGTACCGGGCGCGGGTCCGCAGGCGCAGGGAGGAGCAAGCGGAGGACATCGTCCGCAGGGCGGAGGAACAGGGGGAGCGCATGATCGCCTCCGTGGACCGCATGGAGGCGGCCATAGAGCGGTCCATGGAGAAGGCCCTGGAGACAGACCGCCGGCTGGAGGCGGAGGTGCGCCTGGAGCGGAGGCGGGAGCGCCGGGAGCACCAGCGGCAGCAGGGGCTGCTCAGGGGCCTCCGGCAGGACATACAGGGCATGGTGCGGGAGCACAGTGCAAAGATGGACAGGTCCCACGACATTGGGACCTCCCTGCTCCTGCATGCGGGCACCATGTGTGCCTACGTGATGGCCGGCGCACCTCCGGGCGCCCTGCCCGCCCAGGTCCCCATGCCGGGCCCCTCGGCGCCCCCGGGCCCAGCCCTGCCGCCCCTGGCGCCCCCCCGGCCCCAGGGCCCTCGCATGCGCCTCCCAGTGCCCCCGGGCCTCCGGAGGGTCCAGCCCCCCCGGGGCGCGACCGGGGCACCGGGCACAGCTGCCCATCCGCCGCCCGGCCCCCTGCCGGGGCCGGGACCGGCCCAGGACACGGCAGGGGACACGGACAGTGGGGGGGAGGGGAGCTCCCAGAGCTCGGTGGGCCCAAGCGGCCGCACGAGGGGTCGGCCCAGGAAACGCGGGGGGATGGTGGGAAGGGGGGGGAGGGGGAGGGCCACATGAGGGCGGGTGGTGGACGGGGTCACGGGCACGGGGGTGGGGAGGGGGCACAGGGTGATTGTGTGAACTGTGTGGGCAATAAAGTGTTGTAAAGAGACAGTTGTCCCCGGCCCGTTTGTGGGGGGGACAGGGCTGTGGGACCGCGTGTACAGGGGCATGGGCACGGAACGGGGGGTGGGGCCCCCAGGGGCGGGAAGGCCCTCACAGCGGGCCCCCCCGGGCGATGTGGGTTGCAAGGGCGTTCCGGATCCTTTTGGCATACCGGTACTCCCGGGGGTTCCCTGCGTTCACGTACAGGGGAACAGGACCGGGGGGCCGGTGGGGCTCGGGGTACTCCAGGGCCGCCCCCTCGGTCTCGCACACATTGTGCAGAACGCAGCAGGCACCGATCACCAGGGCGGAGGTGGGGACGGTGAAGTCCAGGCGGCCAGCTATACTCCTCCAGCGCTGCTTCAGGGCCCCGAAGGCACGCTCCACCACGGTCCGGCTCGCACACAGGCGGGTATTGTATACCTGCTCCGCAGGGGTGCTCGGGACAGGGTAGACCTTCATCAGCCAGCGGGTCAGGGGGTAGGCGGGGTCCCCCAGGATGCAGGGGGGCATGGGAACCCCCTCGATCCACCTCATGCCCATGTCCGCGAAGTCCCCCCGGTACATGCGGGCATAGAAGGGGGAGATGGTCATGATCCTGGCGTCGTGACTCCGGCCGGAGTTGCCCGTGTAGATGTCTATGAAGCGGGCCCGGTGGTCCACCACCCCCTGCAGGTGCAGGGAGTAGTATCCGTGCCGGTTCACATACTCCAGGGCCTCCCCCGCGGCCGGGCGCAGGATCTCGATGTGTGTGCCGTCCACGGCTCCGATGCAGTTCGGGAAGCCCCCGGCCGCGAAGCCAGCCATCACAGCGCCCTGGTCCAGGAGCTGGATGGTCCTGTCGAGGAGCACGCCCTCCACAGCCTCGCACACATCCCGCACGATGCAGGCGACCGTGCTGAGCCCCACCCCGAAGTGCTGGGACACGGAGCGGCAGGAGTCGGGCGTTGCGAGGGCCCAGACCCCTATGGCCACCCGCTGGACCATGGGGATGGGCTCCCGCATGGAGGTGTGCTGCCGCTCCAGCCAGGGCGTGAGGAGCTCCGCTAGGCGCAGCAGGGTGGCCTTGCCCATCCGGAAGTGGGACCCCCACTCGGCCTCCCCCCAGTGGGCCTGGGCCCGCTCCCACCAGGCCTGGGGCCGCTCCGTGACCCATAGGCTCCGCGCTATGGGCATAGCCAGCAGCGCTGCCCGGCGGAGGGTCTGCGTTGCCCAGCGGAACCGCCTCGCGGCCCCTCGGAGCGCAGCGGGCCGGGTGAGGCTCCGGCAGGCGGCCAGCCACGCCCCCCAGGCCCGGCGCCGAGCCCTGAGCCGGGCACGGACTCTCCTGCGGGCCTGCTGGCCCCGGAGGCGCACGCCAGCCCGCAGGGCCAGGACATAGCGCAGGCGGACGGCCAGGTGCACCCTCTCGGTCAGGAGGCACAGCTGCTCAGTGTGGTCACGGTGCCACTCAGCCGCGAGCGCGAGGAACATCCAGTTCCCACCTGCCCTATCGCGCTCCATGGTGCTGGGGCCCCGGTGGGGGCTGGGAGCGCTTATGGCGGCCCGGTGCTGGTGGCTCCGCCCGGGGGTCGGCCTCGCGGGCCTGCGCGCGCCCTGTGCCGGTGCGTTCCGGCTGCTCCCGCCCCCAGCACCCCGGGCCCCCTCCCCTCGCTGTTTGTAGCGGGATGGCCTTGAAGGTGCGATTAGGCAGACAGAGAGCTCGCTGTTGTTCTCTGCAGCTGTGCCGGGCCCGCACCCTACGCCTCGCTCTGTTGTGCTACAATGTTGCGGTGCGGGCCCGTGTTCCCTGTCCCGGGGGCCGGGCCGAGCCTCTCCCGGCCCTGGGCAGTCTGTGTGCCCTCCGGGCTCCGTGTCCCATTCCCTGTTGTGCTGGACCATGGCTGGCTGCCCATCCATGGGGCTCCCGCTGTCCGGCCCCCAAGGGGCCCCCCATATCTGGGCCTTCCGCGAGACCATGTCTCTGTGCGACCTGTGGCACACCCCTGCCGTGCAGCTGCTCCTGGCCGGCCCGGGGAGCCGTGCAGGTGCCTACGAGAGCCTGAGCTCCGGGCTCCGTTACTTTGGCCATGTGGTGAGCGCCCGTGATTGCCGGCTGCATGCGGAGGCCCTGGGGCTGGCTCGTTTCCCCGAGGGGCGCATCCCGGAGGTGCTGTGCGCCCATGTGCCCTGGAGCGCCTCGGAGACCGTGTCAGCGCTGGTGGTGTGTGGTCTGGGCGCCTACTCGGAGTGCCTGGCCGAGGGTGGCCCTGCCTTGGCCGTGAGCTACTTCTCCTGTGTTCACGGGGCCCGTGGGTACCAGCGCACCCGTGGGGCGGCGTTCCAGCGGCTTCTGGAGCTGGGGCATCTTCCGTGGCCCCCTTCTGCTGCCTGCTGTGTGCCGGAGCCCTCCGCGGTGGAGATGTCATCCCTGTTGGCGGTGTGGGCGCGTGTGGATGTGCAGCTGGCCCTCACCATGCCCGATCCCTTCGAGGCCTACTACCTGATCGCCCACTACATGTCCTTGCAGGGGTACCGCCGGGGCATGCTGCACTGGCCCCACCTGGTCCACCGGGCGGGCCACCCGGGCCCTCGGGCCAGCGGGGCCCCCGGCAGCGGCCCGTGAGCCCCGCGTCGCTGGCCTGCCCCCCCCGGCGTGGTGCCCCCGTGTGGGCTCCCGCCCCGGCCCGGGGGGGGGCCCTGGTCCCCGCTGGCCGCTCCCGACCTGCGGACCCCACCTCGGTGAGCTCCCGCCCGCCTCGCTGCTTGCTGCTGCCCCTGGCCGTGGTCCTGGGCCCCCTCCATCCCCGTGACTCCGTGGGTGCTGCCTGAGCGTCGCTGGTGCTGCGGAGGAGCACCGCTGGACCCGGCTGCCCTGCCTGTGCCAGCCTTTGACTGTGGGGCCCCCTTCCTCCTCCTCCTGGCGCCCCTCCGCCGGCCTCGCTGTGCTTTGGGGGCCCCCAACGTGCCTTGCTCCGGGGGTCCGCCCCCCCCCCCCGAGACTGCCTCTGTTCCTGTGGGGGCACCTCCTTGGACTGGACTGGACTGGGGTGGTGTGGGGGTGGGGGTTGCTGCTGTCCGTGCCTTGCCCCGTGGTGGTGCCCCCCCCCCCCCTGCCGGTGTTCCGGGTGGGGCGTTCCGGGCGCCCCTTCCCCCCTTCCCGGCCTTTCCCTGGTGTGAGTGTGTGTGCCCGGGCGTGTGGCCGTGCATTGTGCCCTGCTGCGGGACCGCTGTGTGAGCCGGCTGTCAGCCTGTTCTCGCTCTTCCCCCCTCCCTTCCCGTTTCCCTTGTGTGGGCGTTCCCTTGAGTGCCTTGTGGCTTCGTTTGCCCTCAGTCGGCCATGTCTGTGTCCCGCCCCTGCCCGGTGCCTTGTGGGGGTTTAGCGCCCGCCGGGGGTTCGGCTGCACGTCTGTTGTGCTGCCGCGGCCCGCGATGGTGCGGCCCGGTTCCGGCCCATGGTCCCGTTCCCGGCACGTCTGTTTGGGTCGTTTTCCCACCCCCGGGCGTGGTTGCGCTGTTCACCCCCCCTGGTGGTTCACTGTGGTGAACCGGCCGCCCGTAACGTCTGAAAATACCCTCTAACAACTAACAATAAACTAACTATAACAACAACCTTGTCTGACTTTTAGTACTTACAATTCACAATGAAGTTAGCTTTGGCCTCAGCTTCCTTGGAAAATTTCAAAACCCTTCTAATCATTATGTACAATTAATGTTTTCTTTTTCTCTGACAATGTTAATCTTGTCAGTACCTGGGGGCCTTATCTGATGCAGAAATATTTTGTTTGTAAGTCTTGATGTGACAGGTGCTGAAAGCGAGCCATAAATATTGTACTTATTTCCATGCTAAAATAGTTTCTACTGCATATAAGACAAAAGAGCTTATCATATTAACTTTTGTACCATATTAGCAACATTCATTTCACATTAAACAGCATTCCTTTCCAACTGGAGACATAATGTTCCCAAAATGAAATAAATACCATAAAATTCCCTTATTTTGGCTCCCTATCAGGGCTCCGTATGTAATTTTCAGGCCAACATGCATAGGTTTGAGGCAGAGGGTACGTAAAAGCTGAAAAGGATTGGGGTGGGGGGCAGGGGGGGCATTTCAAAAGCAGCACACACATCCTAAGCTTTGAGGCAAACTTAAAACTGTTATGATTACTCAGAGTAACCCAAGGTTGGTGGGCAAAGTTCTCCTAACTGGGGCCTGTATTTCTATTATCCTTATCTCAGCAGGCAAGTAGAAGACGCACAGGTGAAGAAAACTGCATAAACTGAGTTCACTATTGAATTAAACGTTCTCAGAAGAGGAACAAAAGGAAGCCTGTACAACCTGACTGCAGTCTGCCGTAGCGACACTTCAGCTTCATACCTCAGAACTAGACTGAGAAAATACATTTCAACTCAGGAGAGGGAAACAAAACGGGCAGAGCTGAAGTAAAAATATGTCAACTCTGAGTATTTTTTACACGGAGGTGGGGGTGCTCAACCTCGGAGCAAATCATGAGGTGCACCCCGCATCTGCCCGCTTGCAGCTGCACGAGTCCATTTTAAACAAACCTAATAGCTACCGTGATCCACCAGCGTGGCACCCCCACCCTGACATGATAGCGTTGCAGGCAGATCATCAAGCAGACGGACGGCAGCCCTGCCTCCAGCCAGTGCCTACCTCAGGCGGTTCCCCAGGATGTTCCAGAGCACTGGCGGCAGCACAGCCCCGGAGCAGGGACAGTCCTGCCCACCTCTGCTCTGCCTACACATCTGGCGGGGCGCCTTTAAATGGATGGCCCACCCAGGGGTGAGGCAGGGCAGAAGTGGGGCACAGACAGGGCAGCTGTCCATGTGAAGACACTGTGTGACCCCAGGTGAGGTAGAACTGTTTCAGCAATTAATATCCTCCATTAGCCAGGTGGCTAGGGCCTCAGTGAGATGCATGTGAGTTTGAGCCAGGTCTCTGCCTGGAGCAGAGTGCTACACCACACTAAGGCAAATGCAAGTCTTTTTTAGGCATTTCCCCCATCTTTTTGTTGCACACAGCACCAAACTTACATAGCAAGGTTTGGACAACTCACTTCATTTCTTCACGTGGTACCAAAGCATAACCAAACAAACCATTTCTGATTGGTGATCTTTGAATCTCTGTCAGGATTTGATAACTTCAGCAACAATACTCCCCTTTATTTCATTGGTTACCCTTTCAATCCTCATATTAACCTTTAGAACCTGAGGTAAATTCTGAAGTAAACAAAAACTAAACCCTTTAGGTTCTACAATATGTTATCTCTTTTGACACCCTATCCCAGATCTGCTGAGATATGTAATAAAAGAAGCAGATTTTACCTCTCACTTAGTAAGAGTGCAGATCTTCCCTCTTTTAACAACTCATGAGGTAACTTTGAAAGAAGGGAAAAAACAATTAATTAGGGAATAAGGCAACAAAAACCAGATCATTCACACTCTACATCAGAGGTGGGACCTTTTCCTTCCTGCAGGCCACTTTGAAAATTAGTACAAGCTCTGCAGGCCAGATAGGAGCTGTGGGGAGAGAGTGTGCGTTAAGGGGTGTGCTCAGGATAGGAGAAGGAAGGGGAAGGTCCAGATCATGGACCTATGCCATGGATCCATCCCTTATCCTTGAGTGCGTGTGCGCTGAGCTCACTCTTTCAGTACTTGAGGGGGGTGAGGACTGGATTTACAGGACAGACTGAAAAACTGGAATGTGAGCAAATAAGAAACAACTGGATTTGTCCCACAAACGGGAGGTTCCTCTCCCCTGCTCAAAATCAATGGAGAGTCTTGCATTGTTTTTCATAGGATTAAGCCACAAGTGACTGGGAGTCAATGAGGGTCAACACCTCAGAGATTCGGGCTTTAATTGGGACAGTCAATAGGACAAAGCTTCTGTGATGCTCTGCACTCACAGCTGCCATTGAGCGCACTTCTGCACACCTCCTCAGACATGATGAGTTCCCTCCATTCCAGATGTTCAGAGTGCTCAGTTCCTTCCAAGAGGTACATAAACACTAGTCCGAATTAGATTCACAGACTACAACAGAATTTGGAGAAACTCTATAATGCTTACAATTTAATTTGAAAAACTAATTTCCCATGAAATCAAAGCAAAACATCCAACTAATTACAGGCCCCTACATTTTGATGAATTTTACACCAGTATACACCATCTTTATTTTTTAAAATGTATTTCTTATTTATACCTTGCGCCATCCCCACAGATGGCTCAGAGTGACTTACAACAACAGAAAACACAATCTTAATAACTGCAGGTATCAAGCTTCACAAGAAGCATGACAGCATCAGCATGTAATACATTAAAATATGGCTTTGAACTGATCATTTTCATTTAAAAAAATTAAAATTTCTTTGAAAACTTAAAGCTCACCAGTCAATAGAGAGTTGCACCTCCACGGCAGCTCCCATCGCTCCAGAAAACTTGTACTCAGCCTTCTAACCTCAGCAACTTTGGTGCACATCTCCCCTGCCCACGTCTGACCCTGGAAAGCGCCCCATTTCCCCAACTCTAGTATCGCCACCTCCCCCAGAAGCACCCCTAGATTCCCCCCCCCAACATCTGTGCTTTGGCTCCCACCCTCATGTCCTCCCTTTGGCCACCTCACATCTGTCTCTGCCCACAGCCTCACATGCATGTGTGTGTGCAGGCACTACCAGATGTTGGCCTGGGACTAGCCCAGACTGTGTCAGCAGCTAGCCCGGGCTGTGACCCCAGAAAGTCTCTGAGTAACAGCCTGGGCTAAGGTTCACCCAATGAGGGCAAAGCAGACCACAATGGGATATCATGTCTGTTGTGGCCTGCCATGACCCAGTCTGGATTGGGTCCTCCATGGCTAGCCATTATGGCTGTCCGTCATGACGAGGGTGGGGCACTGAGCACAGTGCAGGGGTAGGGCCAGTCAGCCACATGTTTATGCATCTCTCCACTCTCCCTGGCGGCCTGGCTGTCAGCACATTTGAGATGCTATGAGGATTTTCTCATGGGCAAGTTTCTGCGATGTTTTTCCTCCCCATGACAGGTCGGGTCACTGACAAACCAGTGTCACATCTGTTAATACCGACCGTCCCTCATTTCAGAGGCCAGGGGTTTAGACATATGTACCCGCCAGACATTCAGACACCTCATGGGGTACCCTCAGGTACCTACATGAATGAGCAGGTATTTGGCACGTAATAAATGCACTACCTTTACCAGGCTTTCAGGGAGTGCAATGCAATGGCAATGGCTGTAGCAGCGAGGTGGGTGACTATCTGGGGACCGGAATGCTGAGGCCTCATGGCACAGCCTGGGACCTGGGTCCAGCTGGCCAGCACATTCACAGGCTGCCTGAGTGCATTATTATTATTATTATTATTATTAACAAACATTTATATAGCGCCAGCAGTGTACCTGGCACTTTACAAAGTAATAAAATAGACACGGTCCCTGCCCCTAGGGCTTACAATCTGAGAGACAGGAGCTGGGGGAGAGACTTAGGAAGGGGAACAGAGGGAGAGACAAGGGGTCTAACATTCATGAAGATGCGAGGTCTCAAGTGCACGTACTTGGCTTGGTTACGATGAGAATGACAGCAGGCAGGTCCATGTTGCAAGGATAAGGGTAAACCGATCGTAGGTATAGGAATAGTGGCTCAGCAGGATAAAGAGTCAGACAGAGCAGAGCGAAAGAGGTGAGTTTTAAGGAGAGATTTGAAGGTATGAAGGGAGGGGGCAAGGCGGATGTGGACAGGGAGGGAGTTCCAGGCATGGGGGGCAGCAAGTGAGAAGGGACGAAGGCGCTTAGGGGAGCAGGGAAGGCGTGGAAGGGTGAGAGAAGGGACAGAGGAGGAGCGAAGTGCACGGGCTGGAGTATGGAGGGCGATAAGTGCAGAGAGGTAGGGGGGAGCAAGGTTGTGAAGAGCTTTATAGGTGAAGACTAGGAGCTTGTGCAGGATTCGTTCAGGAAGGGGAAGCCAGTGAAGCGAAGAGAGGAGGGGCTGCACATGGTCGAAGCGACTGGCGAGGTAGATGACCCTGGCAGCAGAGTTTTGGACAGAGATGAGGGGAGAAAGGTGAGACCGGGGAAGGCCAGTGAGAAGGAGGTTACAGTAATCGAGGCGAGAGATGACCAGAGCATGAACAAGAGTTTTGGCAGACGAGACAGAGAGAAAAGGGCGAATCTTAGCAATGTTATGGAGGGAGAAGCGACAGGATTTAGCAACAGAGTCAATGTAGGGTTTAAAAGAAAGGGCTGAGTCAAAGATGAAGCCTAGGCTACGGGCTTGGGGGACAGGCAGGATGGTGACTCCATCAATAGTTATTGACAGTGAGGAAGGAGAGGAAGGATGAGGGGGGAAGATAAGGAGTTCAGTTTTAGCCATGTTGAGTTTGAGTTGACGTTGAGACATCCAGGTAGAGATGTCAGAGAGACAGTTGATGAGACGAGCTTGAACAGAGGGAGAGAGAGAGGGAGTAGAGAGATAGAGTTGAGTGTCATCAGCATAGAGGTGGTATTGGAAGCCATGGGAGGCAATGAGTTTGCCTAAGGATGAGGTATAGATCGAGAAGAGGAGAGGGCCAAGAACAGAGCCTTGAGGAACACCAACTGAGAGGGGGAAGGAGGAGGAGGCGGAGTTGGAGAGAGACACATTAAAGGAGCGGTCAGAGAGGTAGGAGGAGAACCAGTTATGGACAGAGCCACAAAAGCCAAGGGAGTGAAGGGAATCCAGCAAGAATCCAGCAAGAGTGCATGTGTGCATGTGCGTGTGCAGACCCTAGGTAGACACAGAGCAGCTAGCACATGTGCTGGCCAGATGAACTAGGCTCAAACCACACTGCGAGGCCTCAGGATGCCACCAGGCCCCTGATTGCTGCCTGTCTTGTCACTGCTGCCACCTTGCCACTGCTCCTGTGTCCCACCTCGCCCCTAGAGCCCAAGTAAGCATCGTGGCATCATACCCTCCAACAATTAACAGCAAAAAATACACTTCATGCCACCCCTAATTTGCACAAATTTGCATTGTGTTTATGAAAATTTGTAACAGCCCAATAACTAACATTGGAGCTGACCTGAGAGGAAAGGATGGCTTTGTGTACACATATATGTGTATGTGCAGGATAGTTCAAGTTACAAACCTATTGAAAAGTCAAAATTCTCAAATGGGTGCATTGACTTTGGCTATAAAGTTTTAGTCTTAAAGTCTCTCAGAGGATCACAGGTGGAAGCAGTGACTTTCCATCTCAGCATGCGTAAAAATCATGTTTCACAAACACACTCACATCCCTCTTACCTTATTTAGTTTTCATCTTGTTCCCAGACATGCAGCTCTCTCCTGCCTGGGTGTTATCTTTCTTTGTTCTTTCATAGCAGTGCTTATCCCAATCTTGTTTCAGTGAAAAAGGTGCCTCACCACCACCTCTTAGTAATGAGTCACACAGCTTTTTCTCCTGTTGTATTAATGAGGGGTTTATGGCCCCCTTTGCCTGATGAACCCGGTGCAAGCTTGCATTGCTGGGAACCCACTACAAGATAACACAACTCACTAATGTACTAGGCAAAAAGGTTCTATTGGAGGATATGTGCTATTCAAATGGGTACAATTGTTGCTCCAGTTTATACCGACTGTCAAAGATCTTAATAAGACTGTCATCCAAGTATTTTATTACTAGAAAATGATTTAATAAAGTGACTTGGTAATATAATTAGTCAGTTAACTGCGGATTGTACTCCTGAAATCCTTATTAGCAGTACCGTGACCACTTGGATTGATATTTTAACTAATATATTATAATACTTTGGAGAACTAAATTCATCTTTTGGGATTGTTCTTCCTTCCCATTTTGGCCTCTATTTTTATATCAACCCATGATAAAGGGACTTGGGATTTCTATAGAAAATGACACATATGTTTAGAAAAAAATAATATAAACATAAAATGAGAAAGGCAAGTAAAATTGAGCAAAGATATTGTTTCAACTCTGAAACCGCATACTTCAGAACAGTCCTATTGACTTCTATAAGACTTCTCAGAGTAAGTGGTATCATGATTCTAGCCTTTCTACTGTAAAGGCACAGAAAATACATTATTTATTTCCTTTTCTGTATAAGACATAGGGTATTTTTAAATGTGATGGCGTACCGTGCTGTCATGCTTTGATCCTGCCCGGGGTGAGGACTGTCACCCTGAGCAGCATCCGGCCTGGCTGCTGAACAGATGTGTCGGGGCCCAGGCCAGGGCGACGTCCAGACATGGGACCACACGGCACTGCCCCCAACACTTCTGAGTGCCCCACCCACCCAGAACAGCCCTAGCACCGAACTGGGGCCAGGTAGAATGGGCCATCAAACATAACAGCCCACTCTATCCCGGTCTGGAGATGGCTTCCCTGGACCATGGCAACACTTAGCCCAAGCTGTGGCTTGGCAATGAACCCGAGTTACAGCCCAGGCTAAAAACTGCCATGACCTGAGGAAACCCTGAATCTGGCCCAGTATCATCTGACGGGCCTTTTCAAATGTGAGAGCACTGTTCTATGTGTTTTTTTATACCCATATAAAAATGTTTTGAATAGGACTCCTAGGGAAGAAATAGTGGAAAATACTAGATCATATACCATTAGTTTTTTCCTGTGTCATCAGTATACAAAAGAGACAAAATGTATTAGTATAAATGATCATTCAAGCTGTAAAAATGACAGCTTGTTGATAAATCACAGTTCATCCACATGTGTGGCCTCACATTGTTATTTATGATCACAAATCCTACATGCATCATCTGACACAAAAACGTCTGGTCTATATACAGCTTAGAACTAGGTGACCTCTGCGCAAACGTGCATAGTTTCTCTTAGCATAGCAATATTGATACAAGAAAAAGTCATGGTGGAAACCCTAACATTATAGAGCCAACAGATTTACTGCTGTTGAAATATGAACATTCTGTTCCATAAAGAGATGTTATTAGATGCTTTCAGTTTGCCGAGCATTGGAAAAAGAAATAAGTAGGGCAAGGCTGGAACTGGGCTATATTGTTGAAACAAAATTTTAGACCAGATTTCACATCTGCATTAGTGTTAATGGAAAAGCAGCTTAGTTTTGACAGGAAAAAAATATATGCCACAAAAGTTAACTGCATAAAATTAGAGTAAAATATCTTCTAGCCATGGGGTGCTGGCATGGGGCATAACTGGGTTGAAATGGGCCCTGGTGCAGAGATGGAATGGGCCCCATCTGTTTCCTTCCTCCCCAGCTGTACCAGGGAGCATGGGCCCCCTAAAGTTCATGGGGCTCCATGCAGTTGCATCACCTGTCCCTATTACAGCTATGCCCTTGATGCTAAAGATCAAAACCAACATGAATTGGGAGGACTTGTAATCCATGGGCTGGTAAACAAGGTTGTGTGTGATAGTTGTGATACCAACTACCCCCTACCTGTGTTTGCATCCATTAGTTTTAGCGTCAGGAAGATGACAGTTCATCTCTAGAAGAGCAACTCTAATAGGGAGCAGAGGTAAGAGTGGCACTAGGGACCCAGAGCCACAGAGATACCCATATATGGATGGTCCTGGTCTACTACTATTCCTCTGAGTTCCATACAGTATCCCCAGGACCCAGAGAGGTCTTATGGGTCACATTATCTAGTTCACCAGGGAAATATTATTTGTCTGCTTGTTTGTTTGCTTTGTTTAGCATCAGCAATGTGCCTGGCATTAAACAATTGTGACAAGAGACAGGTTCCCTGCTAGAGGAATTTATAAGCTAGAATGGACAAAGGAAGGGATGAGAAAGACATGGGGCAGGGAAAGGCATATAGGGCATTTTGAAATGAGACAATTGTCCATGTAGCCTTCACCAGGCGTATTCCCGCATGCTTGTCTATTAGGTGTTAGCCATGCAGCCTTCATGTGGTTACCACAGAACCGCCAATCTCAGCAGAGTCCAGGGTTAATCAGGGTTAATGGAGGCCCATATGTCTGCGTCTAATCCATAATCTCTCCCACATCCAATTCCACCAGCGCCATAGAGTCTTGCCTAATATGCCTGGCCAGCTGTGAGGTGGGAGAAGGAGCAATCTCTAGGGATGTGTGAACAGAGTTCGGGGGTTCGGTGTTTGGGCCGTTTGCGAGTACCCCAAACCCGAACCGCCCCCTGCCCAAACCAGCCAAACAAAGTTCGTATTTCAAACCCATTTGGGTAGGGGACAGGGGACAGGGGGAACCCGGTTTTCCCTCCCCCTCCAGGCCGCGCAGCTGAAAGGGGCACCGGGACTCACCTCCCCACCACCCTGCCCAGCCTGGTAAAAAATAAAATAAAAACAACAACCCCACCCCGGGGATCAACCTACCTGGTGGTGCTGGGGCTCTGTTGGTGGGTCCGCCAGCAGCAGCAGCAGCAGCAGCTGCAGTGGGACTGGCTCTGACAGTGCTCCAGAGCACTTCAGGCCTCTTCTAGGCCTTCCGGGAGGGGCAGGAAGCCCTCCTTCAGTTCCCAGAAGGCCTAGAAGAGGCCTGAAGAGCTCCAGAGTGCTGCCAGAGCCGGACCCACTGCCGCTGCTGCTGCCACCACTGGACCCGGGCTCAGAGCCCCAGCACCACCTGGTAGGTCAATCCTTGGGGGGGTGAAAAAAATGTACCAGAGTGGGCGGGGGAGAGTGAGCCCCAGCACCCCTTCCACCTGCGCAGCCTGGAGGGAGGAGGGAAAACCAGGTTCCCCCCCGAATGGGTTCGGTGAAACCAAACAGGTTCAGGCCAAACAGCCCAAACCCGAATGGTTTGGGGGGGCAAATCCTGAACAGGCCAAACACTGAACCCCCCCAGTGTTTTCACATCCCTAGCAATTTCCCTCCCATATGGCCACCTCTCAGCTGAGAGGCATGCTAGAGATCTCCCTTCTCTGAAGTTTCCCTCCCCTGTGGCTGCCTCTCAGCTGAGAGGTACATAAGAAGACTTTAGTGGAGGGAAATTTCTAGTGCTCAACTGAGAGGCAGGGAAAGAGACTGCAGGGAAGAAGGAGCTCTCTAGCAAGCCTCTCAGCAGAGAGGTGGTGAGGGACACTGCGGGAGAGGGAGATCTCTAGCTCACCTCTCAGAAGAGAGGCAGAGAGGGAGACTGTGGGGACCGGGGAAGGGATCTCTAGCATGCCTTTCACCTGAGAAGTGGCTGCCGGGGGAGGGAGATTGGTAACGCTGCTGGTGGAAGCTGCGGCAAGCACATGAACTATGGGCACGAGGCTGCCCGTTTATTAGGTTAGACATGATAAACATGTGAGTGGCAGCTGCCTGGGGACTGCAGTGGCCAAACATGGACTCCAGTGGGCTATCATCATCCCATTTGATATCACCCAGAGAGAGAGACGTAGATGAATCCATAAAGTTGAGACGTTGGCTTAGTTATAGGAGAGGAAGGGCAATGAACTCCCCTCCAATGAATGATTAACCACACAATGCTGTGGCTGTTTTGTCCCCTCTAACTTACTCCCACAGATATTAAACACAAGTGGCCAATCAGCTTTGTAGTAGATACTTACCTACTTCATTTTGATAGTCTGCAAGTGTAATGCTGTTTGTGTATATTATTTATTTATTTATTTCCATAAATTTCTACCCCGCCCCCCCTGCCATGCAGCTTGGGGCGGCTTCCAAAACATTAAAACAATAAAATCAATTAAAATCATCATACATATTATAAAACATTAAAACAGGACTAAGATACAGCATAAAAACTCAAGTAGGTGGGGGAACTAAAACACCCCTCCCTACCCCTCCCTCCCAAAGCCTGGGTGAACAGCCAGGTCTTAGAGTTTCGCCGAAATGTTAACAGGCTAGGGGCCAGGCGAGCTTCCTCCGGGAGGGAGTTCCAAAGCCGCGGCCCCACTAACGAGAATGCCCTCTCCATTGTGGCCCCCCGCTTAACACGGGGGACCTCCAGGAAGGCACCCCCGGTGGACCGTAGGGGGCCGAGACCGTGTAGGGCTTTATAGATCATCACCAGCACCTTGAACTTGGCTCGGCATGCTATCGGCAGCCAGTGCAGAGCTCGGAGCACAGGTATAATATGCTCCCGACGGCCCGTCCCCGTGAAAAGACGAG
>QEPC01001041.1:8763962-8781357 GCA_003113815.1 Sphenodon punctatus | reverse complement strand
CCTAAAAAGGGAAGGTTAGAGACAGGTCGGTAGCTGGCGAGCGCATCCACGTCCAAAGATGGTTTTTTCAGCAGGGGGCGCACCACAACCTCTTTAAGGCCGGGCAGCAACCTCCCCTGCCGAAAGGACGCGTTCACTACCCTCGCCAGCACCGTCCCCAGCGTCTCCCTGGAAGCTTTCACTAACCAGGACGGGCACGGATCAAGTTCACAACACGTGGCCCTCACAGACCCCAGGACATCCACCGCATCAGCTGGCATCACTTCCTGAAACTCTCCCCATGAAGCTGGACCAGACAGGACCCCCGCGCTCTTCCCCTACTGCTAAGATCAATCTTTCAACAGAACACATTTCATTTATCTAAACCAGAGGTGGGCACATTATGGCTCTCAAACACCTGTTCTGTACCTCTTGCCATAAACAGTCACCGGAGGGTGTATTCACATGCAGATCCCTCAGGACCAAAAGAAGCCAAGCTGCCGTTTCTATTGCTGGTGCTGCTGGAGCCTCCAGGGAGCCATGGGAGCAGGAGCAGGGTGCCTTGAGCCCCATTGCCATTGTCCAAACCTGCCGGGCTGCCTGGAAACCAGAACTTTGACATGAGGGGAAGCCATACTGCCTTGACTCTGGGATTGGGGGAAGCCTCAATTAGTGTAAAGTGTCTTGCGGCTCCCTCTGATACAAATATTTTTGTATGTGTCGCTGGGGGTTGGGAACTTTGCCCACTGATGTAAACATACTTCACCTCCACAAATAAAATAAAGTTGTTTTGAGTGGCTAACAGTTGTTTGCTTATCAGAGAAGAGTGGTGTTCAGTCCAGCACTTTGATTGGATAGAGCTCATACCTTAAGTGTAACTGCTGGCAATATGATAAAAGAGCAACTGAATGGGATCATGCCGTTTAACCACAGAATACTATAATCCCCTAAAGATGAATGAAAGTATCGCTGACATTGAAGAAGGAAAAGCCTGACTAGGTCATTCTCCTCCACTCCTCTGCACCTGCAGAATTATTCTTAATACTTTAGCACTACGTCCAGATTTAAATGTCCCAAGACATGGGTTTCCATCATTTCCTGTGGAAAACTCTTTCACAGTCTAATGAATGTTACTCACAGGACTGACTTTTTTCCTTGATTGTTCAGTCTAAATTTCCCTTTCTTAATTTAATTCTATTATTCTTCCTAATCCATTTAAGATTCACATCCTTCCGATGGTTTATGGAGCTAGCATGCTCTTTCTCCTGTCTCTTAGCAAAGTTATCCATTATCAAGCTTTCCTCATAAATCTAGCTCTAAAATCTTTTTTGAAGCTCTTCTTTGAAGTGTCTCCAGTTTGCCAGAATCTTTCAGGTCCTCAAAGGCAAAAACATTAAATGTACAATCCCTGTGATATGGTCTCACAAGAGCCGTATAGAAACACAGTATTATCTTGTTACTCTGTGATGCGATTCCTCTGTATGCAAGCTAAAATCCCATTCACCTTCTTTGCTCCATTATCACCCCTAAACCACTCTTCGCAATACTGCTTTCCAGGGTCTCCCTTCCATATATTAATATTAACGTTTGGGATTATTTTTGCTAGTTGAATCATAGTTCTAGTTGAATCATATTGTTTATTCATTATTCATTTAATCTCTTGGTCCTACTGTACTATTTCCCTATCCCCAAGAGTACTCATGTTTTTCACTACTCCACAGTTTGATGATGATGATGATGATGATGATGATGATGATGGCAGGGAACCATTTTCATCTCAGAGGGCACTGTGAAAATGAGTACAAACTCTGAGGACCACATAGAGGTTGGGGGCAGGTACTTAAGGGGTGCGCTCAGGAAGAGACAGTTCCCGATCATGGATCTGTGCCATGGAGCTGTCCCCTATCCTTGAGGGCATGTCCTTATCTCTGCTCGCTTACCCTGAGTTCAGGCCGCTTTTATACGAGCAGCCGGATGCAGTACATTCTCCAGTGCACTTCCTAAAAAGCCCCACGGGTAGCACCAGAAGTGGCTGACCACCATAGGAATTGTCGCTCCCATGATCTTTTTGAAGGCACTTTTTGGAAACCCCAATATAGAGACTTCAAAATGCATCTTCAAAAAGATTGCATGACTGGCGATACCTATGGTGACCAGCCACTTCCAGTGCATCTAAACACACCCCGCGGGCTTTTCAGGAAGCGCGTTGAAGAACGTGCTGCTTCTCACCACTCATGTAGAAGCAGCCTCAGTCTCTCAGTGTTTGGAGGTAGGAAATGGATCCATGAGGCAGATCAAGGAACTGGCAAAAGGCCATATAAACATTTGTCATGGGTTGCATTTGTCCCCTGGGCCTGAGGTCCCCCCCAATATAGTGCCTAATCCTGCAATGTTCTGAGCACCCTCAACTCCCCACTATAGTAGTGTTCGGTATCTCATAATATCAGGCCATTAAATACTAGCCAGTTTATCCTGAAATCAACCCTTTTCCCAGTGCTTGTGATCTCTGAATGAATGTCGCTGACATGATTTCTTTGCATTTGAGAGCTATTCCTTTCCTGCTAAATTGATCAAAATTATATACCTAATGATTTTCCCTTCTAACCTGTTCTTTCAGTTAGCTAGATGTAAATGGTTTTGTGATTACACATTTTAACTTAGCTCTAAATTGGGGTTACCACCTTTTGGGCCAGCCAATTCAGGGCATTTTGTTGAGGAGCCTCAACAAAAGGGCATGGGGAATTATCACCAGGGTTCCTAGTCTTCTGTTTGTATGGGAAACCATAGAAAAATGTGGATTTTGCCTTTTATTGTTTATTATTTATTTAAATTGATATGCCGCCCTTTTCCAAAGGCTCAGATCTAGCAAAGAATCCCCATGGATTTTGCCTTTCAGAAGAGAAACCCGTGGATTTTGCCTTTGAAGAGGCCTGTGATGCCCTTGCCAACATCACAGCACATGCACCACCTGAAGTTACCAGTAACAGCAGCAACAAGGCCAGTGAAGCCCCACACCATTGCACCTGCATGTCAGCCGCCGCCGCCGCCTGCCGCAGCGTCCCCCAGCCCAGCAGGGCTCCCAGAGTGCAGGGACGCAGGACGGGCTGCGGGACACGCCCCTCACGAGCGGCGCACCAGCCGCCGACGCAGAGGCCATGGCCACGCCCCCAGAGGCCGTTTCAAGGATTCTCCCTGCAGAGCAGGGCACGCCCTTAGCCACGCCCCCGTCGTTGCCGCGACGCTCAGAGCGTCTTCGGGCGCGCACGGGGGCGGGGCCTGTTGTATAAAGGCCAGCGCCGCAATTAGAGCGACGCTGGTGATTGTGAGAAACCGGCCCCCTCGTGTGTGAGCAAAGAGACTGCGAGAGCTTGCTGATTAGAACCCCTCTGAAAACCTTCAGACTGCGTGACTTCCTTCATCGAATCTTCCCTGGTGTGCCTGAAGCGAGTGCAGGGTGCGTGGTGAGTGCGAGAGGTGTGGGAGTCCCCTTCCCTTCCAACCCAGGCCCGGGGTAGGTCCCCACCCTGGGGAGCACTGTGTATGCGTGACCCTGTTTCCTCCCTTGCAACTCTGGGTACAGGCCCTTCCCCCCTCACGGGCTTCTCCCCGCTGGTTGCTCCACCCGTCCTGTGTTTCCTGAGTGTGTGTCCTAGGGAGTGTGGGGGTATCGAGCGGGCTCTCTCAATCCAGGCGCCCTATGATGATAGCGGCCTGTTCTCTTTCATTAGAGGTAACGGCCAACACACTATCCTGACGGGCATAGAAACACCACGCTGTTGCCACGTAGAGAGAGCCGCTGTGAAAGATACCCAGCGGATGCGAAAAGAGTGTGAGACCCCCTTTGTGCTCTTCCCCCCCCCCGGTGACAAATCACCAGCAGCTGCTAGCCCCTTAGCGGAGCCCGTTCTAAGGCCCAAAAAAGGGGTCCCCGATATGGATATAGCCACTGAACTGAGCCGCTTGACACAAGCGGTTCAATCCTTAGCCATGGAACTAAAGGATGTTAAGGACCAGCAGGAGAACTTAACATCCACAGTGGCTCAACTCCAAGGAGCCGCCGTGGCGGCACCTGGGGTGGCTGGGCCCGTGGCAGCCGCCGCCCCTATAGCACCCCCAGTACCAGCAGGGGCCCTTGTAGCAACAGGACCTAGGGAACCCAAGGGGCCAAAACTAGAGAAATTTTTGGGGGACCGGCGGGGCTTTCAGAGCTTTTTGGCCCTGTGTCGGCTTACCTTCACCCTCCAGCCACACACATATGCTACAGATGCCTTAAAGGTAGCCTTCATTGTAGGCAATCTGGGAGGTACGGCCCTGGAGTGGGCCACGACCCTGTTACGTAGCGATAGCCCGTTATTGACAAACTATGCCAATTTCCTTAAGGAGTTTACCTTCCTTTTCGACAACCCACATCGTGCACGAGATGCCCAAACCGCTATTATGAACTTACGTCAGGGACGCACCCCTGCGCTGGAATACATTACCCAATTCCAGCAGTTAGCCTTGGAACTGCAGTGGCCCAACGAAGTTTTACGTGTAATGTTTAAAAAGGGATTATGCGAAGAAATCAAGGACCAGTTGGCCTTCGTCGAAACCCCAGTGGCCTGGGAGACCCTCGCTAATCTGGTGCTACAAATTGAGGACCGCCTAGCGGAAAGGAGGCGAGAGAGACGCCAGGAAAACCGACCCTACCCGGCAAGGACCCCGTTTACGCTCCCCCCGGTTCGGCCCACTGAGGCCAGTCGGCTGCCCGAGCCCGAGCCCATGCAAGTAGGAGCATCCCGGGGGGCTCTGTCCAAGGAAGAACGGGACCGACGTCGGAGTACCCGGGCGTGTTTTTACTGTGGGGATCCAACCCATTTCATCGGGGAATGCCCCGAGTTACCCCCAGAACGACGGAGGACGGGAAACGCCCGAGGCCGAGATGGGACGGGGCCATCTCGGTCATAACTACCCATTCCAAGTCCCCGACTCCAACCCTTAAGGACCCCCACTTACGGATTCCTATTACCTTAGTCATCACCCCGCACCGATCGGTAGTATGCTGGGCCCTCATCGACTCAGGCGCCTCAGGAAATTTCATCGATCATTCCTTAGCTGGGCACTGGCGACTCCCCCTCCAGAAGAAGATGGTACCAGAACCCATCCATACCATTGATGGATCCCCGTTGATCTCGGGGCCTATTACTACATGTACTACGCCCCTGACCTGCATCATCGGGGACCACGGGGAACAGATCCCTTTTGATCTTGTTTGCACCCCTCTATTTCAAGTAGTCCTTGGGAGCCCGTGGCTATGCCAACACAATCCAACGATCCAATGGTCAAAACAACAGGTACGTTTTTTGACCCCTTATTGCCTGCAAAATTGTCGCCTCCCGAAGCCCGGTCGTGGGGCTCTAGCCACCTCGGGACCCCCTTGTGAGAGCAGAACCCTCCCACTACCTGAGGAGTACACCACCTTCCAAGACGTCTTCTGTAAGGTTCGGGCCACGGAGCTACCCCCACACCGGCCATACGATTGTCCGATTGAATTATTGCCAGACAAAACCCCCCCGTTCGGACGCATCTATGCGCTAGCCGAACCGGAACTTAAGGTGCTACGTCAGTACCTCGACGAAAATCTGCACCAAGGGTTCATCCGACCCTCCACTTCGCCCGCGGGCGCCCCCATATTTTTTGTGTCTAAGAAAGATGGGGGTCTCCGACCCTGTGTGGACTATAGGGGATTAAACCAAGTAACCATCAAAAATCGCTACCCGCTTCCGTTAATACCCGAACTCTTGGACCGTCTACAGGGAGCCCAAATATTCACGAAACTAGACTTAAGAGGAGCATATAACCTGCTACGCATGCGTCGAGGGGACGAATGGAAGACGGCGTTCCGCACCCGTTACGGGTTATTTGAGTACCTCGTAATGCCCTTCGGCCTTGCCAATGCACCGGCCACCTTTCAGCACCTCATAAATGAGGTTTTTCGGGATATTCTGGACGTCTACGTTATCGCGTACCTCGACGATATTTTAATCTATTCCCGTAACCTGGATGACCACATCCGTCATGTGTGCGAAGTCCTTCGGCGGCTAAGAAAGAATAAGCTGTATTGCAAACGAGAAAAATGCTTTTTTCACCTACGTTCCCTTAGCTTCTTGGGGTTCATCATTAGCCCCCAAGGTATCCGAATGGACCCGCAAAAAGTCGAGGCCTTAAGGAGATGGCCAGCCCCCAAGGCGGTGAAACCCTTACAGCGCTTCCTGGGGAGCGCAAATTACTACAGACAATATATTTCCAATTATGCTGAAATCACTGCCCCCTTGACCTTATTATTAAAAAAGAATCAACTCTATGAGTGGACGCCCAGACAACAGTATAGTTTTTCCTATTTAAAGAACGCCTTTATGACAGCCCCCCTGTTACGGCACCCTAACCCCCAGAAACCCTTTTATGTAGAAGCGGACGCTTCGGGAAAAGCCATCGGAGCAGTGTTATTACAGGAGCATGAACCCCCAGAACCGTTACTTCCTTGCGCCTACTACTCCAGACAATTGACCTCAGCAGAAAGGAACTATAACATTTTAGATCGAGAACTTTTGGCCATCAAGGTCGCGTTTGAAGTGTGGCGCCACTACTTGGAAGGAGCCCGACACCCGGTGACCGTAGTAACGGATCACCGGAACTTGACCTTCCTCCAAACGGCCCAGATCACCAATGCCCGCCATGCCCGCTGGGCCTTGTTCTTCGCCCGGTTC
This sequence comes from Sphenodon punctatus, assembly GCA_003113815.1. NCBI lineage: Eukaryota > Metazoa > Chordata > Lepidosauria > Sphenodontia > Sphenodontidae > Sphenodon > Sphenodon punctatus. The sequence goes on along the minus strand of QEPC01001041.1, from coordinate 8,774,632 downwards.
GACTTCCGGATTCGCTATCGACCCGGAAAACTCCACCTGTTAGCGGACGCCCTCTCCCGCTACTATGAACAGAGCCCAGACCTCCCGACTAAACCCGAGTCTATCCTAAAACCCCAAACCTTTGCAGGGACCTATACGACACTGCAAGAGATGCGGGAGGCTGCCCTGCAAGAAAACCCCGAACCAGCCTCTTCAGCGACAAAGGAACCCAACCAAACGCACCTGGTATGGGTCCCCCCCTCCTATCGGCAAGACGTGTTATGGGCCCATCACGATGCCCCTACAGCAGGACACCCAGGTATGGAACGAACGACGCAGCTAATCCGTCGATCCTTTTGGTGGCCTAAATTACCACAGGATGTAACGCGGCACGTATCCAGTTGTGATATTTGTGCCCGAACAAAGACCCCTCGCCGGGCCCCCATAGGACTTCTTCAGGTGACTCCCCCTCCGTTAGGCCCGTGGCAACGAGTAGGTCTTGACTTCGTCGTGGATCTTCCTCCATCCCGCCAGTACACCACGGTGTTAGTAGTGGTAGATCACTTCACTAAACTGGCCCATTTCATCGCCTGCAAGGGACTGCCATCTGCTAAACGCACCGCGCTGCTCTTCCTTCGTCATGTTTTCAAACTACATGGTTGTCCACGTGAAATAATAAGTGATAGGGGGTCTCAGTTTACCTCGCGCTTCTGGAAGGCCTTGTTCCAGGCCCTACACGTTTCTCTTAAACCAACCACGGCCTACCACCCCCAGGCTAACGGACAGGTCGAAAGAATAAACCAAAACATGGAACAATACTTGCGGTGCTACGTCAACTATCTGCAGGACGACTGGCACGCCTGGCTCCCGCTCGCCGAATTCGCATGCAACAATGCGCCCCATGCCTCATTGGGGAACTCACCATTCTTTATTACCTATGGCTTCCACCCCCAAGGGGGAGCCATTGAAACACCTACTACGACCGTACCGGCCGCAGGAGCACTTCTGCAACAAATTCAACAGGCACAAGTAATCGCACAACGAGTATTAGCACAAGCGCGGCAACAATACAAGATACAGGCCGATCGTCATCGACGCGCAGAACCCCCATTACAACCAGGCGACTTCGTGTGGATCGACCGACGTCGCTACCCCTCCTCTCGACCCTCCCCCAAGCTGGACCACCGATACATTGGACCCTTCCCAATATTGAGGCAACTCAATGAGGTAACCTATACCGTGAAGCTGCCCGCTCATTCACGTATTCACCCCACCTTTCATAGATCCTTGTTGAAAAAGGCCAACATCCGGCCCGGTGGGCCTACAGTGGAACACCTTGATCCCCTTGTTCAACCCGATGGGGACCCCGACTATGAGGTAAAGGCAATATTGGACTCTCGCTTCCGACGGGGTCACTTACAGTACCTCGTCGATTGGATGGGTTTCGGTCCATCAGACCGCTCTTGGGAACCCGTCGGCAACATATCTGCCCCTCGCCTTATTAGATTATTCCACCTCCGCCACCCCATGAAGCCTGGCCCGGGGGGGCGGCGGCTTCGACGGGGGGGTATTGTCAGCCGCCGCCGCCGCCTGCCGCAGCGTTCCCCAGCCCAGCAGGGCTCCCAGAATGCAGGGACGCAGGACGGGCTGCGGGACACGCCCCTCACGAGCGGCGCACCAGCCGCCGACGCAGAGGCCAGGGCCACGCCCCCAGAGGCCGTTTCAAGGATTCTCCCTGCAGAGCAGGGCACGCCCTTAGCCACGCCCCCGTCGTTGCCGCGACGCTCAGAGCGTCTTCGGGCGCGCACGGGGGCGGGGCCTGTTGTATAAAGGCCAGCGCCGCAATTAGAGCGACGCTGGTGATTGTGAGAAACCGGCCCCCTCGTGTGTGAGCAAAGAGACTGCGAGAGCTTGCTGATTAGAACCCCTCTGAAAACCTTCAGACTGCGTGACTTCCTTCATTGAATCTTCCCTGGTGTGCCTGAAGCGAGTGCAGGGTGCGTGGTGAGTGCGAGAGGTGTGGGAGTCCCCTTCCCTTCCAACCCAGGCCCGGGGTAGGTCCCCACCCTGGGGAGCACTGTGTATGCGTGACCCTGTCTCCTCCCTTGCAACTCTGGGTACAGGCCCTTCCCCCCTCACGGGCTTCTCACCGCTGGTTGCTCCAACCCGTCCTGTGTTTCCTGAGTGTGTGTCCTAGGGAGTGTGGGGGTATCGAGCGGGCTCTCTCAATCCAGGCGCCCTATGATGATAGCGGCCTGTTCTCTTTCATTAGAGGTAACGGCCAACACACTATCCTGACGGGCATAGAAACACCCCGCTGTTGCCACATAGAGAGAGCCGCTGTGAAAGATACCCAGCGTATGCGAAAAGTGTGTGAGACCCCCTTTGTGTTCTTCCCCCCCCCCGGTGACACTGCACTAATGATCTTTTTGAGTAGTCATGGTTGGGTCTCTGCGCATGCAGCCGAAGGTCTTCCTTGCTATAGGGCAGAGTGTATTTAGTTGCACCTGCGTGGTGAGGCCACCCACTTTCTTGATCTCAGTTCACCTCAGGTGTGGAGTGGACATCTCTGAGGAGAAAAGGGCCCTCCGCACCGCAATAGGAGCGGGGGGAGGTTGCCGCGCCCGCTGTTTGCAGCCCAGGGAAAATGAGTGCAGAGGGGCTGCAGGGCTTCGGGAAACCCCGCACTGTTCGGTCTGGGCGCCTGCCATTGGCGGCCCAGACATCAGGGCCTGTGAATTGGGCGCCTGATTGGTCGGCGCTGGGGACGGTCCCTCCACTTCCTGTTAGAAGGGAGGGGTGGGGAGAGACTGCCAGCGCACGCGGTTTCAGATTCACCCCAGCAACGGCAGGCACCAGTCGTGCCTGTACAGCAAAGGAAATTGTAAGAGGGCCCGGGGAGATGGGGCGGCAGAAAAAACAGGCGGCTCAGCCCCCGAAACAAAAGAAAGGAGGGAAAAGGAAGGCCTCTGAGCTGGCGGATGCGCCTCTGGCCATAACAGAGTGCCCGACCGGCGGGGGGGAATCGAGCTCTAACCCCCCATCAAGGCAAGAAATGAGGAGACGCCTCCAGGCCTGTGAGGCCTTGGCGGCTACCTTGAGGGATCAGGGGGCATCTGGGTCGAGGGGAACAGCCCCCATGCGGGATTATGGGCCAGAAGGAATAGGGGGTAGTCCCCCTGGGTCGAGGGGAACAGCCCCCATGGGGGATTATGGATCAGAGGAAGGGGGACGCAGTGCCCCTGTGGAGGTCTGGGCCCCTGCCCAAAATAAAACAGGAGGGGCGCTACGGCGTGGGGGTCGGGCTTTAGCCCCCCCCCCGCACGGTACAGAAATGAAGAGTGGGCAGAGGCCTACTACCCTCCACCGTGCCAGCCTCACATAGCAGACTGGAGGGATTGCCAAGGGGCGCAAGGTAGTGCCCCTGGACAAGACTGCCAAAACCCCACAGCGGGGTATGAAGGCTGGGAATGGGGTGAGGGGCAGCCTTGGGAAGGCCAAGAGGATGCCCCCCCGGCATACCAAGGGGAGGGAGGCCAGGCGAGGGCGAGAAGGGCCACTCCATCCGCTGCACTTGGGGCTCCACCCGAAAGGGCACCCCAAGCTGAAAGGGGGCAGAACATTGTGTCAACAGGTACACAGGAGATCGCACCATCAGCCCCAGAACAGAATGAAGGGAGCGAGGACGATGAGCAGGGAGATCGGGCAATGTGGGAGCGGATCCAGGGGCTAGAGAAGGAGCTGGAGATGGCAGTACGCAGGAGGGCGCCACTAGAACCACCAAGGACTGCGCAAGGATGGCCTCGAGGAGGTGAGCGGGGCTTTTTACATGATAGGAGTGTATATGGGGAGGAGGAACAGGAAGGAAGAACCCACTGGCTTGCCAGATCTGATGCGCGGCTAAGGGCACAGCTAGATATAGCAGGGAAAGAAAGGGGAGAAGGGATAAGCGTAGAGGAAGAGGAGCACAGGCAGGCCCAACCTACACCCCCCCCCAACTCTGCGCAATGCAGCACAGATGCTGTGGTGGAACGGGGCCTGGGTGAAGGTGACACCTATTCCCCCTCCCGCGGGATACCATGCAGCAGGTAGTGGTTTTCTGCCAGAGAATACAAGTCAGCGGAGAAAAGGGCTGGAGCAAGATAGGGTGCCAAGGTCACCTGGGGCAGCCCGTAGTCCTGTATTTAATCATCCCCTACCCCCGCTAGGGGGGGGATACTCAGAGCTTTCGGCACCTATAGGGGAACACCTAGCATACACCACCAGGGAAAAAATATGGAAGGGAGAGTATATTGACATCTTTGCTCTCCTATTCAGTGATCCAATAATCGATCCAGCTGACAAGGAGGATAGCAAAGAACGAGAGAGGTTTCGGAGACCAAAGGCGGACAGGAACTAGGCAAACTGGTCCTCTGCCTTTTCCATATACCTGGGGGTGGTACTGGAAGTTTTTCCAGAGCGGGCAGTGGAACTGCTGAAATATGCAGATATAATAAAGAGGGCGTATGGGGTGGGCCCTCAGGGAGCATGGCTAAGGTATGATGAAGCTTTTCGCCATAGAGCTTCTTTCACACCTGGGCTCCGTTGGGACCGGCATGCCCAGGATCTGTGGCTGGACTGTATGGTCGACACGACCAATACACCTAAGACCGACAGTGGACATATATTAATAAGGGGCGGGGTAGCCCCGGCAAATGATCCCAACAGAGGGGACAGCAGGCGATCAGGNTGGGAGTATAACAGAAATGGGCGTTGCACACGGGGCAATTGTAAGTTCCGTCACGCATGCTCAGTATGCGGCGGAACGCACTCAGTTTCCAACTGTTACAGGGGAAAGCCAACAGGAGGTAGGAGGAACCAAACGGGCACAGGACCCGGTCCGAACAGCCAAGGTGGACAGCAAGGACCTGGGAAAGGAAAAGGGCCCAACCCCAATTAATATCCGGCGACTCGAGCAGATCCAAAGGGATCACCCGGATAGGAAAGAGGTTCATTATGTTATTCAGGGTTTCAAGTTAGGTTTTATTATTTCGGCAGCAAAAGTTACACAAGGGTGGACCCCTCCCAACCTTAAGTCAGTGAAGGGCATGGAACATGTGGTAAGGGAAAATTTTTTGAAAGAAACAACTGAGGGGAGAATTGCCGGCCCATTTGCTGTTCCCCCCTTTCGGGAGTGGGTGATCTCTCCCTTGGGGATAGTACCAAAAAAGGCCCCGGGAGAATTTCGCTTAATTCATCACCTATCTTACCCGAGGGGGCGATCAGTAAATGATGCCATACCAAGGGAGTTGGCAACGGTTCGGTACACCTCTTTTGACCGGGCTATAGAAAGGGTAAAGGCACACGGAAGAGCAGCTCGTTTAGCAAAGTGCGATGTCAAGTCGACATTTAGCCATCTGCTTGTTGCTTGGGGACCAGCCCCAGGAACCTGATATTTCTGGAGAGCCAGGAAAGTGTTGTGGTGAATTCAGGACATTTCCCCATCTTAAAGGTGGTTCCTTATTTTGGAGAGTTGGTGGTTTTCCAGGCTGCCCAGGCAAAATAAGGACAGGCAGTAGCCCTCCTCTAAATTTGTACATTTTCAACACAATTTTTATAGTCACCCATAGCCATGCAAACCTGCGTGGAATTTGAAGGGTCGAGCTGCTTGCAGGAAGGGCGGGATATAAATATATTAAATAAATAAAATAAATAAAAATTAAAGAAATAAAAAATTATGCTTGCATTTGATGTCATCTTCAAGTGTTTTCCCACCATGAGGATTTGAGCTCATATCTGCGATTTCAAAGGATATAAGTCTGGCAGTCATAAAAATCTAAGTTGGCCAAGTATAGAAACCACGTGCAACAGAGAAAATATATTTCCTTTGGGTTTCTGTATCCCTTATTCTGGAGAGATTCTCTTCTTAAGAAAAGAAAGAATACCAGCAACATCTGTGTCTGCTGAGGTCTGTTTTAGATAACCATCACATGAAGCAAGGTCCTGCAGTCCTGGGATACAAAATCATCTAAATCGTCAAAGTAGTTAGTGTTTTCTTAGCTTTATTTTAAATGAGACTTAAATCTACTTGAACCCCTCTGACTTGATTTTCTCTTTTTAGTAAAGGTAAAACTTGAAACAGAAAAATGAGTTACTGATGTTTAAACACACTTGAAAGAAAGAGTTCATTCTGCCTTATCCCCCTATTCATTGCGGTTGTACAGCTCCTACTATGCCTCCTTCAAATCACACATTCTGGATGGATTTTGCTCTCATCCACGAACCCCAGGATCAGCACCTACGGTGAATTCAAATATACTGGCAAGCCAACTGGGCTAGCTGCTGGAAAACCAACCATTACAGCAATGAGAATGTATTAGCTTCTTAAAGTAATATAACTGCCTCCAAACTGTGCTTAGAAAAATTAGTAACCTGCTGCAAACTGAATAATGAACATCTATGTATTAGAATCATCACCAGTCCAGCCATGCAACTCTTGCTCCCAAGAATCATCCTTTCTTAAAAGGACACAGCCACTTTGAGTCTTCAGGCAATATTGTAGTCTTATGGCTGCACTGTCTCGGGGCTGCTGCCTGGTTCCCCACAGGGGGGACTATAGTTAGTGGATTCACAACTATGTGAGATCTACATGCCTCACCTCTAGAGCTGAAATTAGTACCTGCAAAATCAGGTGTACTCATTGAAATTCCGGTACTTGACCCTACCAGATAACATTGGGTATTAATCAGTACCCAGTTAGTGCTTAGTGGACTACCTGGGAAATAGGTTTCCCTATTTCCCTGATTTTCCAGCTTCCAATACCAATTTTCCAACTTCTTGACCAAATTCCTCTACCATTTTACCTCTTCCTTAGAGGTGTGTACCATGGGCCCATGTCATTTTTGTTTTCCCATTTTTTAATTTAAATCTGTCATTTTCATTTTCATAAATATCAAATAGTTGTGTTTGGTTTTGCTTTCGTGTTTATTTTCCATTGATTTCAATGGAAAACACATTTTCAGCTCTACTGTTTTTGTTTTTCATTATATTTGACTGACATGTGATAAACGTGTACCTCCAATGGACAGCATTAAGTGTGCAAAATTTCAAAACAATTGGATAAAGGAATCCAATTTTATAAACAGTTGAATTATATTATTTTGCAAAAATCTCCATATACATTCTTAGTTGTACCTTCTTTGCCTCACATTTAACAAGGATGAAACTTGACAAGTTTACACCCCTTCCCATAGTTACTATATTTGCCACCTTTCAGAAGTATTAGAAAAAGAGTCCTGGTGGTATGAGCAATAAACTTATAAATGTATGTCTGACTGTAACATCTTTGTAGTTCAACCAGTGTATGTGAAATTCAGCAGGAATCTATATAATACCTTTATGATCATCTCTCCCAAATATCAAAAAGATGTGATAAAGGGTCCCAATTTTATATGCCTGCACAGCATATGCAGAGAAGGAGGGATTCTCTTTCGTGTCACTGTGGTATAAGATCGGCTTGTGATGCCAATTGTCAGCATAACTGTCAACCAAATATCCTCTGTGCTGTGACCATCCCAGCATATCTCCCCCACTTGTTACTGGGAAGTCAGAAGTCTGTTTAGGAAAGAGCCAATAGAGATTCTCTTATGTCCTCTGTTACAGTGCTGCAGGATATAATTGTGATGATAACTGGCCAGCCTGGATGTGTAAACTCTGTCTCCTGATTGCTGTGATGCTATCCCCAAAGTCCCAGTTATGTCCCGTCTATGCCTGCCTGAGGGCCACCCCCTACGTCTGCATCAAAGCCACTACTGATTGGTCCTGTAAAGCTGCCAACTGGAAGCATGCAGTAATTGTCCAGTGAATGTGTCTGTCAGTCTTTTGGGTTGCTCCACATCCGCCCTCCCCCTGCCATGCCAGGTGCCTGCCTCTGACTGGCACTGCATTTGCTACTATTTATCTGAATAATGGTCTTCAAGGGGACAATTCAATTGCTTATAAAATTGGGTACCTTTATCAAATTGTTCTGTAGTTTGGCAGAGGTGACGGGGAAGGTATGTGATACATTCCTGCCAAATGTCCTGTAAACATAATGGAATATAAAAATGTTACAGTTAGAAATATATTGTCAAGTTAATGTCTTATACCATCAGGACCCTTTACCCAATCTTTTTGAAAATTGGCAGCAGTGCTAATCTTGTGGAGGGCCATAATATTCACAGTTTTCATGCAAATTGTATGTACAATAAAGAAATTGTAGCCATGAATGTGTTTAGAGATTTTCTTAAACTCACAGTATTCAATTGCTTCTAATATCAGTTCCCTTTATCTAATATTTTCAAAAATTGGTACACAAAGTGCCCTCCATTGGGGGTACAATCAGTCCAAGTGTTATCATAATTGAAGAAGAAAAAAAAGGTTATAGCCAGAAATATGTTTTTCAGTTTTTCCCTTTATTTCAAAAACAAAATGTCATTTTCATTTCTAGTTTCATTATTATTATTTGTTGTTTTCCTTTTTGTTACAGCAATAATGAAAATGACAATTTTAATTATTGTTATTGTAATAACAAAAATTACATGCACACCCCCTACTCTTCCTCTGGGTTTTGAATTCCTCCCTGGCAAAATCTGTGTGACCTATAAAGAAGTCAACCCCAATTTTCAGGAAACTCTCAAAATCATCTCATGAGATTGGATCTAGCTTAGAACAAAGTTCTGTAAGGAATCCTATGAAGCCGATTACATTTAAAACCAGAAAATTGTCCCCTTTGCAGCTGTGGATCTAACACAGGCCAACACAATAGAACACTGAGATTCTTCTGAAGCTGAATGACTCAATCCACACCTAAAACGTAAAAGAATTTGGTGCAGGGGTTTGATTGTGATTCACTCCCAAGTACAGACCTCTCTCTTAGATTTGCTTTACATGGTTTTCACCCCAGGAGTTCCACTTTGAATATCAAGCTAAAAGAACTCAAAATCACCAAGTAAAAATTGATCCATGCCCTTGAGTTCCACCCGCTTTTGCATCAGAAGTACAAACTGGCTCATGTTCATTTAAAATAAGCCGCAGCTTCCCAAAACGTAGCAAATGTGGGCTGAGGTTCAAGTTCGTAGCAAAACACATTAACATCTGAATTTCATCTAGATTCAGACTTCGTTGGAAACACTTCACACAGGTCTCCTCACAATACTTTAAAAAGACTTTATTTGACTATTATTGTTTGTTTTTTTATTAATAATTGTATTTTGGACACAACATTGGAGACTTTGTTCACAGGAAGTTTCTAACTGGAGCTAACTGGAGCCAATGGAACTTCTCACATGGGTAAGGATCCCAAAGTCGGATCCTAATATTCTTATTTCTAATATTCTTATTAAATACAGTTTAATAAGTTATTTGTGTTTTTTAATTAAACATTTGAATACAATGGATTCGAATCCTCTGCCATTCTTGATTTCAATGGAACTGGGCCAATTTGAACCAGATGATGTTCTGGCCTTGTACACTTGCTTTGAACACAAAAACAGAGGGTTGGTGGCAAGGCAACACTTCTTCCTTGAATTTACAGAGCAGGGACAGTTTGCTTCTTAATTCTGACATCTGTGCCAACCTCAGATAGTGACTTGTTCCAGATCTTGCAGCCTTGGGGAGTGGTCACCAACCATCAGTATTCCAGTGCCGTTTTCATAAGTGAGGGCTCCCATCACAACCATGGACTTACCTGGGCAGTGGTGGGAGTCGTCACTCCTGTTGGGCTCCTGACCGGCCACCAAACTAATGTGATGGTGGCAGCGGTGGGGAGTTGCATGGACATGCGTCCTCCTGGTCCCAGCCCCATGCTGCACAGAGCGGCCTGCCCCCTGGCTGGTGGGTGGCCGTGGCAGACAATGATGGCCATCATGGTGCCTGGCACCCACCACCACTCTGTACCATGGTAAGTAAAGCAGGCTATCAGACATGATAGCCTGCTTTATTCTGGGTCCAGCGGCCATTTCCCAATCATGTCACTATCTGGCAGCCACCTTTCAAAGTGATGGTGGCACCCAGTTTAACCCATGTTAAAGCAGGTTACACCATGCCACCATCGTATTTGAAAACATCCATGCAAGGGGTTTGGCTTCCAATGACTGTGCTTTCTCTACCTGCAACATACTTTTCATCAGGTCTCCACTCTGCAAGCTCAGGAGCTAGAAGCTGCCTCTCAGGTCCCTGCCTCATGTCACTAATAATAAGTTAATAGAGAGATGAAATAAGAATACGTAAGTAAGTAAAAAACAGAACCCGGAACCATAACCATGATTGCCCCAAAGCATTGCTATGCAGTCACACTGTTAATGCTGCTGACATAAAGACACCTAACAAGTAGCTTGCTTTTTAATTAAGGGGTTCTTCTCTAGTGGTAGAATTTTTTAAAAGAGCAGCAGTCTGTTCTTGCTTTTGTATTTTTAATGGCAGAGCTACGAAAGGGACACCTGTTATATGTGTGCGATTGATTTTGCTTTTTAAAGTTTGATCTTTATTTTTCCTTATTTTAAAATGGGGCAGGACTTCAGGAGACAGGTGAGCAGAGCTGTCCACTTCATCCTTTAATTTGGACTGTTATTATATATTATAGAATATAATGTATATATAACTGCTCAATAACCCATTGTCTTGTGGTGCAAACTAAAGTTATAAGTGTGTGTGTGTGTGTGTGTGTGTGTGTG
>QEPC01001041.1:8728836-8751232 GCA_003113815.1 Sphenodon punctatus | reverse complement strand
GCAGAAATATTAAGCATATAGAGGGATGTAATATGCACAAGTTTCATGAACATTGGATGCAAGATAAAGAAGTTGTAGTCATGAATGTGTATGGAGCTTTTCTTAAAATCACAATATTCAATTGCTTCTGAAATCAGTTTCCTTTATCTAATCGTTTCGAATGTTGGTCTACTTAGTGCGCTCCATTGGGGGGTCCAATCTCCCTAAATATCATCAAAAAGTAATAAGAAAGAAAAATGTTATGGCTAGAAATATTTTTTTTAGTTTTTTCCTTTTATTTCAAAAACTAAATGTCATTTTCAGTTCCCGATTGCACCAAACTAAATACCGAACCTATTCCGACCGAACCGAATCCCGAATCTGAACTCAACATTCAATCCGAACCACCGAACGGCCAAACATTCGAACCGACGAACCAAACCGAACGGGCGAACCGAACGGACGAAACGAACGCAGCCGAACCGAATGGCCGAACTCGAACCACGATCTGTTCACCCATCCCTAAGAGGAAGACCATGTAATTAAAATGACCTGGGCAGTGTACAGTTGCTCAAAAGACAGGGGCAGCCCTTACACCCAGGCCACGGTTCAAAAAAGGTTAACTATGTATGCGAGATACAAAAGCATAAGTAAATCCTAGGGAAAGAAAGGGTGGGAAGCTTGGACACAGGGACCTGGGAGGGGACCCAAGGTGGAGAGTTAAGGACAAGGGCGGTTCCTGATGGTTACAGGTATATTAAAAGGAGAGAGGGTCTCGCTGGTAAACCTCTATGCCCCCAACGAGGAGACTCTGTCATTTCTACACAAAATTCTAAAAGAAGTAAAGGGGAACTTAGTAGGCAAACTCCTTATACAGGGGGACTTAAACTGCCCCATAACATGGAGGGACCATTCCAGCAACAAACCATTAAAAGGGTGGCAGAGCAAAGTAGGCCAATGGCTCATTGACCATGGACTGATAGATGTTTGGAGGAAACTGAACCATACACAAAGGGAGTACATGTACTACTCAATACCCCATAAGGTATTCACAAAAATAGACCACAGACTTGCTCTAAGCGAATAATTTAAAAATTGTAGCAAAGCATATATTAAACATCAGACTATATCAGATCATCAGGGATTATTCACAATTTTTGCCTGGGGGCAAAGAGGGCCATCTAAGGAAAAAGGCACCTGGCAAATGGACAGAGGTCTTCTCCAGAACAAATTTTTCTGTACCCGGATACAGCAAGGTATCAAGGAGTACTTCGAACTAAACGGAGGCTCAGTGAACTCAACACCCTGTGGGAAGTGGCAAAAGCGGTAACGAGGGCAACATAATTTCAGTGGGGGCAGCAATTAAAAAGAAAAATAGAGAAATTCTAAGAGATCTGTATCAGCAATTAATAATAGCCGAAACCAACCAGAAACAAAACCCATCAATAAGAGGCCACAAGCAGCTGCTAAAGATAAAAGAGGCTATAAATACGGAAGAATCAAACAAAATAATAAGAAAGCTGAAAATAATCAGAGCCAAACACTTTGAACAAAATAATAAATCAGGCAGGATTCTGGCTCGTCTGACTAAGAAAACAACCACTCAGCATACAATTAGGGAAATAGATAGGTCAGAAGGCCTCCCAACAACAGACCTTGGAGAAATACAAAAGGAATTTTAAAAGTTCTATGAAGAGATATACTGTACTACAAACCCCCAACTAAGTGAAATTAACAGTTATCTAGGAAAATATGAGATTCCAAAAATAAATATAGCACAGCAAAAAATTTTGGATGCCCCGATAGACATAGAGGAGGTAGCTGAGGTTATAAAACATCTCCCTAAAAATAAAGCAGTAGACCCAGATGGGCTGCCAACTGAGTTTTACCAATGTTTCGCCAAGGAGCTAGTAACCCCACTGACAGAGGTCTTTAATCAGGCTTTAAAGGAGGGATCCTTGCCACCCTCCTTCTACAAAGCTAGGATAGTAGTGATCCCCAAAACAGGAAGGGACCCCAAAAAATGTGGGAGCTATAGGCCCATTTCGTTGCTGAATAGTGACTACAAGATATTCACTAAATGCCTGGCCAACCGCCTGGCAGCAATAGCGGGACACCTGATACATAGAGATCAAGTGGGATTCATTCCAGGGCAGTTGGGTACAGATAATATAAGAAAAGCAGTAAACATCATACACCATCTGCAGACCACAGGGGCCCCAACGATAGTTCTATCCACCGACGCGGACAAGGTTTTTGATAGGGCGGAGTCAACGTTTTTATACCAAATCATGAGAAAAATGGGAATAGGGCGAAGGTTCTTAACCTGGACCAGAATACTATATAAGAACCCGATATCCAGGCTCCAAATCAATAACACTATAACAGATCCATTTAAGCTGACCAGGGGAACTTGACGGGGTGCCCTCTCTCACCCTTGCTGTTCAATCTGATACTAGAAGGCCTGGCCATAGCGATCAGACAAGAAAATAAGATTAAAGGAATAACAATAGGAAAAACACAACATAAACTTGCGCTATATATGGACGACATGCTTTTGTTTATTAGTGAGCCCCAGAATTCCCTCCCTGTTTTAATCAGCCTGATAGAGGAATTCGGTAATATATCAGGATACCGGATTAACTTTGAAAAATTCCACGCATTCATATTCAGAGGGAAAAGGACATCCGAGCAAATGGCCAATGAAAAAATCCCATTCCAAATACAGGAAGAGAAAATTAAATATCTACAGATTAACTTAAGCAAAAATCTTAAACATCTGTATTCCAGTAATTTTCCAGAAACATTGAGTACAGTATCTAAGGAAATAGAGGAATGGAAAAACTTAGCCTGCAGCTGGCTTGGAAAGGTGAACTTAGTTAAAATGGTGGCATTACCGAAACTGCTGTATCCCATGATGGCTCTGCCCATAGACCTGCCTGAATCCCTATTCAGGGATATAGACAAATTAATGACCAAAATAATCTGGACCAATAAAAGACCTAGAATAAAAAAAGAAACACTGTTCAGAACGAGGGAAGCAGGAGGATTGAACCTACCAGACTTCAGGCTGTATCATAAGGCTGCTGTCCTAAGTGCCCTACAACCATGGTACCATCATTCAGAACATCAAGAGTGGGTAAAATTAGAAGCACATATGTTTGGTATAGACACCTTTCAGCAGTACCTGATAGATGAAGGACAGATAGAAGGGAAAAGATGGAAGGAGCACCCCTTTGCAGGGATTGCATGGAAATACTGGCAACAAGTAGCAAGGAAAACTAATAGCAAAAGGGGCAAGTCCCCTTACACCCCGATTAATTTATGGGCATTCAGGGAGCAACGCGTAGCTGAAAAACTCAGAACAGCACTACAAAGGAAACAATACAAGAGAGTGGGACAACTATTTGAGGAAGGTGAGATGCTCTCTAAAGACAAACTAGAACAGTTAATACAGGAGAGAATTGACCCCTTCCAGTTTGCCCAGTTACGAAGTGCCCTCACGCGACAGGGGGCAGCAGAGGAATATGGGAGAGCGCCACTTAATATTGAGAGAATTTTATTTGAAAGAGACAGCAATAGAGGGAGGCTAGGATGAATATATAAAGCACTAAAGGCAGTGAAAAGGAATATGGCTTTATAAGGGCATGGGAAACAGAAATTCACTGAGCAACAAGAAAAAGAAATAGTAGAACATTATGACAGATGTGCAGCTTCTTTGGAAACCAGGGAGCCCCAAGTAAAACTGACTCTAAGATATTACCCTACACCAAGCCAGTTTAAACATATAAACAAAACAAGTTCGGGGAAATGCTGGAGGGGATCCGCTGCACTGTTGGTGGGCTTGTGAAAAGGTCCAAGAACTGTGGAGGACAGTATGGACAAATATGGAAGCTATGGCAGGATTTATTATTCCATTCCGCCCTGAGACAGCGCTATTGGGGATATACCCCAACTGTGTAGTGGTTAACAAAATAAAACCCCAATGTGTAATATTCTGTCTGGCGGCAATCAACATCATTGCGAGGAACTGGAAAACGGACAAAACTATCAAAGAAGGGGAGTGGTTAAACAGACTGTGGTTTATCTTCTCTATGGAGCGATTGCTGGCCAAACTACATGATAAGGTCGACAAATTACACAGCAGATGGAGACAATGTCTACAACAGATGCAGGACAAGCCTCTTACAGAGCATGAAAGAGCGTACATGTTCGATTTCTACATCTGAACAAAAGAAGATGTCTGCTTAAGGGAAGAATGCGAAAATACACAATCAAACTATGGGTATGACCTGGGAATTTTGAGTAGCACTTAGTCTGGTTAGCAGCTGAGTGAAGTTTACCCTAATGTTGATTAGGACAGTTAAATAAGAAGAAAAACAACCTATTAAGCAATGCAATGTATGTATGGACTGATAAAACGAAAGAGGTTATGTTATGACATAATGTAACAGGGAAGTGATGAAGGGTTATTGCTTTTTGCTGAAAAATCAATAAAAATATTTCTTAAAAAAAAAAAAAAAAAAGGAAATGTGGTCGTTTTGGTACCTGCACCACAAATCCTGATGTTAACCACTGCAGGTCCACCAGCATTCAGACAAATGCAGACATCTAATATTCCATGGCTTTATCCAAGGATTGCACAAACCTGCAGGGGTCAAAGTAAAGGGATTTTACTCTAAGACTGCTACAAATAAGCTAAAAGGAAGGAGGAGCTAGAACATTACAGTAGTTAAATAAGAGCTTCCAGTATTACCAGCTGTGGTGGTTTTATTGTGAATCATATAATGTTTGGTATTTTTAAATGCCTTAGCTCCCAAAATCATCTCATTACCAGAAAACCTCAGTTTTGACTTTTAAAGTACATTTCCAGTCTGGATGTAGGGGGAGCCCAGGAAAAGAGGCCTCAAAGGCTGCTTAAAAAGACCAACAAGAACAAAAAACACCAAAAACTCAGAAAACCGAGAAAACTTTCCCAACTCATGCTTTTTGGAGCCTGGCTCATGATGATTTCGTAATAATACGAAAGACTAAAATGTTAATCTGCTTGTCTGCTATAACTGAACACTGCCACTTTAAATCTAAATCATCACCTTCACACTAACTCACAGAGCTAAGGGCAAAATGCTATACATAACAAATGCTTGGGTTTTAGAGATTACTACTCAGGAAAAGGATCTTGAAGTCATTGTGGACAATTCATTGGAAACCTCCATTCAGTGGGCAAAAACAGTAAAAAAGACAAACAGAACGTTAGGAATTATTCAGAAAGATTGTGAGAAAAAACAGAAAATATAATGCTGCTATATAACTCTTATGAGGACGGGTCGCCGGGAGCACATTACACCCGTGCTCTGACTGGTTGCCAATAGCGTGCCGAGCCAGGTTCAAGGTTCAAGGTTTTGGTGTTGATCTATAAGGCCCTTCACGGTTGGACCCCTCATACCTCAGGGACCGCCTAGGCCTCCACGTTCCGGAGCGACTCCTTCAGTCTGCCGGGGGTGCCTTCTTGGAGGTCTCCCACATTAAGCAGGGGGCCACAATGGAGAGGGCATTCTCGGTGGCCAGGCCACGCCTTTGGAACTCCCTTCCGGAGGAAGCCCGCCTGGTCCCAAGCCTGTTGACATTCCGGCGAAGTTGTAAAACCTGGCTGTTCGCCCAGGCCTTTTTGATTGTTTTAAGTGAGGTCCCGGGCCCTGTTTTAATATATGGTTGCTATTGTTGATTTGTTTTTAAATTGTTTTATATATATTGTATGTGTTTTATTGCTGGAAGCCACCCCGAGCTGTTTGCAGGAGGGGCAGGGTAAAAATATATAAAATAAATAATAAAATTATGCAACTGCACCTTGAATATTGCCCCATCTCAAAAAAGATATAGTAGAACATGAGAATATTTATTTATTTTTCACATTTTACCCTGCCCTTCTTGATCAGACGACTTACGGCTGCTTACAACATAAAATATATATATAATGCAATAAGAGCTTCCAGTATTACCTCACTTAGGTGAGGGTTCAGCCGAGGCCAAGGCTGAATAGTCATGGCAGTGGGGTAGAGCTGATTCCCCAAGTGAGACCCCAGCGTCCCCGTGTGGTCCTGGGAAGACCCCCTGCTACAGCACATGGTGGCGAATGCGGGCATATTGCCACCCGCAGGTGCAGAGAGGAACTGCACCCAACCTTGGCAGCCATTCTTGTGTGAAGTTGAGAGGCTGCCTGGTTTGAGCTGCATCTGTGTGAGCTCCCTAGTGAAAGGTGAGCCCGGGTGCCAGAAGCAGACGTGACTGGAGGCCTGTGCCCAGTCAGCAAGAGGATTGGGGCCAGACGCTGGGAGAGAGTGGTGGAGCTTTGTGCCTGAACCAGGAGTGAGGAGTGCACTTGGAGTAGCTCGGTCAGGATGTGCCTTGAGCTAGGCCTGAGCCAGGGGAAAGGGTGACTCTGTTAGCAGTGTCCACTCCCACAATGGAAGTGAAAAGGAAACAGGAGCAGAGACCTCCTAGGAGGTGTTAGGCTTGCCAAGCCCTGGAACATGTAAAGAGGGATTGTCCCAAAGGAAAGTCTCACAAGGAGGGTCAGAGGGCTGCTAGAATGAAAAGTTGTCATAGAAGAAAAGAAAGAAGGAAACTGTCTAGGGGGACCCAAGAAAAATGGAAATGCCCTGAAGAGACAGACCTTCAGGTAGAGAGGAGGGAGCTGAGTCCTGTAACTGGGAAGGTTGCTCAGAACGGACAAAGACCTGACCAGCCCTTGGGGACTCTTAGTACAGATGAGCTGAAGGCCAGACTGAGAAAATACTAGGGACAAACGTGGTTAGGCACTGAGAAAGTACAATGTGATCTCTGTGCTATGTGGGGTCATAGCCAGAGGGATTGCCCCTTTGATAAGGAGGAATCTGAAGCCCTGGAAAAAGAAGCTAAAACTATGCTTGCAAGAAGGTAGCTGCTAACTAGCAGCAGTAATCCTGCTGTAAAGGGTCCCAGGGTGGGATAGTCGGAAGACATGGGTGGTCCGCTATCTCAACCCAAAAAAAGGGGAACAAGAGGCCTGAGGGCCTGAAGGGCTCCTAGTGGACCTAAGAATTAGTGGGTACAGGGGGCCAATTGAGCCGGTACCCTAATGCACCTGACAAACAAGAGCCCTGGGAAGGATCAAAATGTGCTTGAATAGTACATTGCCAGAGTAGTCTGGCTTTGAGGGTCTCAGGGCTGGGAGGTCTGGAAGGAATGGGTGGGCCAGCCTCCCACCCCAGAAGGGGTCTCGTGGAGAACTGTGTATGGAAAATCCCTGGAAACAGGGTTGGTGGAGTAATGTGTGGGACTGTGTAAATCCCCTGAGTCTGTATGTTGGGTGAAGGAATGTTCCCCAACAGGAACTGTTAATTCCCTAAAGCAGTTGGGTGGAGGTGGCTCCCCAACTGAGAAACCCTGGAGAAAGTGGGATTTAGATTGTAAACCTGGGTTGAAGTTTTTCCCCAGGGAGGAAAGAAGCTGCACTCTGCTAGGTAATCCAGTCTTCTCCAGGAGAAGCCTGTCTCCTTGAAGAGGAAGGGGTGTAGCAGGGAGCAGTCCTGTGAGGCTGCTGTCCCTTTAAGAAGGGGGCTGCATGGGCCAGTCAGAGGGTTGAGCATGCATAGCCCCATAGCTTGGTGCAGGGTGAAGGCGGACGAGCCAGCAGTCCAGGGCTGGACAGTACAAATAAAGGACTGTGAGTTGATACCCTCTGGACTTTACCTGGACTGTGTTGGGTCCTATAAGAGGGTACCCCCTCCCTTAGGCGGGGGTTCAGCCAAGACCAAGGCTGAATAGGTGTGGCAGCAGGGTAGAGCTGATTTCCCGAGTGAGACCCCAGTGCCCCTGTGTGGTCCTGGGAAGACTCCCTGCTACACAGTTGATCATGGGGTGTTGTTGACACAACTGTGGGACCTGGCAGGAGTGCATGGGTAGTTCCATTCATTCCTGTCAGGGAGGTTCTAGTGGATGGTGATAGGAGACTGCTGGGACCTTCCATGTCATGTCCTACAGGGTTCCATCTTGTCCAGTGGTGGTTGGTGGGTTCTGAGGCTGGTGGGGCAGTGGGCAGGGCCAGTCAAATGGTGGGTGGGGCCAATGACAGGCAGAGTCAACCCAACGGTAGGTGGGAAACTGCACACTTACATGATCATGATCAATGGAATAGACCATGTACACAACCCACCATGTGGCATCCAAAGAAGACACATCAAAATGCTTGGAAAATGCAGGGAAACAGAATTATGTGGAATTATATAACTGTTTTATATTTTTAACGTTGGAATTATGTGGAATGTTGTAACACATAATTACAAAATTATAAACATAAAACTCATCCCCAACCTCCCTACCTAATCCCACCCAATCCTATTCCTGCCTGTCAAACATGAAGGTCTTACATCTCCTCCAGAAGACTATCAGGCTCAGGTTTAGGTGGACCTCCAAGGGGAGGGAGTTCCATAATTGTGCGGCAGAAACCAAGCACAACCCCCTGCGTGCCCTTGTTGTAACAACTTCACGGGCAGTTGGCACACCCAAAAGGGCATCCTCAGCCAACCTCACAGGCCACAATGGGACATAGGGGAAGAGGTTGTCTTTTGGATACCTGAGGCCCAAGCCATTTAGGGCTTAGGGCTTAAAACAGCACCTTAAATTGTGCCCAGAAAACTATTGGCAA
Source organism: Sphenodon punctatus (assembly GCA_003113815.1). Classification (NCBI taxonomy): domain Eukaryota; kingdom Metazoa; phylum Chordata; class Lepidosauria; order Sphenodontia; family Sphenodontidae; genus Sphenodon; species Sphenodon punctatus. Next base: position 8,742,567 of record QEPC01001041.1, on the reverse strand, counting down.
CCAGTGCAGATTCTGGTGTAATGTGCTCCTGGTGACCTGTCCCTGACAGAAGGTGGGCCACTGTGGTCTGCACCATCTGCAGCAATATTAGTCAGAAGTGCCATACTGGGTCAGACCAATGGTCCATCGAGCCCACTGCCCAGCACCCTCTCTCTGACAGCACAGTGGCCAATCACAGTCACTTTGGAAGCGTACCCAACAGGTCATAATGGGGCAACCCATTCCCGGTTCTTCATTTCCAGGTCCTGAAAGTCAGAGGTTACATTCCCCAAAACTCACCATTTAACTGCACTAGCAGGCTTTTGGTCCTCTTGCTATCTTTTTTTAAAACTTGCAGAATACATTTAATCTGGTCTTCCAAGACGGTGTTTTTAAATAGCCTCCATGCCTGTTGAAGACATTTAATCTTCGCAACTGCTCCTTTGAGTTTTCCTCTAACTAGTTTCCTCATTTTTGCATAATTCCCCTTTTTTAAAGTTAAATTTTACTGTGGTCGTTTTATTTGTCATTCTCCCTCCTGTAAATCTGATTATTGAATCTGATTATATTTTGATCACTGTTGCCAAGCAGCTCCACCACTGTTTCCCCTTGTATCAGATCCTGTGCTCCATTTAGGACTAGATCCAAAATAGCTCATCCTCTCATAGGTTCCAGGACCAGCTGCTGCAAGAAACAGTCATTTATGGCATTTAGAAATTTTATCTCCGCATCATGTCCCAAGGAGACATTCACCCAGTCAGTATTAGGGTAGTTGAAGTCAGCCATTATTATTGTGTTTCCAACTTCAGCAACCTCTTTAATCTGCATTAGCATTTCATAGTCAGTCTCACCATCCTAGTTAAGGGGTCAATAGTATAGTTCTACTGCTATACACTTCTCTGTTACGTATGGAATTTCTATCCATAGAGATTCCAGAGTACAGTTCACTTTCTGTAAAATTTTAACCCTACTTGACTCAGTGATGTTTCTAACATATAATGCCACCCCATCACCAGGTCAATCTACTATGTCATTTTGATATAGTTAAGTTCTTGGAGGAAAGTTCCATTAATGGCTATTAACCTAGAAGGTTGGGAGGCATAACCTCTGATGGTCGGGAGCTGGGAATGAACAGCTGGGAATTGATCACTCCATTATGACCTGTTGGGTACTTTTCCTTAGTGGCCGAGAATGGCCTGGCCATTATTGGAGATAGGATGCTGGGATGAATGGATCGTTGGTCTAACCCCAGCATGGCACTTTTCATTTTCTTTTCTTTGTATCAGATTCCCACCCTTCCGCTTCCCTACTTCCTTGTCTCCATTTCTCCTTCCTAAGCCCTATTCCAGCTCGCTGCTTACTTACGTCACTTAACTTGTTTTCTAGACATGTTCCAGACTTCTCATTGCCCAAATGTGGGTTCCTGCCTCCTTCCTGGTTCCATATGCCTAAAAATTTCTCTTCTGCTTCCATTCCACACAACATGACTCCCTAACAGCTGCACTCCATGAGAGTTCTCATTGGCTGCAAAGCAGGGTAATATATTGTGGACAATTTTCAAAAATGGACACATTCCTATCGACAGTTGGATACTCAAGTTGGGACGCAAGCACCTAAAATATGTATCTAAACATTTAATTGAAGCTCTGAAATAGGATCTGAATTTCCAAGTAGGATGTCCATGTTTGAAAACATGGCCCTTCCTGTGAAATACTATGCTTTCACTTATCCTTTCCCCCTTAATTTAAGGTGGGATTATTGACTGGCAATTAGAGAATGTTATATCTAATTAGATTTTATCCTAGATTAATCAGCATTCTTTCATGCCATTTGAGTGCATTTTTTGTTCTCTCTGCAGCTCATTAGAGCAGCAGAAAAGAAAATTGTGGTCTATGAATGTTTTGCATCTGTATATGTGTATATATTAGTCTTGGGCTGGATTCAGACGTGCTTTTAAATCACACAGCCGCGCCAGGGGCATCGTGCGATTTAAAGCACCGTGCACTTCCGGGTTGGTCTGAATGCGGTGAGCGCGCACATTTCAGCCTAACCCGAACTGTTGGGCGTGCAGTTTGAAAAGCTGCTCGGAGCAGCTTTTCAAACCGCACTCCAACAGTTCGGGTTAGGCTGAAATGTTGCATTCAGACCAACCTGGAAGTGCGCGGTGCTTTAAATCACACGCTGCTGCCGCGGCGGCTGTGCAATTTAAATGCACGTCTGACTGCGCCCTTGGTAATGAAAATGATTCACATTTAAGCAACCATGTTTAGGGATGGGCGAACGCGGTTTGGATGTTCGGAGTTCAGACTGAACTCTCGAACGACCGAACCGTTCGGTCGTGTTCGGGTAAGTTCGGGGATGGTAAAAATGTCTTTTCAGGGCCAAAATTAGGTTTCGGTTCAGTTTCGGTTTCAATAGCGCTATTTTTGAATGTTCGGCCAAGTTCGGCCAAACTGAACTCAGCTGAACTGAACCATCAAACCCGAACTCGGGTTTCGAACAGAACAACTGAACATCCGAACATCTGAACCGTGTTCTGTTCTCCCATCCCTAACCATGTTTCCTCCATCTAACCTACCCTTCCTATGGATTGTTTACAACAGTTACTTCTAACTCATGTAACATTAGACTGTAAGCACATTTTAAGGACTGTTAATGAATTATGTTATGCAGCAGGGAGGTGGATTTAGAAGCTATGCCAATTTTTGAGAAGTGGGAAAGGGTAAGGGAGGAGTTAGGTTGGAATGAGTCTGGGCACAGAAAATGGAATGGACACCCGCAGCTCCTCTCCCAGTGTCAGGGAACACAGCTGCATGAGCATACCTCCTATACCTATCCAAAGGCCAAAGAGGGATAAGTCCTATCCTCTCAGCCAATAAGCTCCACCCCTTCCTGCATTTGCACACTGGGAGCTTGGGTCCTCCTGGCTCATGGGCCCCAGTGCAGCTGGACCACCTGCCCCTACTATAGATATGCCCTTGGAATAGGTATTGCTTGTGTGTGACATCACACAAATTATCAAGATTTTTTAAAATAATAAATACATTTGTTTAATTTGCCATCATAATTATTTAATACAGAATTTCTACCTGCCTTAGGAACATTCCTTTGCCTCTCCCTTTTTTCCTCCTGTCCACACCATCTCCAAGTTGGGTCTATATTGCCCTATTCTATCTTCCCTCTGTGTTATCCCTATGGGTAATTTATTTCAGACATAACAATACCACGGTCAACTACAGTGAATCCCCTGTGGTGGCCATTGGTCCCGTTACGTCTGTTCTACTTCCCGCCAGATGTTCACCACGGTGAATACCTGACGAGAATCAGATTGACCACAGTTCCGGAGCTGAGGCCAGCCTTACCTCCGGAACCATGGTTAGATTGACCATGATCTGGGATGGGCCAAAAGTTATGTGTGTAACGATGACTCATCCCGGATCGTGGCCCAGACTGCAATACAAGATCAGGTGCAGTGGTCAGATTGGCCGCTGCACCCACCCGTCTCCCAGAGGGCGGGCAGCCAGGGGAGTGCAGGGGGCAGGGCTGTGCAGCCACATGTCGCACCACACATCCCCGCCCCCTCCCCGAGAATCAGGCTGGCACGTCTAAAGGACGGCCAGCCTGATTCCTGACCGGGATCCGAAACAGATTAGAGAATGTTATATCTAATTAGATTTTGGATTTCCGTTTAAGATCCCGGTGCGTGGTTCAGCGTGGTGGGCCTCCAGGCCCAGCACATCTGAAATTACCCTTTGTCTGCCTTATTTTCCTGTGTCTGCTTCAGCTCCCTGGTTTCCTTCCCCCTCCCCCCTTCCGCTCCCCATTCACCCTACTCTTTCTGAAATACCTAAAAAACAGGTATATTCTGATTACCCACTTTTATTGATGGAAGAACACATGAGTTCGCCATGGGAAGAGGACAATGGAAAATGAAAAGAACAAATAGTTTAGGAATTGTTTGAAAAGTTAAAAAACACCACTAATAACTTTTTTAAAATAACCATTCTATATTTGATAAATAAAAAGATACTATATATCAACGCTATATATTACAGGTATTGAAATGTGCATGTAGGGGGATGGATACATGGTTTGTTTGATATAATTTTGAATGGGGGAATCTACACTTGTATGACAAACGGTGAAAAGTGGGGAAGGGAAGTTCAAAAAATAGTTAAGCCATGACATACTTTACAGACAGTCCGTTGTCCTTTTGCAATTGAGTGTTAGATAAATGCAGTATAGCCTCCCATACCTGGTTCCTTCCTTATTTTTAACATGATTTTTCTCTGTTCTTTATTAAGGACATGTTTCATGACACTCCCATCTCTAGACACCTCTTTGTTTCAGACAAAGTGTGTCTCTTGAGATGTTCAGATATGACGGGCTCTACAGTATACGGATAGCCATAATTACAGAGGTCCTGTTTCTGATGCACGCACTCCTCTGATTACAAAGATACTACCTAAGGATCTAGACAAAGTAGTTCAGATGATAATTTTTATTGGACCAACTATTATTGGTGAGAATAGGCAGGTTTTCTGATCATCCATGTGAAAAGTCAGGACTACAGACCAAGCACATGCAGAACAGGTATATATCTGAAAGCAAGCACTTGGGAGGAAGCTCTAAACTATTCAGTTATGGATGTTCTTGGCACTAATGTAGTTAAACAAGATAAGTCTCCTGCCTCTTACCGTCAACTTCTGTTGCAGTTATAGGTATCCCCAGATGTTGGGTTTACATGCATATTCAGTGCTTTCTCCAGCACAGGTACAACTGATTGAAACAAGAAATCTCAGTGATTGCTGGTTCCGTGAGAAGTAGGACATTTGCCTTCATTCACGCAATGTGGAAAGTTACCAGCTTTCACAATGTTTTTACTATTTTCCATTATTTTTTGCAAGTTTAATGGGACTGCTATGGGGCCAGTCCCAAGCCCCATGTGTGCCCCTCATGCACCCTCCAGGGGCTGTGGAGATGCCAACGTGCTTGCTAAGCACTGTGGAAGTGATGGAAATTGCAGTAAAAGTGCTGTAAAATTGCTGCAAAACTGTCATAAAATTCTTGGGAAGTGACGGAAAAATCCCAGGAAAGTAGTGGAAAGTGTTGAAAAGTCTTGGAAGTTCCCAGGAAGTCCTGGAAAGTGACAAAAATGACCAAAAATGGCAGAAGCGTGGAATAATCAGAAACTAACAAAGTACTGACGGACTCTCACAAGCGCTCCTGAAATGTCAGTATTTCCCCCCAGAATGGGAACATCTACTCTCATGTCAGCCCTAAGCACAAGTTGGTCAGGAAGGGAGAATAAGTGGAAGGAACTTTGGTTCTCTCATAGACTAGTACACCTGAGGACGAGATAGGAGGTGTGAATGGATAGCATTCTACATCCAATAAGTTACTGTATCAAATTATTCCACATTAGAGAGCGAAGCAGGGAAAAGTTGTGGGTTTAGGCTACAGATTTTCCTAGTGGTCCTCCTGCGATGGTGCAGCTACTTGCTAGCCCATAATCAGGACACGACATAAACATTATGTCTCCTTAAGTTATGTTTATACAGCACAATGGAGGCAAGGGCTGCAGAATTGGTCTCAGTTGAAGTTGCATTCCTCTGTACTTTGCAGTTTGTTCATTCTTCTAAGGAATGCTTAAGACTACAGTTTAACCAAAATTGTACCTTAAAATAAATGGATTGTCCAGGGTAATTCTGCAAAAGCAATTCAGGCTAAGCTGAAAATATGCACTGCAGACATGGCACAGAACATTTCGACCCAAGAGGCTGAGCCACACAAATTTTCCTTCCTGACACCACGGAGTCTTTTTCTTACTTCCCACCCCCACTCCCCAAATTCTGGCTCAATTGGGATAGACAGTTTTTCCGGACATTGACAGAACCATAGCTTTTGAGTTCAGTAAACTTTGTTGCATTTAAAACCACAAGCATTAAGTCAGCCAGGTTCCTTGGGGTCTCGGGGTAGAATGTGTATTGCTCTATCTTTACTGCTCTGGCCTCTGTTTTATGGAATATGCTGGCTCCTGAGGCGGGAAGTGTGTTGGACTGAGACCCATTTAAATATAACTTTAATTCTTTTTATTCACTAAATATTTTGGCACCATTGTATTTTAACAGAATTTTAATACGGAGATGCAATTTGATGGTTATTTTTCTGGAGCAGAAAGATTAATACAGGGGATAGGAGATGAAAGGCATTATATTTTTCATCAAAGAATTAATTTATTAAATAGAAACTAGAAACTAACCATCTGTGTCAGCTACATATTTCTCATTCTGTTTTACAGGCTGAACATGAATGCAGCCATTGCAATTCCGAACTCCACCGAGCCGAACAACCGAACCCGGGTTTTGAACCGAACGACTGAACATCCAAACATCCGAACCGCATTCTGTTCGCACATCCCTACTGTCTCGCTCTGTGTGCCCCCTCCTAACCTCCCCTCTCCTTGTCCATTCTAGATTGTAAACCTCTTGGAGTAGGAACCTGTCTCAAATTCTGTCTCAAATCACAGCTTTCAGCACCTGGCACATTGTTGGCACTATATAAAAATATAAATATAAATACAAAATTTGGTCAGGAGATGAGGCCTCTGACTATCACAAGCTGGGAGTGAATAGCTGGAAATGGATCACTCCATTATGACCAGCTGTGCACTTCTGTATGAAAATGAAGTTGGTAAAGAGCAGAGACAGAATGCTGGGCTAGGCAGACCATTGGTTTGACCTGATATGACACTTCTTATATTCTTAAGTGTTGAGTCTATTGTCAAAGCTATTGTCAAATTCCCATGAAAAATTGTACCACCTTCATAATGGATAGACTTAGGGAATGAAGCAAGAACATCTCTAAATAAGGTTCTAGAGAAAATCAATAGAATGTGTCTGTTCATTAAAAAATTAGTAATTCATAACCATACTAACTTACTGTAGTAAGTGAGCACTTTCTAAAGCTCTTCTTTCATTCTTATACAGTCTAAACATTAGGGTAATTTTCAGGGTGTTGAAGTTGACCATGCAACAGAGCAACAGTGTTGAGGAAAAGAGGAACAAAGTCTGCAAGAGGGAGTAAAAAAACACTTCATAACAGCTCAGAGGTGCTACGAACTGCATGGCTAACAAATGTTCACTTTTCTGAGCACTGCTGTTTTCTACGTGCTATCCATTTTTCAAACCAAATGGTACGTTGTTCTATCATTCTTTCAGTAGATCTCAATGGAACTTAATATTCAGGTATCACTTAGTGCCTTTTTAAACAAGCGGGATTTCTCCAGCAGTTTAAACCTGTGGCTCTGCAAAGCCTCTGTTTTGAGACACAGCATAGATAAGACCCCAATAATCGAGGTCTGATCTAGGCCACATCTCAAAACACCTGGGAGTCACCCAGCACCGCTGTTTCTAATGGTGCCCAGGTGATTTCCGTTTCACAGAGACATGTCTAAAGCCCACCCACCCACCGCGGAGGTTTCCAAGAGCCACAGGCTTAAACTGTAGGAGAAATCCCACTTGTTTTAAAAGGCCCTTAGTCTGAGTAAGAATGTTGGAATCTCTCTGTATGCTTCCTAGCGGGCTAAGAAGTTCTGATCCAAAGAGGAGAAGTACATGCTTGAGAGCCAGTGTGGTGTAGTGGATAAAGTGCTGGACTTGGACCTGGGAAATAAGGTTCAAACCCTACCATAGCCATGAACTCTCTGGGTGGCCTTGGGCAAAGCACAATCTCAACCAAGAGAGCCAGTGTGGTGTAGCGGTTAAGGTGCTGGCCTTAGCTTTGGGAAGCCAGGGTTTGAATCCTGATCTGGCCATGAACTCACTACATGGGCTTGGGCAAATCACAATTTCTCAGCCTTAGTTCCTCATCTATTTTAAAAGGGGGGGGGGGGAAATGTGTGTGGGTCTGTCTTTCCCTGTGTGTTCTCCTCACCCCCCCCCCCCCTTGTCCATCTTAGATTGTAAGCCCACTGGGCAGGGATCGGTCTTCAAAATTTGTGACCGTAAAGTGCTGTGTACGCCTAGTAGAGCTACTGAAATGAGGAGGAGGAGTATGAATATCTACAAAAAGCCTCATATGACTGCATTTCAAGAGAACTAAGAATGAAGAGCTGCTACCATGTAGACAAAATAAACCCTTCAGTACCTACCTATAAAGACGATTAAGCTATTATACTTGCCTGAACTTTACATGTACTTGCATTAGTACAATGAACACAATTTAAACACATTAAGTGCAATCCAGAAAAGACCACATGCACTACATGATGCATATCCCGTATGTGCGAAACCAAGGGTCAGGACACAGTGTGACTCAGCAATATGAGTAGACTATGTGGCAGATACAGATTCCGCACCATGCACCAGTGTGTAGTGAGCAATTCACCTGGCCGGTCCCATGCAAGTGGCCCATGGACCCCATGCGTTCTCTGGGTGGGGGTGTTGCTGGAGGCACATAGGCGACTCAGCAAAGAGGCTGGCACAATCAAGAATGCCAGTTGCAAATCTGACACTGCCACACCCACCTCAGTAAGTCCACATTTATACTGGGAGAGGGGAGGATACAAGGATTGGGGAAGGGGAAGATGGATGGTGGTAAAGGATCAGATGGGTTACTTGGAGAGAGGGGAACATGCATGACCAGCTGTGTGCATCAGTGCCACAGAGTGCAGGTGTGAGTACTGTGGGTCACTCAGGGATGTAGGTGGGGAGTCTGGGTAGCTGGGAGAGCTAGCGAATATTGTGCTCCTTCCACCACCACCCCATCCCACTCAAGCACTGCGATTACACCATGACCTCTTACTCCCAATCCTTGGGATCTGGGGCCTCCACACCCGTGTGGTTGCCCTATAAACTTTGACATTCTGGATACCTCCCTTGTGGAAACCAGTCCCAGGATTTGCGGGACCATGGGCAAAGTCTTGGTGTGGGGCCTAATTTTCATAATTTAAATAATTTGCATAAGGCTGTCACCCCCCAGGCATGGAGCCCAGGCTGTCGCGGGGTCATATGCGACCGCACATGTTGCACATGCCTAAGGTTGGCCCTGGTGGGCACTTGGGGACAGCGTGCACTAATTGAGTCTTAGGGTATTAACAAATGAGACAATAGTCCGCTGGAGTCTGGATTCAGTCTATGCAGCCCCTACTCACATGTTTAGCATGTAGAGTCTAATAAATGGGCATCCACCCCACCCCCGGTGCGCTTTTCTTGTACATTTGAGCAGCCCCCACCCCCAGGTTTAGCGTGACAAGCCTAATACATGGAAGGCATTCTCTCCCCCTTTCCAGTACCCCAACCCCTATCAGATTTACAGGGTCTTAACTAACACGATGCAGGTCCAGGTTGGCCTGCTTTGGCCTGGCTGGGCTAGCATCAAAGTTTTACGTTTGTTTTGGGCCCATCAGAACTCTGGAATGAAGCATGCCCACAATCCAGTCCCAGCTACCGCCCAGCTGGGCCAGAGTGAGCAGAAACAGGCAAGAATATCTGTTCCCAACCCCATCCTGGCCCAGTGGAGGGGAGGGTTTTGCTATGGCAGCCAGCCATGGCAGCTCCTCATGGCGGGGGAAGAGGCAACAGTGGCAGTGGGGGCTGTGGCCAAGCGGGTGCACATCGCTCCCCACCCCCCAACCCCTACCAGGCCAGGTCAGGCCACGGGGATGTGTGTTCCTGCAGCTATCACTAACGCAACCGGGGATAGCCTCTCCCTCAGTCAGGATGATGTCCTCTCTGACATCTGTTAGTATCTGTAAACCTCCACCAACCTAAGCTGGTCCAATAAAAGATATCTCTCTACACTACTTTGTCTCTACGATCTGTTAACACCCACAGCTACGCGAACTATGGGAAGGAGAAGTCACCCCAGCTGTTTTTTTCTTCTGGGATATCACTTTAGGAGGCATTCCAGCCGCTGCTGTCCCCACTCACCCACAGAGATTCATGCCTGGGTTTATACCTGTCAGCACTTGCCAGCTGGAAATAACCTTTTGCTATGCACAGAACACTGATTTTATTGAGCAAACCACATACTTTATTAAGTGCCTATAATGAAAATTAAAAGCAAAAGTAAGTGAAGCCATTAGTCTTTACATGAGCAATCAGCCTCAGCCAGGTTTCTTGTATCCACAGTTCACAGCAATGTACAGGCAGCACAGACATAGTTGTATTGGGGTTGGGCCCTGGAGTTGGAAATCCTCCCGGTTTACATAACCCCACAAGTCAAACATGTGCCTTTTGTACCCCACACTCCAGCATCTTCTAAATCACCATACAGTTGAGTCAGAAAACATCCCTGCTCAGCAGGGCACTCTGTACTTCTCTGCTTATCCAAACTTTGTACAGGGCAAGAAGTTCTCCATCAGTCAGTTCACATTCCCTGTACCCCAAGTTACTTGTTTCCCTGAAGAGATTCAGCTCCACCATCTAATTGAGTCACACCCGGTGGCCCCATGGGTATTCTCTTGCTGTCATCAGGGCAGTGATGAGAAAAAACAGCAGGGAAAGTCCATCCTTCATTAGCGACTTCCTTATTTTGGACAGTGAACAAATGTCCAGGATGCTATTGGCAACCAGTGTAGACTCTGGAGCTCCGGTGTAATGTGCTCCCAGCAACCCATCCCAGAGTCGAAAACTTCACTGGCAATTGGTACCCACAAGAGAGTGCCCTCGGCCCACCTCAGAGGATGTGATAGAATGTAGGGGATGAGGCAGTCCCTCAGATTACTGGGTCCAAAGTGTTTAGGGCTCTATAGGTTAAAACCAACACCTTGAATTGTGCCCAGAATGCTACTGGTAGCCAGTGTAGATCCTGGAGCAACGATGTAATGTGCTCCCAGCGACAGAAGGTGGGCCACCACATTCTGGACCAACTTCAGCCTCCAAACAGTCTTCAAGGGAAGTCTCAGCCCCATATAGAGCTCACTGCAATAATCTAGCCTCGAAGTTACAAAGACATGGACAATGGTGGGCAGATCCAGATCTGTTTAAAAAAAAAGGTCACAGCCTTCTCACTGGATGAAGTCAGTGAAAAGCACTCCTGGCCACCACTGTAACCTGGCAATCCAGGTGCAGCTGTGGATGCAAGAGCATTATTAATTATATGAATTATTATTATGTGTGTTTCAAATAGGCTGTGAACCTGAGTGACCAAGGGAATCTGGACACCATCACTAACAGGGGTACCTACAACCTCCAGGTCAAACGGCTGGACAACCATCACCACCTCGGTCTTGTCTGGATTCAGCCTCAATCAGTTTGTCCGCATCCAGTCCCCAACAGCAGCAAGACACACGGTAAGCACCGAGACTGCAGGACCTGAGTCAGATGAAAAGGAGAGATAGAGCTGGGTGTCATAAGTATATTGATGGCACTTCACACCAAATCTCTGAACAATATTGTGCAGTGGCTTCATATATACATCAAACAGAAGTGGCGACAAGGTGGAACCCTGCGGGACCCCACAAGGAAGCTCCCAAGGGGATGACAAGCCACCACCCATCACCACCCTCTGGGTTTTCCCAGCCAAGAATGCGTGGAACCACTCAAGGGTGGTCCCATGCACTCCAGTCAGGTCCCACAGGAATGTCAACACCACCCCGTGATTTTATTTATTTATTTCGTGTTGCTTTTACCCCGCTCCCTCCTGCCCATGTGGCACCTCGGGGTGGCTTACAACCACAATACAATACACATTACAATAGTATAAGAACAGTTAAAAAAAAACTTTTAAAAACAGATACATAAAATTCATAAAACTACCAAAGAGCAGAACTAAATCCCCCAGCCCTACCCAGCCCTTCCCACCCTCCCCATCTCCCTCCCCAAAGGCCTGGCAGAACATCCAGGTTTTACACTGTCTCTGGAATGAGGGGAGATCCAGACCCAGGCGGGCCTCCGTCAGGAGGGAATTCCACAGCCTAGGAGCAGCCACTGAGAACGCCCTCCCCATCATCGCCACCCGGGATACCCAGGGAACTTGGAGTAAGGTGCACCCAGTCAACTGCAGGAGTCACACCATGGCCCAGGGCATGAGGCAGTCCCACAGGTAAGCAGGGCCCAGGATGTTTAGGGCTTTATAGGTTAATGCCAACACCGTGAATCGGGCCTAGAAGACATTAGACAATAGGCAGCCAGTGCAGAGAACGGAGCACCGGTGTAATGTGCTCGCAATGCTCTGTCCCCGTAAGGAGACAGGCCACTGCATTCTGCACCAGCTGCAACTTCCAGACTGTCACCAAGGGTAGCCCCAAGTAGAGTGCATTGCAACAGTCCAGTCTAGAGGTGATGAAGGAATGGATGATGGTGGTCAGATCATCATTCGAGACATACGACTGCAACCGTCGCAGCAGATGTAATTGATGAAAGGCACTCCTCACCACAGCCACCACCTGGAGACCCAGGCAGAGCTGTGAATCAAGAATTACCCCCAGACTGAGGACCTGGGAAGTCAGCGGGGGGCAAACCCCATCAACAACAGGGGCCACCACTCCCTCAGCCCTACCCACAAACATCACCTAGGTCTTGTCAGGATTCAACTTCAGACGGCTCACCTTCGTTCAGTCCCCCACAGTCGTCAAACACCAGGTAAGCACCCAGACTGTCAGGTCTAGGTCTTACGAAAAAGAGAGGTAAAGCTGTGTATCATCGATGTACACACTGAACCCTCTCACAATCTTGCCCAAAGGCTGCATATACACGCTGAACAAGAGCGGGGACAGAATAGAATCCTGCGGGACTCCACATGTGAGGTTCTGGGGAGATGATGAACACTCCCCATGTACCACCCACTGAGTTATCCCAGTCAGGAAATAGCAAAACCATTCAAGAACGACTCCACCCACCCCAGCTCAGTCCTGCAGACAGGCCACCAACATCTCATGGTCAACAGTATCAAACGCTGCTGACAGATCTAATAGAATCAAAAGTGACATTCTACCCTGATCCAATTCATGGTGCAGGTTGTTGACTAAAGCCACAAGTACAGTCTCAGTGCCAAACCCAGGGCGAAAGCCAGACTGCAAAGGATCAAGAAAACTGACCTGATCCAGATGTCCCTGAAGCTGCCAGGCCACCACCCATTCAATAACCTTCCCTAAAAAGGGAAGGTTAGAGACTGGCTGAAAGTCAATGTCAATGTCAAGAGATGGTTTCTTGAGCAAACGTCGCACCACCATCTCTTTGAGGCAACCCAGCACTCTACCCTCCCTAAAGGAGGCATTAACAATTACAGCCAGCAATGGTCCTAACATCTCCCGGCAGGCTTTAACCAGCCAGGATGGACATCGATGTAATTCACAATAAGTGGCCCTGACTGTTCCAAGGACATCCGCCGCCTCAGCGAGCGACACCCACTAAACTGATCCCAGGAAACCAGACAAGGTGGGGCCTCCATTACCTCAGGTTCTCCCATTAGGGATGGGCGAACGCAGTTCGGAAGTTAGGAGTTCAGCCCGAACTTGAACTGTTCAGATGACCGAACACGAATGCGAACACGAACGCGAACAAACCGAACAATCCGAACTCCCAACGGCGAAATGGCCGAACAGTTCGGTAAGTTTGGATCGCGTTCGGATGAGTTCGGGTGGCAAAAAAAGGTTCACTGGAAGGTCAAACATGACAGGGAGGTGTAGTCACTGAGGAGCAGACTTCCAGGCACCAGGGGTGGAGAGAGGCTTGCAAGAAACGAAACTAATTATCTGCCCCCCCTTCCCAACACCTTCTGAGCTAGTCACTGTTCCTGAACAGCAGG